>BSBM01002152.1:0-321654 GCA_027924585.1 Larix kaempferi | reverse complement strand
AGCATGGGATAGACCCTAAAAAACATGTGAAGAACTTCATTTTCTCTCCCCGGGAGGATGATGCAGGAGCATCTCGCTCAGCTTGAAACCTGTCGTAGTTTTGAATTTTGTTTATTGAGCCAAAAGGTGATGTAATAGACACCTATGCTGGCCTAAGCTCGATGACACGTTAACCTATTAGTATTTAAACCAATTTGCTGTAATGTTTTGAATTTTCGGGCTAGTAAGGCCATTTATGCTTATTAATGGCAGTAGTTGATTTTGAAATCGGAAACCCCGCGGGCTGTTTGAGGGCTCTGTGTGATGTAGTAAAAAGATTTTCATTTCATCAGTAGGAGAGCTAGGAGAATATATACAGCCGTGGATAGCCCGTGAGCTAGAAGACTGTTTTGAAAAGAAGAAAATCGATTTGTGGATGGCTCTCTATCTCTGAGGTCATATATGTAACAGGAATGTTGAATCTAATTTAATGAATAGAGTATTTTGTTCTCCGGCTTGTTTTGTTTCCATATGTATGTGAAGCCCGAGTACCTGGGTGTTTATTATGCAAATTGGAATCTCTGCAAGTTGTGTTCACGTTTAGCTGTTTGATTTTGATGAATCCAAGCGCTCCCTGCCTCAGATGCGGCTACTAGACTATTGTCAAATCCCTTTTGATTTTCGATCTGGAAATTGAGCAGTGATTTTACCAAGAAATGGCAGCTTCCTGATCGTATCAGGATTTGCTTTGGTAGTTCTCGAAGTTGGGCTCGGTATGCTCCATAGCTGTGATCTGTTTAATATTCTAGGCTCCCGTCGAAGTCTGTGTGCCCGAGTTTGCTACAGATTTGTTCACGATTAGAGAAGGGTTTCCACCTACCAATTCTAAAGGGGGGGGGTTGGCACCAGATGGAATGATGGGGGATGAAGTTATTATGATGACAGTGGTGACATAAATGATGTTCATGAGAAAATTTATCAACCACATAATAAAATGAAATCTTTATTAACTTTAGTGTGCATGTATATGGGAAGAAGGAAATACATAAGCATACCATGCTTCTAGTGAATGAGAATGATGAACCTTAGGTATTCTGAAAGGATTCTTTTGTAGTAATGGGGAATTTGGCAACCAGAATGTGGAAGTGGCACTTGAAATATGGAACAATTGTCTTCAAATTCTTCATATCAATTCTTCATGTGTCTCATTCTGGATCCATATGCAATGTTTGATAAAAATTCTTGTTGTTCTTTTAAGGTGATACACTACTGGAATAGGATTCTAGGAACTTGAGCTTCAAAAGTAGCACAACATCTCATGATATTGTATATTTATTGTTCAAAGTGTGGAGTGAATTCCTATTGGCATAAAATTTGGTTTTCATGAACCACTCATGCATATATTGACCTTGTTTGATCTTTCGAGGACCTGTAAAAAACTAGCACTTACCTGCAATAAAACGTGATCTCATGGAAGAAGAGGGTTGATTAGTTTCTCTTAATCCTATACATATGCAATATAAATACAACAATTTCTTATAAAACAAATCAAAGGAAGATAAAACAAACAAAATGAATTTTTTACCTATTGGAGAGCGATGTCCAGCGTAGACTACCCAACACTATTTTTTTAACAACTTCTTCGTTTCATGACCATTTGAGTGATTCAAAAGAAAAATAAAATTGGATATAGAGGGATACCTCCAGTACAAATATGTTTTGAAAATGAATTAATATGGTATGCCAAATTTTCTAAAGAACATCCTGCATGACAGAGTTCTTTGCAATTTCTAGCCTAGAACAACTGTCATTAATTTGAACATAAGGTTTTCATTTGACAATGCATTGACTTGATTAAAATTGGTTATTAAAATATATTCTCATATGTACCTCGAATCGAAATAGTTTTTAATTCAAAAATAAAATTGATGGGTCAAATATGCTAATGAGCAGTCACGGAAACATAGTTTTAGGAGTATTGATTTAGGATAGGAAGTTAGTATTTTGGGCATAATTTTCTTGTATGATATCAAAATTGAGTGATTCAAATTGTAGTGTAAACTAGTTTCATTGGAGAATAATACTTAGATACAATTTTGAAAAATTCATCCATTTGGACACCTAAAAGTGACTGTCCCAACTTTGTTATTGAGCTTCCTACTCCACTGAGTCAGTATTTTGATCATATTTTTTCATTTTATACCCGAATTGGAAAATTACAATTGGCTTAGAAACTAGAATTTAAGGGATACATTGAATATAATTTTTTTTTTAAATATTCCCATATGGTCCCTCAAAACATGATTGTACTGAATATGTTTTCAATAAGTCCAACAAGACAAAATAACTCAATAGTCAATTTCTCACTAAAATGACATGATCTAGATAGAAGTGAATTTTTGTAGAGGTGTAATTTCAATTTAAAGAATCCAAATAAAAAGAAAATTCAAGAATAAACATCCTAATTTGACCTACACATGCATTTTTAAAGGATCTACAGTTGAGCTATAGATCCCACAAAAGTGAAGAATTTGCAAGATATGAATAGATTGTTGTAGACCAACTTCAAAAACATTGTTTTTAAATGCCATATTATGTATTTTTATGAATCAGATGATATATTACATATACCTTTTGAAATTTTTGAGTCTTGTGTATTGATGACCTTCTTTAATGGCTTCCTTGAATCCTCTTGAATCTCTTGAATTCTTCGATAAAATATTCATTCATCAAGCGTTCTTTCTCTTTCCAATATTACTATAAAATACAAATTAGTAATATGGGGGTATCTTATTGCATCACTTAATAATCCTCTTGGATCTTTATTTTTATTCATAAAAAGAAAAAGCAACATAAAACTAATTTGATAAAATGAATGAAATTATTTCATAAATAAAAACATCTTAAAACTAATGAGAAAACTATCAATTTTATCCTATGCATGCTTTCGAGAACCAATGCAAGATTCAATTTCACCTTTGGTAACTCCCAACCAATGATGCCAAAATCATGAGCTTTTTATTTACCTTATAATTTCTCAAAGGATAAGTAAGAATTCTGCACATTAATTATCGAACCAAGGTTCATTGGGAACTTGCAAGTTACAGTGAACTATATGTGCAGACCACAATCTCATCCTACATTTTTTTATCTACTATGAAGTTATAGTTCAATAACATTACTATGAATAGTTACATAGTCTTGGAAAGGCACTGACCAACTAAACAACTATTGAAACTAAGTTGCAAGAAAACTAAATCACATGGAAGTTAATTAAAACACATGATAGGAAATTAAATTCACACCATATCCATGTATTAGGAGTATGAATCAACTATCTCTCGAATTAACCCCATCGATGTGCAATAAGGCTAATTGAAAAATTGAAATCCTAAATCACTCTTGCAAAAACTTAAATTCACACCATCTTGGAAAGTAAATGCTAAAACTAATTCACACTATGCAGGAAAATTAAATTTTAAAACTAATCACACAGTGTGGGAAAAGTAAATTCTAAAACTAAATCACACTTGAAAGAAAGATAATCACATAAATGAAATCCAAAATCTATCATTTCCAAATACAAGTTATTGTTTATGGTTCAAGCTTGTAGTAAATAGAATTATTGCATTAAGCACATTCATTGCTTTCATGAATTGAAAATTAAGCTTCTCAATCACTAATCTACATAGTAAAATTACATTGCAGAAATAAACTACAAAACAAGAGATGAAAAATTATCTAATTAAAACAAAGAAACAATTTAAAACTACGTGACAATAAAATAAATAAAATCACATTGCAGAAAAATAAAAATAAGATCTATATTGAATCAAGATGAAATTGAAGTTACTCCATCATTATTTGGACTATTGCTCCAAGATTCCGCCTCCTTGAATGCAAAAGGAGCTCTTATTACACTGATAGGTGTTAGAATTAATACCTATCGATGTTATTCTCTCCACTTTTCTCCC
This sequence comes from Larix kaempferi, assembly GCA_027924585.1. NCBI lineage: Eukaryota > Viridiplantae > Streptophyta > Pinopsida > Pinales > Pinaceae > Larix > Larix kaempferi. The sequence continues at coordinate 317,701 of BSBM01002152.1, read as the reverse complement.
ATGGAGGTTGATGCACAAAAAGGAAAGATTCAAGGAAACCCTACCAAGTGTACGAACAATATGAAGTAGTTTTCATCGTCGTCTTGAACCGCTTGGTTCGTTACATAACCGTTTTGTTCTCTACAGATGATCCTCCATTTGTATACACCAATGTACTGGTTTTGCGTGGTAAAATATGATGTGGCCACCATGTTCTTTATGGTTTTTGAATCATGTAGCTCAAGAACCTTCATCTTTCCATCACCACCGACTTGATCAGATCATTTTATGTAGAAATTTGATGTTGCTAGATATTAATACCCAAATGCAGATATGTGAATGGCATGTTGTATGATGAAATTGAAACGATAAAGTCACTTACCTCGGGATATACAATTTTTTTGGGTAGAGGCCATCAGATATTAGAGTGCCTTGGAAGTGTATTTCTTGCTAGAGATAAAAGTGTTGAAGTTAAACATGATGGATTGTGCCTTTATAAATGTGAACTAAAAATTCGAATCTATATCTCTGATTTCATCTTTGTTCTAAATTGATATGTTCAATCTATTCTGTAATTGTTTTTAGTAATAAAATTTCAATATTTAAAGCTTCTCTGTAGTTTTGGAAGAGTTCGTCACAATATAACTTATAATCGACATCAACAAATTCTATGGAACAAACATGTGCTATGCATATCCAGGTGATGGATCCATGAAGAAGATGGTGTAATCATCGTTTTATCCTCCAGTTTCTTGCTACAAGCCGTACATAATTTTGTAACATAAAAGCAAGCATCTAATCTATGAAAGCATAAATATCCTATTTAATGAAATGCTTTGGAAACTTGACCTAAGGAAAATAACTATTTATGAAAAATGCAGATATGATAATCTATGAATTCCCAAGAGAAATTAATCTAAATCAAATCTAAGGTGCAGATATCATGGAACTACATTAATGAATAAAATGTAAATATGTAAAACTTCCTTTACGGAATGCACCTACACGACTATAGATGCCATGTAAAGAAACTACATACACCGTTATATGGAGCTACAGATAAAAACATGCGTTTCTAGGAATATACCCTATTCAATAAATGATACTCGAATGATTCACAATTTCTTACTTAACCAAAAATAATGAAATGCATGAAATCATAATATAAGGAAAACAAAGAGCTCCTGCTCAACAAAATGAGGGGGCCCACCTCAAAATGTATCACAAAAGCTAAATTAACCCTATAAACTAGTGATGTAAAACATGGTTTCTTCATTAAGCTGACATAGAATCCATGTCAATCCGTAAAGCAAAACACGAGTGCTTTAAACTAAAAATGTCTGAAAAAAAATAGCAAAATTCCTATGAGAGCTTCACGCTATGTGTTCAAGCCTCTATTTATTACATAGTTTTAATAAGGTGTCTTCATTAGAAATCATGAGGTCAAAGTGATGACGTAGATGTCTACTTCACTCACCAATAAAGAATCCTTTATTGAATGTTTGAACATTTTTAAGGAGTTCATCTCAGTTTGTGGGCCTACACAAACCCTTCTACGATGAGGATTTATCACGGTTCACTATCAATCCCAAGTTATCCTTCCTTCTTTAGACATGTCTTGTTTTGTAGAAGCTTTTGACACTACCACTAAGTTCAACTTTGATGTACTAGATTCGTCGTCCTCTTTTTTGAATATTGTGGCCTCCCTTGTATAGAAATGGAACCGACCTTCTACAAATCGTGGTTGCAGTGCTTTGAAGCACTTACCTTGATTTGGATTTCTATTTTTAGATTTGGCTATCAATTCTAAGATCTGTATCATTCCTCACCCGACTCAATTGTTTACTAGATTGTGCTGTGTACATCCTTGGATCCAATTTATGCCTGGGATCTTATATCATTGTGATTCATATGTTGAATTGGGCGTTGAGGGTTTTGATTCGGCATATATTTTTGCTACTCAAATGTGTTGGGATCATGGATTTTGCTATCCTACAACCATCCATGTGGAGGACACCTTGGTTTTCCTTTTATTTTGGCTCAACATTTGATCTTAGCTACATATGACTTATGAGTTTGGCATATGGAAGAGTTTGTATTTTGCAAAATGTTTTGACATTGTCATGTTTTTTCCATATCTTTGCAATGGTGTCTTCATTTTCCATATCATTTGAGGTGTTACGAATAGCATTTTGCTCCAATTCTAGTGAGTGGTTGTACACAAACCTAATGTTATTACTTGATATTATTTTTCTCATGAATTCAATGACATGATTCCTCTGTTGTAAATGGGTATCTAAAATGGATTTTCTTGTTGGAGCCCATATTAAGGATTGTTGTCCATGATGGCTATTTATTGTACCTCTTGTTCTGCACCTTTGCGTAGTGGATTATGGGCCACTCATGCATATAGTCCTTTGGAGTGTAACCAGGAATTTTCCTACGTGTATTACCATGTTTCACAATGTCTTGGAGCTTTCCACTTTGGAGTGTTTCTTGCTTAGATTGGTTTTCATCTTTGCCACCTTTAGCTTGTACTCCATACTTTCACCATTAGTTACGACATCCATTGTTGTCATCTCCTCCACTCAGTTCTTGCAGGGTGGTATGAAATGCTTTCTCAGGTGATTTTGTATTCACCATATTTGTTCAAGATCAAGCATCTTCAAAGTGAGCCTTGTATCAAGCACTGATTCCTATACTGAATTAGTGGTTGCAACAGCTAGTTACCCATGCACTCCAACGGAGATGGATTGGCATCCATCGGGATGTGCATTCATCTTTCAATGCCTCAATGGTCCGGAACATTCATTCACTACCTCGAGAGTTCAAAATTTGCTACTTGGATTTCTACATGCATCTTTGATGGAGTTGATAGTGTGGAGTTTCATTTCCCTCTTTAGAGTTTCAACCATTCTTCATGTTTGTATATTTTAGTGTACATGGGGCTCATTATTTATTTGATGGTTGATAGTGTCCACTTCTATTTGAGGCCTTGTTTAGTTCCTCCTTCTCCTCCCCTCTTCCCACCCTCCCTACCCCACCTCTCCATCCTCTCTGCACTCCCCCTTCCCCTCTTGCTCCTCCTCCTCCTCCTTGCTCCAACTCCTCCTCCTCCTCCTCCTCCTCTTCTTGTCCCCACCCCTGCCCTCTTCCCATCCTCCCCCTCTCCTCCATACCCATGCCCCCCCTCCCCTCTCTCCCTTCACACCCTGCCACCCCCACCTCCTTGTCCTCTCTACCCCCCCATCCCGCTCTTTATCCCCCTTGTCCTCATCCTACCTAACCTCCTCCACCCCTTCCTCCTCTAGCTACCCCTCTCCCTCCCCCTATCCTCTTACCCTCCTCCCCACTCCTTCCCTCCCCTTAACCATTCCTCCTCCCTCCCATCCTTATCTCCCTCCCAACCTTCCCCTCCCCCTCTCCTCCCCTCTTCCCTCTCTTACCCACTCCACCTCCTCATCCTACCTACTTACCCTCTCTCCCTCCCCATTGGCTCCCTCCTCCTCCCCCCCCTCTCCCTTCTCCTCCTATGCCTCCTCCTTCTCCTCTCTGCTCCTCGCACCCATCCTCTCCACCTCTTCACCCCCCTCCCCTCTCCCCCTCCTCTCCTCTTCCTCCCTACCATCCTCATTCTCCTACCCTCCCCTCCTTTCCACCATTCTCCTAGTCCTCCTCCTCCCCCTCCCTCACATCACACTCTTCCTTCCCCCCCCTCTCCATCTCCTACCCCTCTCCCTCTCCCTTCTCATCCTCCTCTTTCTACACCTACCACTCCCCCTCCCTCTTGCTCTCCATCTCCTTCTATTCCATCCTCACCCTCCCCCCCACTCCCATCCTCCGCCCCCTCCTCCCCCTATCACTCCCCATCCACTCTTCCTCTTCTCCCCTCCCCTCCTCCTCATCCTCCACCTTTACACCCTCCCCACTCCCCCTTCTCCCTCCTCTTCCTCATCCCCCCTCTCCCTCCTCCTCCTATTCTCCCCCCTCTCTCCCTCCTCTTCCTCCTCCTTCTCGTTGCCCCCCTTCAACCTTCCCTTCCTCTAATCCACCTCCTCCTTCCTCCTTCTCCTATTCGTGTTCCCTCCCCCTCTCCTCCTCCTCCTCTCTATCTCACTCCTACTCCTCCTCTTCCTCCTCCCACCTACTAACCCTGACCTTGCTCTCCCAACCTCCCTTCTCCTCCTACCCCCCTCCCTTCTCCTCCTCCCCCTATCATCCCTCCTCCTCCCCTTCCCACACTCACCCCTCTCCTCTACCTTTCCCTCTCCCTCTTCCTCCTCCTTCTCCTTCTCCACCCACCCCTTCCCCTTCCTAAAAACCTCTCTGTCTCCCTCCTATATTCCCCCCTCCTCCTCCCTCCTCTTCCCTCACCCTCCCAAACTCCCTCCTCTACCCTCCCCCTCCCAAACTCCCTCCTCCTATCCCCCCACCTCTCCCCTCCTCCCTCCTCCAACCCTCCTTCACTCCCATATTCCCCTCTCCCTCCTTCCCTACCATCATCCCCCCTCTCCTCCTCCTCCTCACTCCCCCCCACCTCTCCCCTCCTCCACCCCTCCTTCCCTCCCATATTACCCTCTCCCTCCTCCCCTACAATCATCCCCCCTCTCCTCCTCCTCCTTCTCCTCCTCCTCTTCCTGTCCCCACCCCTCCCCTCTTCCCATCCTCCCCCTCCCTCTTACCCCCTCCCCCTCTCCCTCCCTCTCTCTACCCACTCCCCTCTATCCCCTTCCTCCCTCTCTTACCCACTCCACCTCCTCATCCTCCCTACTTCCCCTCTCTCCCTCCCCATTGGATCCCTCTTCCTCCCCCCCTCTCCCTTCTCCTCCTCTACCTCCTCCTCCTCGCTCCCCTCTCCCTCCCTCTCCTCCTCCTCCTCCTCCTCCTCCTCCTCCCCCTCCTCTTCCCCTTTCCCTTATCCTCCCATCTCCTCCTTGCTCCCATTCTCCTCCCCCTCGACCCATAATCCTCCCCCTCTCCCTCTCACTCCTCCCAACACTCCTCCCCTCCCCTCATCCTCCCCCTCCTCCTCGCTGCCATTCTCCTCCCCCTCCCCCCTCTCCCTCAACCCCCTCCTATCCCTCTCAATGCCTCCCTACTCCCTCTCCTTCCCTCTACCTCCCCCTCTTCTTCCTCCCTACCCCTTCCCCTACCCCACTTCCCCCTCCCCTTCCCCCATTCCCCCCTCCCCTTATCCCTCCCCCTCCCTCTCCCTCTACTCCTCCTCCTCGCTCCACTCCCCCTCCCTCTCCTCTCCTCCTCCTCGCTCCCCTCCCCCTCCCTCTCCTCTCCTTCTCATACCCCTCCCCCTCCCTCTCCTCTCCTTCTCCTTGCTCCCCTATCCCTACCTCTCCTCCTCCTCCTCCTCCTCCTCCTCCTCCCCCTCCTCTCCAACCCACCCCTTACTCTTCCTCATCACCTTTCCCTTACCCTCCCATCTCCTCCTCGCTCCCATTCTCCTCCCCCTCCGCCCCATAATCCTCCCCCTCTCCCTCTCCCTCCTCCCAACACTCCTCCCCTCCCCTCATCCTCCCCCCTCCTCCTCGCTGCCATTCTCCTCACCCTCTGCCCGATTCTCCTCCCCCTCCCCCCTCTCCCTCAACCCCCTCCTATCCCTCTCCATGCCTCCCTACTCCCTCCTCTTCCCTCCACCTCCCCCTCTTCTTCCTCCCTCCCGTTCCCCTGCCGCACTTCCCCCTCCCCTTCCCCCATTTCCCCCTCCCCTTATCCCTCCCCCTCCCTCTCCTCCTCCTCCTCACTCCCCTCCCCCTCCCTCTCCTCTCCTTCTCCTCGCTCCCCTCTCCCTCCCTCTCCTCCTCCTCCTCCTCCCCCTCCTCTTCCCCTACCCCACTTCCCCCTCCCCCTCCCTCTCCTCCTCCTCCTCCTCGCTCCCCTCCTCGCTCCCCTCCCCCTCCCTCTCCTCTCCTCTCCTCCTCCTCGCTCCCCTCTCCCTCCCTCTCATCCTCCTCCTCCTCCTCCTCCCCCTCCTCTTTTCTTGCCCCACTTCCCCCTTTTCCCCCCCTCCCCTTATCCCTCCCCCTCCCTCTCCTCCTCCTCCTCACTCCCCTCCCCCTCCCTCTCCTCTCCTCCTCCTCGCTCCCCTCTCCCTCCCTCTCCTCCTCCTCCTCCTCCCCCTCCTCTTCCCCTGCCCCACTTCCCCCTCCCCTTCCCCCTTTCCCCCCCTCCCCTTATCCCTCCCCCTCCCTCTCCCTCCTCCCAACACTCCTCCCCTCCCCTCATCCTCCCCCTCCTCCTCGCTGCCATTATCCTCACCCTCTGCCCCATTCTCCTCCCCCTCCCCCCTCTCCCTCAACCCCCTCCTATCCCTCTCCATGCCTCCCTACTCCCTCCTCTTCCCTCCACATCCCCCTCTTCTTCCTCCCTCCCCTTCCCCTGCCGCAGTTCCCCCTCCCCTTCCCCCATTTCCCCCTCCCCTTATCCCTCCCCCCTCCCTCTCCTCCTCCTCCTCACTCCCCTCCCCCTCCCTCTCCTCAACTTCTCCTCGCTCCCCTCTCCCTCCCTCTCCTCCTCCTCCTCCTCCCCCTCCTCTTCCCCTACCCCACTTCCCCCTCCCCCTCCCTCTCCTCCTCCTCCTCCTCGCTCCCCTCCCCCTCCCTCTCCTCTCCTCTCCTCCTCCTCGCTCCCCTCTCCCTCCCTCTCATCCTCCTCCTCCTCCCTCCTCCCCCTCCTCTTTTCCTGCCCCGCTTCCCCCTTTTTCCCCCTCCCCTTATCCCTCCCCCTCCCTCTCCTCCTCCTCCTCACTCCCCTCCCCCTCCCTCTCCCTCTCCTCTCCTCCTCCTCGCTCCCCTCTCCCTCCGTCTCCTCCTCCTCCTCCTCCCCCTCCTCTTCCCCTGCCCCACTTCCCCCTCCCCTTCCCCCTTTCCCCCCCCTCCCCTTATCCCTCCCCCTCCCTCTCCCTCTCCTCTCCTCCTCCTCGCTCCTCTCTCCCTCCCTCTCCTCCTCCTCCTCCTCCTTTCTCCTTCTCCTCATCCTCCTCCCCATCCTCCTCCTGCCACCCTCCCCCCTCTCCTCTACCTATACCTCTCCATATTCCTCCCCCTACTCCTCTCCAACCCACCCCTTCCTCTTCCTCATCACCTTTCCCTTACCCTCCCCCTCCCAAACTCCCTCCTCCCCCTCCCAAACTCCCTCCTCCCCCTCCCAAACTCGCTCCTCCTCTCGCCCCGCTCCCCCCCACTCCGCCCCTGCTTCACTCCCCTCTTCCCCTCTCCCTCCTCCACCTCCACCTCTCACTCCTCCCCCATCCTCCCCCCCCCCTCCTCCTACTCCTCGCTTCTATTCTCCACTCCCTCCGCCCCATCATCCTCCCCCTCCCCCTTCTCCCCCTCCTCCCTCACCCCCCTGCTATCCCTCTCCACGCCTCCCTCCCCCTCCTCCTCCTCCTCCTCCCTCTGCCTCCCCTCCTTCACTCCCCGCTTCCCCTCTTCCCCTGCCCCACTTCCACTTCCCCCTTCCCCCCCTCCCTCTCTCTGTTCCCCTCCCCTCTTCCCCTCTCTGTTCCCCTCCCCCCTTCCCCTGTCCAAAAACGATATATTTATATTATACAATATATTTTCCTAAATATTACATCCACAAATCAATAATCAACTAGTCAAAATTTGTTTATTCATTAATTAAATAAATTTCAATAATATAATAAAGAGATTTCAAGAAAACTAAATTCTTCTAAAAAAATATTTTTTAAAACAAAATTAAAAAAATAATACCACTTTTATTCAAATAATCACATATCAAACTTTAAAAAACAAAATCATGAGATGCAAGGTATACCAAAATTAATCTTTCTTTAATTACCAATTTCTAAATTTAGTATTTGGAATTACTTAATGACATGCTTTTCCAAAATTAAGAAAAAAATAGAAACAAAAAGTCAAAAGTAGTGTGTTGGGACAATCTATAAAATAAAATGTATGTGGATTATGGAGACGTTGAAGAACTCGATGGAGGCACACTCGTTCAAATTTGTGGATATGTATTTCACTTAATTAGTTGCGAGAAAAATCTCTTATTAACATAAAAGTGCTAAACAATTAAAAAAAGATCGCACAAAACTTATTTGACACACCATATTTAAATTAATAATATAAAAATCATCAACCATATTCTCAAGTGAAGTTAGAAAAAACTTAACACATAAATCTAAAACCATGTCAATATAAATATAATTAGGAGATGTTAGACCAAAAAAAATTTAAATTTAAATGGTATCCACATAAATCTATTCATAAGAAGTGTGAAATAATTCTAAAACCATTTTCATAAAAAAGTTTTCAAGTGAGGCTTAAATGAAAATTTTAAAAATAAATATTAAATAACTATTTCATAATGTATAAAACGCTACGAACCATCTAGAAAAGAAGTTGATCGTAACTATTAAACCCAAAAACCCCAATTCTAAATATAACACAGAATCTAAATATAATGAGAATATGGGCACAAGGTTTGTGCCTCAAACCTTATACAAAGTACAAAAATTTTTTTAGGGCTTTTGGAAAAAGAGCAGAAAACATTTATTTCAAGAAAGAAATAAACATAAATGAAATCATTAGCCGGCTTTGTTCTGTTTTTCTCTCAGTTCTAAAGCATCATCTACATTATCTGAGCTTCGATGAAAAATTATAATGCAAATATTACAGTCATGGTTTAAAAATCATTCATCACGATTCCAAAAAATAACATTGTATTCCAAAAGGGATTAATAAAAATTTAGTATATCTACTACTAATCCTACTCCACACATGAGGAAGTTAGATATAACATGTCCTATATGAATCACTCCATACCTGATGAGTTACTCCATACATGAGAAATTTTGAGAAGGTTCTGCTCTCAGTATGTATTTAGGGCAGCTGGTATTGAGAAGGTTCTGCTCTCAGTATCTATTTAGGGCAGCTGTATGAGTTACCCAATGGTTTTTCTTTTAATAGACATTAAATAATGTCAATGTGTTTGTTAAAGGTTTCCGTATTTGTTCCAATCTTGGGATTGTAGGTCTCATCTGGGTTCTATCTAGTTTTCCGTACATGTTTTTCAATGCATTCTGGGATAGTCGGTATTTCTTATGTGTTTACATTGTGGTGACAACCAATAAAATTCATTAAAAAGAGAGAGAAAAACTTATGAAGAATAGAATGCATTTGTAATTGCAGACAGGCATTTGTAATTGCAAGAATCCACGGGGAAACCCATGAAGTTCTGGTATATCGTACTTCGGATTCTATTGTATATGACAAAGTCTATCTTGGAAAAGCTTCTTAGTTGATTCTCAACTACCCTCCTACGTTCACTCAAACGAAGAGGTCTCGAGATCGAATCGGTTGTCTACAGAACGTATTCAATTGGATGGTTTGGTGAAAATAAGGAGGGCAGAGAAAAATTAATATCGTCTGCTCCGATCGCAATGGGACTCCTGATAATATCTACGCTCGACCTCTTGAGGGGATCACAACTATCATAGACCTAGTCACGATGAAGATAATTGGTTATAGAGATGACGAAAAAATTCCACTACCAAAAGCAAAAGGGACATTACAAATTATCGTCTCAGAAGCCGCCCTTTGGACTCAAAATCAATCCTATCTCAATGGAACAGTCCAAGGGACCGAGCTTTAAAGTTCATGGTCATATGGTGGAGTGGGATGATTTGAAATTTCGTTTTGGTTTCGATGTCAGAGTGGGCCCTGTTATATCTACAACAGACATGTTCGATGAGGAGAAAGGGAAATTCAGGAGTGTGATGTGCAGAGGTTTTGTGTCGGAGATGGATCCAACGCAAGATTGGTATCACAAAACTTATATGGATGCTGGGGAATCGGTGTGGGATTAAGCGCGTCTTCCCTTGACTGACTCAATGATTTTCCTCGAAATGATTACTATATGGATGAATTCTACGCAGGAGCCGATTGAGAATCAGAGAAAATATCAGATGTATTTTGCGTTTTTGAAAGGTATGACGAAGGTGTTTCATGGCGTAGGTAGTAGGTAGGAAAATAGCTAAACACCTCCCGAGAGATAAGAAAGCAGAGATATCTAAAAACTTGTCAGGAAACAATTAAAACAAGATTGCAGGGTCTTTTACCAGTACTTGGGTGTGTTTGGGTATCACAAACCCCAGGGTCAATCTCAAAACTGCTACCTGCTAAGGGAAATGGTGTTGAAGCACTGCTGGGTACTGGAAATCAAATGAAAGCAGAACTGAGAAAACCCAACACTCAAGAACAGAACCCAAACCCTCATAGCAACGCTCAAGAACAGAGCCAACTTGGAATCTACCCAACCCTCATGAGATTAGCAGAACTGAAATGATGAGCTTAACAATAGAATATACCTGGAATTGAATCCCCACTATTTTTGAGATAAAACATTGATGTCAGCTGCATCCTGCGATCAGTGCGGAGGTTATTTCACCTATGAATTTGTTGGTAAAAATAATATGTACCTTGCAGAGACGACGAGGAATCTGGGCAGTGAAACTATTGCCCTGGACGTCCAGCGCCATGAGATTTTGACAACTGCATGGATTTCGTAGCAGGTTGCCCATGGAGACTTGTTTCAGAACCATCGAGCTCACTAGCTGCACGTTTTTAAACCGCCTAAAGCTGTTGGGAATAGGACCAGTGAGCTGGTTTTTTTTGACAGACAGAACAGCAAACACACGGCGCTCCACAATATAGTGAACAATGAGACAAATCAAAGGAAAAAAGCCACCGGCAGGAGAAAAGCCACCGCTATAAATATAGTTAAATTTCACTAGCCGTTAGAATGTCAGACGAGTTCAAACTCAAAAGAAAGTTAAATATTTGAATTTCACTACGGTTAATTCAAACTCCTGAAACTGTCAATTTTAAACTCTCTCGAGAAACACTAAGAGGGTTAGTTACCATTGTTATCTTCTAACGGTCAATTTTAAACTCTCTAGAAAAACACTATCAGGGTTAGTTACCAAATTCTTGAATAGGAGGAAAAAAATAGGAAATTGGATAGTTTGATTCGAATGCAAATAAATTCGGTTAAATCTGATACGGTTGGCACCATCTGCAGTGGTTGTAATTCTGGAATGTGTATTGAAGATCAATTTGTTCTTCGGCTACTCTTTGTTTTGCTTCATTTTCTGTTGGGTATCAATCTGTTCACTATATTGCTGAGACAACGAGGTAAACTTACTAAGGTAGCAAAGACAACGCATAGGAGCCGATAAATCCCGGTAGAATAGAGCCGTTAAAGAGAGCCCTAAAATTAGAGGGAAAAAAAACTTTGTTGGATGATGCAACGACTACTCTACTTCACACGTTAGTTGCATAGTAATTCAAAATTGATGAGTAAAAGATGAATATCCAATAAAAACTAATCATCAAATTTTAAAAATATTTTATTAAAAAAATATATTAATAAAATTTATAATATATACCTAATTTTTATAATTTATAATGTTTATCTTTTTTCTAATTAAAAATTTAAAAAAATTCCAAAGCCGAGCTTTATAACGGAGGCTTGCCTCTTCATGTTCAAAGTCACATAAGACTGGCCGGCCTCAAATAGGTTAATAAATTTTAAATTACTTTTACTTATATATAATAAAAAGATCATTTCACATTATGTCTATTATATTTATTTACCTAACCTAGATACATATATGTATCTTGCTATGGTATTTTAAAATTAGTGTATGGATAAGTTTAATATTTAAAAAACATTATTGGATAAATATAATATATATTTTGAGAATTTTTTTTTACATCATAATATTGAGAATTTTAAATGTTTTAAAATTTTTAATTAAATTTAACATATTGCATATTTTTAGGAGATATATAAATAAATAATTATATATATTTTGAATAAATATAATACAATTTAGGAAAACTAAATTGAAATTCAATATATTCAATTCAATATTAAAAAAATAATTTAAAAATATATATAAAATAATGTGGTATAATAATGATAAAAATTTCAAATATAAAAATAATTATAAATACAATTAGAATGATAAAAGTAAAAGTAATGATTAAAATCATATATTATGTCTTACAAATTAGAAATAATTATTTTTTATATTTTCAACTTTGTATTCTTTTTGATAAATAAGTTGAAGGTGAAGTGTTGCTCATATGTAATGCACTACTAATATTGAATTTGATTTATGGAATTTGTGAATGCACTACTAATATTGAATTTGATTTATGGAATTTGTGAAGTAGGGTTTCATGGATTGGTTTATTTATAAATTTTATTCATTAGCAATAATTAATTATTAGAAAAATATGTTTTTGTTAAGAAAATCTTTAATAGTAAACTTTTATAAGCATTGTAATGGGTGCAATATCTATATGAGTTGTAAATTTGTAATGATTTTAGTGGCATGCACAAGATTCTCTATATGAAACACTTACAATTAACAAGTCATTTTAATCACTTATTCAATGAGTATATATGAAAGAGTTTTTCAATATTTGTATTTGAAAAATTGAAGTGAATAGAGGAATCCTTAAATGAAAGACTTATAGTATGTATTCAACTTACGTGCTAACCTTATTTAGGATTGATGAGATGGTCATTATAATGTGCACAGAAGAACCAATTGACAATACTAATAATAATCAAGATTTTGTCAATACTATGTTATTGAGAACTTTGTCTTCCTTGTAACTCCTTTGCAAGTGGATATCTAACAACTAAATCATCAACTGCTTAAAAATCAAATTAACAATAAGCAAAAAGTATTGTTCCCACCAGTTTTAATAAATACAATGCGCATTTAGAAAATTATATATTCTCAACAAAATCTCAAAAGATGAAACTCTAATTAGTAAATGAGAGAAGGTTCACAATGCATTGAGAATGGTGTGTCTTATTTAGCACCTATCCTTTTAAATTTCTTATTCTTACAACCAAATCAACTTATACCCCAATTCAAATTGAAAACCACACTCACTAATGAAAACCAATTGGATAGATAACAACCTCACTTAATCAACGCTTCAGTATATTGAAATGGAAAGTGAGTCTTATGCATGCCACATACCTTGTGTGTGTGTATGAAATTATTAATTAAAATGAATCAATTAATTAACTTCAATTAATTAAAACCAATGAAACACTTACAATTAACAAGTCATTTTAATCACTTATTCAATGAGTATATATGAAAGAGTTTTTCAATATTTGTATTTGAAAAATTGAAGTGAATAGAGGAATCCTTAAATGAAAGACTTATAGTATGTATTCAACTTACCTGCGAACCTTATTTAGGATTGATGAGATGGTCATTATAATGTGCACACAAGAACCAATTGACAATACTAATAATAATCAAGATTTTGTCAATACTATGTTATTGAGAACTTTGTCTTCCTTGTAACTCCTTTGCAAGTGGATATCTAACAACTAAATCATCAACTACTTAAAAATCAAATTAACAATAAGCAAAAAGTATTGTTCCCACCAGTTTTAATAAATACAATGCGCATTTAGAAAATTATATATTCTCAACAAAATCTCAAAAGATGAAACTCTAATTAGTAAATGACAGAAGGTTCACAATGCATTGAGAATGGTGTGTCTTATTTAGCACCTATCCTTTTAAATTTCTTATTCTTACAACCAAATCAACTTATAATCCAATTCAAATTGAAAACCACACTCACTAATGAAAACCAATTGGATAGATAACAACCTCACTTAATCAACGCTTCAGTATATTGAAATGGAAAGCGAGTCTTATGCATGCCACATACCTTTTGTGTGTGTGTGTGTGTGTGTGTGTATGAAATTATTAATTAAAATTAATCAATTAATTAACTTCAATTAATTAAAACCAATTAGATAAATAACAATGTCAATTAATTAAGATTCCAACTTATTAAAATAAAAAACAACCTTATTCACCCAATGGACTTCCGAAGGAGTTTTCTCATTCATAAACTATCCATGGCCACTATAGATAGATTCCTCGCCTACCAGGAAAATGGAAAATCGCCATGTCAATTTCCACATGTCACATTTTTTTGCTGTCCATCTAGTTTCCTGTTGCTTCACATAGTAAGGTCTTCTCAATAATTCACTTCATGTTTTCATCACTTCACATGGTAAGGTCTCTTGGTACTGGAATCTATTCCCTTTCATTGTGAATGTAATGGTATGGTAATCCATTTCACTATCAATGTAATGGTATGGTAATTCATTTCATGGGAGCCGATGACGAAGGTCTCCTAAGTTTAAAGTATAGTCAACGAGTGAGAATAGACACATTTGATTGAGTGTTCTAACCAGAAGTTTATCATTTTGGGTGTGGTCAACCAATATATACCTATCAACAGGATAACCAATGAAGTGTACTTTGATCTACCTCGACTTAGGTCACTATGGAAAATCTCTTCTAAATTATGTAGATGGAGATATTGTTGTGATTATTAAAAATGGAGATTGGGGATATGTGGAGATCATGGAAGAAGAGTCAAATCACTCAATACATACATCAATATGGGTAATCCAATGTACTTCAAAGCTCTATTACACACCTTTGTTCAATTATTCAACCAAATCTCATGTCACGACATGAATTCCCTTCAATGCACCATCTTCAGTCTAAATCACATAAAATTAGTGGTTACTTAGTCTTTGCTACCATTTTGGGATCTCATGTGATCATCTTTGTGATGCACCTGCAACAATTAATTAACAAGAATACGCGAAATAGCAGAAATGACAGAACTCAAAATCACTTTGTATTGATCACATGCCACTTCGAGGGGGCAACCTCCTTTGAGAAAGCTCAATACAAATAACTTCACGGTGCCTTCATAGGTCTCAACACACACTTATATACTAATTCTAGGCACCAATACTATGGGTCGAAACCATGGGCCATTACAAACTATGGATCAACAATACTACGGGCGACTTACAAAGCATATGCGCCAACAACAATAACACAAACTATTGATCAACAAATACTACGGGACGACTTACAAAGCATATGCGTCCAATAACAACATACTAACAAAGTAAAGACATGGGTTCCTAACATCCCCTCCCCCTTGAAAAAAAGCTTTGTCCTCAAAGCTTTAGATGTGGAAATTGTTGTTGAATCTGAAGGAGTGGTTCCCATGTAGCATCCTCTGGTTGCATGTCGTGCCACTGAATTAAGACCTCTGTGATAGAGCGAGAGCGAAGCTGACACGTGCGCCGATTGAGGATGGCCTCTGGCTCCAAAAGGATGGATCCTTCATTATCCAGTTCGGGTAAAATCGTTTGGCCGCTGATGTTGGTGCCAAGAACTTTCTTCAGACAAGAGACATGAAAGACTGGATGAATGCGGGAAGAAGGAGGAAGTTCCAATTTATAAGCGACGGACCCAATCTTCTGAAGAATCCGATATGGCCCATAGAACTTTGGAGCGAGCTTATGACGTCCTTTGAGTTTCAAGGAGGATTGTTTGTACGGCTGGAGACGAAGAAAAACCATATCGCCGACTTGAAAGGTGCGCTCTGAACGGTGCTGATCAGCTTGTTGCTTCATGCGATTTCTTGCCATGTGAAGATTGTCCCGCAAAATGCAAAGAATATGATCTCGGTTGCGAAGGACCCTGTCAACTTCCTGAACTGGTGAACTGGTGGGGGTGTATGGAAGAAGAGCTGGAGGTGCCTGACCATAGACTGCTTCATATGGGGTCATTTTGGAGGCAGTGTGGTAAGAGGTATTGTACCACCATTCAGCGAGAGGAAGCCACTTTGCCCACTGATGTTGTTGTTCCGAGGTGAAGCAACGAAGATAAGTTTCCAAGCATTTATTAACAATTTCAGTCTGACCATCTGTTTGTGGGTGATACCCTGAACTCATCTTCAGTTTGGTGCCAGTGTGACGAAATAGTTCTGTCCAAAAATGACTAGTGAAAGTCGCATCACGATCCGAGACAATGGAAGAAGGGATGCCATGAAGACGAAAGATCTGGTCCATAAAAATTTGAGCGACGGAGGAGGCTGTATAGGGATGGCTGAGAGCACAAAAATGACTATATTTGGAGAGACGATCAACCACAACGAGAATCACTGTCTTTCCGCCAGATTTAGGGAGCCCTTCGATGAAATCCATAGAAATATCTGTCCAAATCCGTGTAGGTATGGGCAAGGGTTCAAGCAATCCTAGAAGGTGTTGTTTCACCCTTATTGCGCTGGCAGGTATCACATTCGGCCACCATCTGTTGAATTGTCCTTTTCATGCCCTGCCAAAAGAAGTTACGCCGTGCTCGTTCATATGTTTTGAGGAACCCAGAGTTCCCGGCTGATGGAGAAGCATGGAGTTCATAGAAGACAGCCTGTTGAAGATCTGTGCTCTGGGGAAGCACCAGACGACCCTTGTATCACAGAGAAGCACCATCCCAAGAGTAATGTGGGACCGCAGACGGATTGTTGGTCAAGCGCTGGATGATCTGAGATAAGGAAGAGTCATTGACATAACCCTGTTGAACAGATTGCAACCAATTTGGAACAGGCATAGAAATAGCTGAAAGAGAACCTTGGGCATCAAATGTACGAGAAAGAGCATCTGCCACAATATTGTCTTTACCCTTCTTGTAAGTGATCTCATAGTCATAACCCATGAGTTTGCTAACCCATTTCTGTTGTGCCGGGGAGGAGACACGCTGGTCCAAGAAATATTTCAAACTCTGGTGATCAGTCTTGATGCAGAAATGATTCCCTAATAGGTATGGATGCCACTTCTGTACTGCATGCAAAATAGCCATCATTTCCTTCTCATAGGTAGAGGCAGCTAAATTCTTACCGGAGAGGGCTTTGCTGGTGAATGCAATGGGGTGTTCATCTTGAAGGAGAACAGCACCAAGTCCATTGCCGCAAGCATCACTCTCAATCGTGAAGGGCTTGGAAAAATCGGGCATAGCTAGCACAGGTGTAGTACACATAGCTTGTTTTAGTTTGTCAAATGCACACTGAGCAGCAGGTGTCCATGTAAAAGCATCTTTTTTCAATAGGGCAGTTAATGGAGCTGCAATCTTCCCATAATCCTTGACAAACTTGCGGTAGTAGCCAGTCAACCCCAAAAAACCACGAAGGCTCTTGAGTGTCTGAGGATGTGGCCAATTGTTCATGGCATCGATTTTGGCAGGATCCACGCGAACCCCTTGTGCTGAGATAATGTGCCCGAGATACTCAACTTCCTTTTGTCCAAAAACACATTTAGACTGCTTGGCATGGAGATGATGGTCAGAGAAAAGTTGCATGACAAGATCCAGATGCTGGAGATGTTCATCCCATGTTTTACTGTAGATGAGGATATCATCAAAGAATACCAGAATGAATTTCCACAAGTAGGGTCGAAATATTTTATTCATTAAGGCCTGGAATGTGGAAGGAGCATTAGTGAGGCCAAAGGGCATGACCAAAAACTCATAATGGCCATCATGTGTGCGGAAAGCTGTTTTAGGAATATCCTCCTCATGAACCCGAATTTGATGATACCCAGAACGAAGATCCAACTTTGAGAAAAAGTGAGCCCCATGAAGCTCATCAAGAAGCTCATCAACAACAGGAATTGGAAACTTATCCTTGATGGTGAGGTGATTAAGTGCTCGGAAGTCAATGCAGAGGTGCCATGACCCATCTTTTTTGCGCACAAGAATAACTGGAGAAGAAAAGGAACTAGTGCTTGGGCGAATAATACCTTGCTTCAATAAGTCCCGCACGAGCATTTCAATCTCTGTTTTTTGGTGGAATGGGTAGCGATAGGGCCTGATGTTGGGAGGAACGCTGCCAGGAAGGAGTTGAATACGATGGTATTCTGGCCTGGAAGGTGGTAATCCCACTGGTTCAGCAAAGACACCTGTATATCGATTCAGAATTTGTTGTAGATCCAAAGGAGTAGTGGAGACCGCGGATGGTTGCATTTGGATGGAACTGATCTGAGCGATGACACCATGTGAACTCTTCTTGAGGAGTTTCTCCATGCGATGTGAACTGATGATGCTGAGAGAACCTGGTTGTAATCCTGTCAATGTGTGTTTGTGTCCATTGAGGGAAAACTGCATCCAAAGTTTGGCAAAATCCCATAAGATAGGGCCGAGTGTGCGTAGCCATTGAGCGCCCAAAACCACATCACATCCGCCTAAGGGCAAGGCAAACATGTCAGAGCGCAGGATATAATCTCCCATAGAGATACGCACATTTCGACACTTCCCTTTGCAAGGTAAGGTGCCCCCATTGGCAATCATGACTTCAAAGTTGGAGCAAGGATGGATAAAACAATCAGCTTGTTTGGCAATCCGAGGGTCGATGAAATTATGAGTGCTACCAGAATCAATGAGGATTGTAAGAGGAAGCTTCTTGAAGTAACCCCTGACCCGCATTGTTTGGGGGGTGGTGATTCCAGCTAAAGCATGGAGAGATATCTCTGGCTGGTCATCCTGAGACGGAGGGTCAATAGGCGGTTCCTGAATGTCGACCGGAGCATCCAGTGTTTCTGGATCTTCGTCACCCATTTCAGAGGCAGGCGGAGACTCCACATCCAGGAGATAGAGCTTTTGTTGAACACATCGATGTCCCCGAGTGAATTTCTCATCACAATTATAGCAAAGCCCCTTTTCTCGGCGTGCTTGCATCTCTGCTTCAAATAAACGCTTGATAGGAGTCGGTCGAGGAGCCTGCGGTATAGGTGGTCGCTGAGAACCCATATTTCTGAAGGGAACAAAAGTGGGCTTGGAGCGTTGCTGGGCTGCAATCTTGTCTTATGACAACTTAGCCAACCCGAGTGCTTCCATCATTGTGTTGGGATAGAACATTTTGACCTCAGAGCGAATGGCATCCTTTAGACCACTGATAAAACAACTCCGGTAAAATTCATCAGTCAATCCTTCGGTGTGGTTGGCTAGATTCTCAAATTCGGTTTGATACTCTCTCACAGTGCCAGTTTGGCGAAGTTTAGTGAGGGCTCCTGTGAAGTCATCAAAAGAACTAGGACCAAATCGTTGCAAAAGGAGCTGACAAAAGTCTGGCCAGTTGGGCTCTGGATGAGCCTTGATGTACCAACGGTACCATTGAAGAGCCTCCTGTTCCAAATGAAAGGATGCCAACGAAACTTTGTTGACATCAAAAGTATTATGCAGACTGAAATACTGTTCTGCACGATAGATCCATCCAGTTGGATCGGTACCATTGAAGCGAGGGAAATCAAGCTTCGGACCACGGAAATTGCTGGAAGAAGAGAACCCATTGTCTACTGAAGACTCGGACTGCCGTTTGTTGTTCATGGCTGAATGTTCAAGATGGAGACCGAGAAATTTTTCATCCAGATCCTGGAGTTTGGCTTGGATGGCTGCAAGTGATTCCTCCATGGTTTTTGCTCCTGCACGGGTGACAACCATAACCGGGATTTTTTTTTTTTTTTCCTGATTGGGTAGGAAAACAAAAACAGGAACTACTTCAGTAAGGGGAAATTTGGATTTGGGAAAAAATCAGAATGGTAATTGGGGTTTGACTAGGTTTTGGACATTGTTGGATAGACAGGGAGGCAAAAATGAGGATTTCAGAAGCGGGGTGAAAGAATGGGAAAATTGGGCAGAGGGGAACAAAGAAGCAGAATTCAGAAAGGAACTCTGTGGTAAAATTTGAGGGTGATTAGGGGAAATCTGAGGAAGTTATGGCAAACCCTAAAAATAGACAAATGTGGGATTTCGGGCTGTAGGAAGGGGAACTGAGGATAGGGTCCTCACGGATGAAATATGCAGAATGGAATGACAGGGGTTCCCTGAAAATTTCAAGGGAAACAGAGGTAAAACAAGGGAGATATGGAGAAAAAACTGAATTTTATACTTTTTTTTTTTTCCAGACTGGAGCGGCTACGGCTCGGTGTTTTGTTTTTTTTTTTTTTTTTTTTTTCTTTCTTTTACAGACTGGAGCGGCTACGACTCAGAAGGAATCTGGAACAACGCCGACCTGCTGGATCTGGAACGGCTTGCAAAATGGATCTGAAACGGCGCAACAGTGATCGACAATAGTTCAACTGAAAGTAGATATGGACCCCAGGTATGTGCGGCTTCCTAACAGTTCAGGGTTTTCACTCGGCCACCAATGCTGTCTGACGGCTTGCGTATTGGGGCAATACCCCTCACTCCACGACTCAGGTAAAACTGATAACCGCTTTGCCACAAACGACAGCTCTTGGTTTACCTCACTGGTGGGAACTAGTCAATCAGGTAGGGGTCGTTGCCCTTTTCGCTGGCAGGTCCTCTCAATGGGCCAGCTACTTCGGGGTTCCTGTGGTACTCCTCACAATGAGTTTTAGGGATTATGCCCAAGTACTTCCCACAGTTAAGTGGATAGGGATTATTCCCAAATCCGAACCTGCAACAGATGCGAAAAAAAAAATTTGGCAGAAATTTCACCCAGCGAGCCCAAGAAAGTGCTCTGATACCAGCTGTGATGCACCTGCAACAATTAATTAACAAGAATACGCGAAATAGCAGAAATGACAGAACTCAGAATCACTTTGTATTGATCACAGGCCACTTCGAGGGGGCAACCTCCTTTGAGCAAGCTCAATACAAATAACTTCACGGTGCCTTCATAGGTCTCAACACACACTTATATACTAATTCTAGGTGCCAATACTATGGGTCGAAACCATGGGCCGTTACAAACTATGGATCAACAATACTACGGGCGACTTACAAAGCATATGCGCCAACAACAATAACACAAACTATTGATCAACAAATACTACGGGACGACTTACAAAGCATATGCGTCCAATAACAACATACTAACAAAGTAAAGACATGGGTTCCTAACAATCTTACTATTTACTAGTATTTGTTGCATGAAGTCCATTTCCTTTTGGATATTCTCTCAGTTTTTATGTAGGGTTGGTGTGATCATCTAGAGAATCATCTATTATTGTTTTAGTAGAGGGAGGATCCTCTTCCAGGGGTCATTTATCCTTTCATTTTTATCCATTGTAGAGCACCATGGTTGAGGGTTTTGGGAAAAAATTATCCGACTTAAAGCTCAAGGTACTCAACATTTATGAAAATCCAATCAAGTGCACATGTTCGAATACTTTGACCATTCACTACATTATTTAGTCTTCATAAATAATTATTTAGAGTTCAACTATTGTTCAAAAGATATAATCCAAGGTATTTTATATATTTTATTTTATGACTGTTTTTTAGAAATTATTTTAGTACCGATGCTTAGAACTCTTATCCATTCTTCCAATTGTTGATATTTGCACTAAAATACATAGAGATGCCTTTACAAATCATATAATATGGAGAAAACTTCTTCCTTTGCCTATTTATTTTATGTTGAAAACTTTTCATGTTTTTATCTTTATTTGTCATAGTCAAGTATATTAACAAAGAAACTAGAGAAATGATATCAATATGCATGTTAACCATATGATGGTATCCTCTTGTCCAATAACCTAGCAGGGATTGTGAAGCATCCATCTCTTGTTCCATAGCATATGTATTTGATAATTATAGAGCTATACTATTTATGTATTTGCAGTTTTTCAATTGCCAGTTATCAGTAAATTGATGAAGCTTATCACTATTATCTCTAAATTTTGAATAGCTTATCACCGTTTTTACTTCGTAGAATTCTCTTAAAAAACCCTAAAAAATCTAATCATATTTTCATCTTGATTTTTTATATTTATGGGATAAAATAATATCCTATAGCAATGAGGTATTAAAAAAGACAATTTTATTTATATAAAATTTCACAATTTAATTACAAAATGTTCTATAAATTTAAAAAAAATACAAATGATACCTTAGATTCTATTCTCTTCAAGAGTAATTTTTATTCAATTTTTTTTAATATTTCTTTTATCTCTTAAAGAACCACAATTATCACTTAAATTAGAAATATTGGCAGAAAATGGAGAAATTTGCAACACTACATGGAAACCATATCTTCATCATTTCTGCATGCAAATGAACATATCAAGTACTCTTGAATTTGAAACCTTCACACCTTCATTCTCTTGGCATAATACTTTCATCAAAATTGAAATCATGCTAATACATGCATTAGCATTTACAACAAAAACCATAGCTACAAAACAAGATTAAAATCTTAAATAACCAACTTGCATTATTCTTTAGTGAACTTATTTAGATAGAAGTTCTTATCCTACCCTATCTTGACACAAATCATTTGGGATTAGGTATAAAATGCATATCTAATGAAACCATTTAATCATCTCGTGAAGGACAATATTTCTTCTCTTATGTTTGATAACGAACCAAAACAAACAAAGATCCATCTATATCTAGAGTATGTTGGTATCTCTATGATTCTTCCTCTAAAAGGAAATGATTAAATTTGATCCATCATTATTTATTCAAATAATCCAACAACCATTGCACCCCCTCTACTAGTTTCCTTTATTGCACACAACCTCCATCCATGCTTCGATTGATTCAATACACATATCAATTATTAAGTAATGGGCATTAAATAAATTATCCATACGAACATAGTTAATAAATTTACGTGGTTGTCCCAATCATCTATGTAGGAATTCTAATAAGCCAGGATCTAGAAACAAATAAGTCCTCACAAGAATTTATTCAGAGATATGCAAAAATAAGAAGAAATATGGAAGCAGAACCATGAGAGACAGAACTCAATTGATGTAAATATCATCTTTATGTTATTCAACAATTAGAATACAATATATAATACATATCTGAGAGAGAATTCGAGTGCCTTGGAGGAAAGTTTGAAAGTTCACAAAAGCAGGCTTACTAAAAGGAAAAAACCCCTAATAGTGGCAACATGACTTTCCAAATCAGTCAAGGACATCACAAATTAGATAAATCAAATACGGCAGCTAATGAGTGATGAAAAAGAAGTAATATGATGTATTTTGGAGAGTTAAATATGGAGGATTTGTTGGAAAAATATTCGACAGCTTTCCAAGTCCATAAAAGCACCTAGCTTTATCCTTATCTACTAAAAAGAATAAAAAACAGGACAAAGTTGTGTAAAAAAAGAAATGTGCTTTACCATTTTGAATAGTCATAAAAGCAAACATAATCTATCCAAAATCTATCTAAGGGAGCTCATGTGGATTATGATGACAAGTGTGAGCCTAAAAACGCAATATGGGCCAACAACCTAGTCCAACACCTAGGAAAGTATAAAAAATGAATAATACTTTATATCCTAAGTCTAAATGGGTTTTTAATATTCTAACAATATCACACCTCAGATCATTGCAAGAGAAACCCTCTTGTACCTCTACTGGGCTAGAAACAATGTTGTGAACACGAAATGGCTCTAGCTTCAAAGCATGATATTTTCCTTCATGGAAGTCAATATTACCACTGATATCAACAAAATATGGTCTAGTACAATATGATCATACTCCAAAATAAAATTTTGAATAGTTCAATGATCTATATGACAATGGAATTGTCTACACATTAAATAATTCTAACCGATTTTGGTCATATATTGACCAACTATGGTCATATATGGGTCCAAATCATATAATATTTAGACTACTCCTTATGATAATACGTTGTACTATTGCTGTCCTAAATGTTGTACTTGTAGATATGAGTTCAGATAGATGTCTTTCTCTTGTTTATGAGTGGTTGTATGGTTCTTTTGTTATGTTGATTGGTAAGACAATGGGGTTGAATTCTATGATGATTTAGCTTGCTTAACGAAAAGTTAAGATCTAATTTCTTGTTGTTATATTAGATTGTAAGTGACTACAATTTCGAGGTTTTATTTTTATGATAGATATTTCCCTAAGGGCTGCTGAAATAATCTATGTTTGAAGCATGTTTGAAGTGTCCATTTAATTGAACCTTCCTCGACAAAGTGATGGATATATTTGAATTATTTGCAGCTTCTTACTGAATATTTGAGTTCATCCCTAAGGATTAAAGTTCTATGTGATAGATCCGTGACCTCATTGAAGGGTGTGTGCAAGCTAATGAGGGTATCTTTTGACACGTTAGATGCAATAGAAAACTAAAAAAATAGTCATCCATCAACTTACATGGATATTTTGAGACACATACACAATGAATCTTGCGATGAGTAAAAAATATGAGACGTAGAAAATTGGATGACGTTTCTGAATATATAAATGTTTTCTATTGAAAAATGTTCTTAAATATCTAAAGTTTGATCTTTTTTAACAGACACTTTTTTTTGGACAAATTATAAGGTATATGTTTTTGTGGGTGCATCCTTTGAGTGCCCAAATAAGGGAATCAAGTTACAAAACTAGTACAAATATAGAGAACATCTAGTACTAGTGCAACGCTACCCCCCCCCCCAAAAAAAAAAAAATTAATAATTTAATATTTTTTTAATTATCTAATTGATCGAACCTTGAAAACAGTATGCCAAGTGTGGGTGTGGATTTTGACAGTCTTAATGCAATTATTTTGAAATGTTTTTTATAGCATGTAGAGGCCGGTGTCTTTTAGTGCACCATACATTTTTCTTCCAAAATGGTTGAGAAACATAAGAGTTAGGCATGAAACACTAACAATGTGTTTTTTTAGTTAAGGAGTTATGAAAGATAAAAAATATACAAAAATATATATATTCTTTTTAAAAATTATATATTTGGAATCTGCAGAAAACATTCTATAGGTGTCTAAAATTTCATAAAAATTGATTGTGTGAAGTATACTATAATAATCGGCAAAACACGGGCCTGTTGAGAAAAATGGTGAGATGTCTAATTAGATATGATTTACCATATTCAATACCACAAGTTTGGTTAACCCGAAGCTAAGTCCGAAGCAGAGACATAGGAAGAGTGATGGCACTCGGAGATGTGACAAGGCTTGGTCTTAGTGCTAAGAAATGTGAGTGCATTTATTTTAAATTCAAATTTTTCTTTCCCACCTATCTAGGTGCCATGAAAACCAAAATGAATGTGTGTTTTAGCTCTACAAAATGTGTACATATTTTGTAGAGCTAAAACACGTGCGGGTTTTGGTAAAAATCAATTTTACCTTAGGGGTGAGGGGGAGGAGGGGGGTTGGTGGGTTATGGGTTTAGGGAGGATTAAGGTAGTTGGAGGGAATAAGGTGTATGGGGTTGGGGTAGAGAGAGAGAGATGGGGTGTGGTAAGTGGTAGGGGGAGGGTGATGACGAGAGACATAGAGTGAGAGGGGTAGGGATAGGTGGAGTCGGAGATATATAGAGAGAGAGAGGGGTAGGGTTAGGGGAAGTAGGAGAGAGAATGTAACAACTCAAAAATACATAAAATAAAATAAAAAATGTATATATAGTATAATTACCTATAAGATCTAGATTCATGCTTTAAGATTTACTTCTTATCTTGTATCTGCCTGAATGTATACTTGTATTCATTGACAATACTTTATGAAGTATAAGTTTATTTGTTTGTCTCTAAGTTATAAGGATCAACGTTTATCTATTTTTATTCTTACATCCATTTCTCATTATAAATGACAATTGATCTCTTCTGTGTTTAAGTCGACATTATATTGACGGATATAAAAATCATGTGTCCTAAAGATATTGTTTATCATTTTCGTAGTTATTGATGTCGTAATGCTTATTGTGTTCTTTTTGCTTGAAGGAGGGTTTTGTGACGACTGTGGGATTACTTAGCTTCCGCGAAGCTAACACATATTGATATGATGTTCTTTCTCTCCAGGTAATGGTTACAATCAAAGATGAGTTAGAGTTTTTAAAATAAAAAAAATACCAAGGCTATATAATAACCTAGCTATGTGCAAAGGAAGAAAATGTTAATCAAAACTTCCACTATAGGGAAGGAGCATCCTAGTTACAACTTTGATTAACCATCGATACAAGTGAAAGTGTTGGAGGGTCTCGAAATCCTAGCTAAGGGTTTTAGTGGCATTAAGTTGAAGTTTCTTAAACGTATGCCAGAACTATAGAGTGTGGGTAAGTATTGAAATCGTAGTGGTTACAACTGCAAGGTTTAAATGATACCACGTGAAGGCCATGAGTGGAGAGCCATGCTAGCTTAAACCCTAACTCTCCAAGCAAAGGGTTGTATCAAAAGTCTATTGTTCATTCGCATTTTTTTTTTGGAGGGTTGAGCTCTTGGATTTCATGGCTGTCGAGAACTCCACACAGAGATTCAGTTTGTTGGTTTTATAATGCTTTGTGGAATAAATTTCACGTAGAGGTAGTTTGTTTGTTTGTTCATGGCTATGAGAAGATATTCCATGTAGAGATATCTCGTACTTGTAGAAACAAACTCACAGAGGTAAAAGATCTACATCAAAACTTGATTTCGTTTCAAAATCCTTTATTAAATTTTAAAGAATGTAAATCAATATTTTAATGAACAGTTTGTAATGTGTTGACAGGATGGTTTCGTGCTTTCCAGGTGTTCTTTGGTTGTGTTTTGGGAGCTCGGCAGTATCGCTGGTGGAGTGTGGAAGCTTCAGTGGTTTGGAGAAACCATAGTAAGCCTCGGGCCTTCCACATGCAACATCTCTGTCAACGATGTTTGTGTTGATGTATGCTGCTAGTGTTGGTCTGCTCTAGGGTTTGTTTACTTTTGAAAGTAAAAAGGAAATCTAGGCAGCATTGTTGTTTTGTATATGTTTCTGGCTACATTCCATATTTGGGGTTTCACCCAAAATTATAAACAAAAGAAACATACAGTGTTTGGTAATCTCGTATTCTGTTAAGTGAATTTTCCTGGGTGATTCTTCAGGGTTTTAAAGGCGATAGTTATAAATTTACCTTCTTTTATACTTCTGGTGATTGTAATAAAATTATGTCTGCTAGATTAAAGGATTGGTTTAACAATTTTGGGCAGAGCGCTAAAATTTATTACTATTTCGCTTATGCTGTTTGTTAACACTGAAATTGTCCTCAGTTTTGTGTGTTTTCTTAAATGTTTATTCCTCTTTTTCATTTTCATTCTATTTTTATTTTAGATTTTAAATGTTTTTAATAAATGATTTTGATTTTCTCTTTACAGTGATGTTATAGTTTTCTTTTGGTTTTAATTGATTTAACCCTTAGTGGCATTTTAGTAGATTATCAAATATTATATATCTTTCAAAGTCCTCAAAATGCTTACTTAAACTATATACTTATGCAAAATCCAAAGTCTAACCTTCGTTTGTGAGCTTATGTGTCAAAATTGCACGTGAGGTATTCCCACAGCGCAAGGTCCAGATCAAGTACTCTAGCGCGCTACAGGAATCTGGCATCATGAGGGTTTGTGGTTCTTTGATAGCAAGACGTGGACATTGCGTTTGATGATGAAGGAGGAGCTTCCAGACACATGTTTACTTCATTATGACACTTGTATAAACCACTTGTAGTTATCATCAACCAATTTGGGGTTTTTAATGCCACAATTTCATATTTGGGGCTCTCGGATTCCAGAATCGGAGAGCACGTATTCTAGAGGTTTTCATACCCTATTCAGTTGCAAAGTAAGTAATTTAGTCAATTTATTGTGCAAACATGAGCAGGAGTGGTAAGTTGAGTCGGTTTGAACCGACATATACCACCTGGGAAGTAGAGTTTCCTGAATGTGCTACGTTTTTCAAGACTGTCGGATGGTTTCAGTTCTTTAAAAAGATTACAGGGTTTAATGTCAAGGTAACTCATGCATTTGCTCAGCGTTTTATCGATAATAGTGTGAAGTTCGATACCTTAAAGTTTGAAATGATAGAGGCCCTAATTTTTTAAGCAATTGGTGTGCCATTAGAGGGAGAGCAGTGGTTTAAAAAGACTCCTTTTGATTTTGACCCTATTATGTTTTTGATACCTGAAGCTGGATCCCTTGACTGGAGTAAGGGTGTACAATTAAAGAATTTCAAGCCGGAATGGAGAGAAGTGATTGGCATTGTTCAGAGTTACATTACATGCGAGGGCCGGTTTGCTTCTGTTTTCAAGTACCACGTTAGGTTTTTGCTGCATCTAACTCAACAGTCAAAATTGAATTTACCTTTCTTCCTATTGAAAAGTCTCCAGAAGATGTCTAACAGAGTAAAGAGTCAAGACTCCATCCCTTCATTGTTCCATCATGGACTAGTTAAATTGATAGTTTGCATAGTCTTGCAGAAGGAGGGTCTAAATTGGGACCATTTCTTGTTCTGGTCAAGATTTGTAATTAAGAAAGAAGAGCAAGGAAAGAAGCATACGGATAATAAGTAGTCAGGTTTTGTGAAGAAATTTAAGAGAGACATAGGGAAGGATGTAACACAAGATAATTTTCAAAACCTTGAAGATACAATGCAAGAAGACAAGTGTGGAGAAACACATGAACATATTTTAGAGGATGTTACAGAGAAAGATATTGATCTTATGGAGAAAGAAGAAGCTGTTAGTTCGAAATAAGGGACACAAAGTTGTGTTTTAGAGGAAAGAAACTCATCCCTAATTGTTGTTGTTAAATAGAAGGTGCTCCATACTCCCGATTTCAATGACGATGTTCAATCTTTGACAGAACTTAGAGAGGCTAAATGGCGACCTAAAACAAGACCCACGAATAAACTCAGATTGAATATGAGAAGACTAATAGATCCTAATATGAAGGAGGAGAATGTCACTATTATTGAAGACTCTTCGGGTGAAGAGGACAGGAATGGTAAAGTTGAGTTAGATTTAGTGGAGATTGAGATGAATACAGAAAATGAGAATGAAATGATAGCTGAAATTGTTAAAGAATGTGAAACGGTTGCAGAGCAGGAAATGGCGATAGAGCAGGGAGTTATCCCAAGTATTGAACAACCATCTACTTAGCTTTTCCCCTCTCAGGTGCAGCAACCAGAAATTAGCAGGAAGAAGAGTTAATCTTTAAGAAGCTAGATATTCCATTTGGGGCAGAAGAACATTCAAGCATACATCCAGATGTTCAAATAGATACAGAGGTTGAAAACCTAAAGAAAACAATACAGCAGTATAAATCCCAGGAAAAGTTCCTAAATGATTCCAATGAAAATTATAGAATTGCGAATAAAAGGCTAAGGGAGGACTTAGAAGACATTAATGCTCATTACCAAGAACTAATTGTGGTAGCTAAAGAAGCTTTAAGAAGGAAAGGACAGGTAGAAGTGCAAGCAGAAGAAATGCCAAAGCAAATCGAGGAGTTAAAGAAGCAGAACAAGGGATTAGTTAACAAATTTCGAGGACTAGAGACTCAGCAAACTCGAGGTAAGAAGAAGTCACATGCCTGGGAAGGCATAGACATGCTGGCTGAGGCTGCCAAGAAGTTATGAATTACTTCTTTCCAGCTGTCAAGTAGTCTATTTTTGTTATCATATACATAAGTTGTTAGTAGGTTGTTTAGAGATTCGAAGTTAAAGGATAGTTCTTTAATGTAACTGTTTTTGTTAAATTTTCTGAATTTACTTCAATATGATCTAGGATCTTAACTGAGAGAACAACATGTACAGCATATCTACAGCATATCAATCATGGAGACAATAATGCAAGCACACAAGAGACACAAAGATTTACTTGGGGAAAACCATAAAGGTGAAAAACCCCAATAACTTCCTCAGAGATAGATAGAGCAATGATACAACCAACCAATAGAGATAGCCATAACCTAGCAAAAATCCTCCTCCTCCATAAGTGCGCCTCTCCTCCTTGAGAGCATGTGTGAGAAGTGAGTGAGTAAATAGAGTGCCTCCCGCACTCTATTTATACTTGACTTGACCTGCCTTTTTACCTAACTCATGTAGGCTCGAACTTTACCACATAACATAATGCTGAGTGGGCCGACCCCCAATAGGGTGGTCTAATAACCCTTTGACCCACATGGCTGAACCCCAATAGGGTGGTCTAATAACCCTTTGACCCACATGACTTATACAGGGCCGACCCCAAATAAGGTGGTCTAATAACCCATCAAGTATAAGTTACGACACTTACAATATAAATGACGACACTTCCTTATAGAGGAATAATACCATCTCTATAGGAATACAATATACATATATGTGAAATGCATTCCGAAGTTACATATACATCAACACTCCCTCTTAACTAGGAAGGTATTTCTCAGCACAGTTCTTCTAGCACAAGTCATCTTCTCTGGATCATTGTCACTAGATAATCGTCATCGAGTCATCATCATCGTCACTGCTGCTGCTATCTCAATCAATCTCTGAATCTACTCGTCATAGGAAGTTCTACAGAGCCAGTCCTTTTTCATACTGGATGTAGGCCCACCACCTGCAGGTCTTCATCATCACTGGCCATACTGTGGAATCCTCAGGACTTATTACGTGCATCACAAAACCTGGCTGCAGCATCCCAGGCTATTACGAGCACACAGCTCTACCTGTAGGATCTCCCAGGAGCACATTACATGTGACCCATCACAAAACCTGGCTGAAGCATCCCAGGCTGTTACGAGCACGCGGCTCTACCTGTTGGATCTCCCAGGAGCACATTACATGTGATCTCACCACAAAACCTGGCTGAAGCATCCCAGGCTGTTACGAGCACACAGCTCTACTTGTCGGATCTCCCAGGAGCACATTACATGTGGTCCACCACAAAACCTGGCTGAAGCATCTGAGGCCTTTTTCATCCTGTCCAGATCTCCCAGGAGCAAATTACATGTGGTCATGGCAAAACCTGGCTGAAGCATCTGAGGCCTTTTTCATCCTGTCCAGATCTCCCAGGAGCAAATTACATGCTATAGGACAAAACCTCACAAGAGCATCTGCCAGATATCCCAGGGCACCGAATTACATGCCATAGGAAAAACCTCGAAAGACTATCTGCAGATCTCCCAGGGCACAAATTACATGTCCTCCCAAGCAAAACCTCGCAAGAGCATTTGCTAGATGTCCCAGGGCACTGAATTACATGCCATAGGAAAAACCTCAAAAGACCATCTGCAAATCTCCCAGGGCACAAATTACATGCTTTCCTGCACAACCTGATCCACGGCCACAAAGTATCATCTGATACTCATCATCATCACTGCAACATCCTGTTGCATGTCATCTGGAGAAGCTCGTCATCCACGATCATCCTGATCACACATAAATACATGATCCACACAATGTATCCATCAATCATACATGATCTACCTGATCATACAAAGATACATGATCCACACAATGTACCCATCAACATACATGATCTACATGATCATACAAAGATACATGATCCACACAATGTATCCATCAGCATCCATGATCTACCTGATCATACAAAGATACATGATCCACACAATGTATCCAACATCATCCATGATCTACCTGATCATACAAAGATACATGATCCACATAATGTATCCAACAGCATCCATGATCTACCTGATCATATCCAACATCCAACATGATGCGTACATACATAAATGATCCAACTGATCATATCCAAGCAGAAACTAGAACATCATCCTGATGCTCATCATCCAGCGCTTATATCCACAGCCATGTGAAGGATCCTCCTTCCAACATGCTTGGAATGGCTTCAGCAAATGTGTCCATCACTTCTTCCTCGAAGTGTCCTCGATCTGAAGAACGCCAAGCCTCTCTCTGAATTACTCGAACTTCACTCTGGCTAGTGGCTTCGCCAGCACATCTGCAATCTGCTCGTCCGTCACAACATACAGAAGCTTCACAGCTCCTCTCTGCACCATATCCCTGATATAGTGATATTTGATCTCTATGTGTTTCGACCTGTCATGAAACACTGGGTTCTTGAACAGCTTCACACAACTCTGGTTATCACAAAAGATACCAGTAGCCTCCAACGGGAGATCAAATAACTCAGACAGTAGCTTCTGTAGCCATACTGCCTCACAACTAGCTGAACATGCTACAACATACTCTACCTCAGCTGTACTCAGTGCCACGTAGGACTGCTTCCTGCTAAACCAAGAGATCACACCTGATCCCATACTGAAGCAACACCCAGATGTGCTCTTCCTGTCTGCAACACTGTCAGCCCAATCTGAATCAACATAACCCTGTAGGTTAAACTTTTGATTCTCCTCATACCTAAGCCCATAATCCACTGTACCCTTCAGGTTCCTCAGAATATGCTTTACAGCAACCAGGTGAACACTCCTCGGATCCGTCAGGAACTGGCTCAATGTGTTCACAACAAAGCAAATGTCTGGTCTCATGTTCGTCAGGTACATCAAGGACCCAATCATCTGGCGATACATAGAGACATCAACCGGCTCAGATGAAGCATCACATAGAAGCTTCAGATTCGATGCCATAGGTGTGGCCATATCCTTGCAGTCCATCATCCCGAACCTCTTCAGGATCTCTACTACATACTTCCCTTGTCCAAGGAAGATTCCATCTGCACTCTACCACACATCCATGCCAAAAAAACAAATAGTGCATCATCCCCAAGTTCTTCATCTCGAACTCGGTAGTAAGCTTCCGCTGCGTGTCGGCAATCAATCTATCTTCACCATACCAAGTTCTGCACATATATGATTTCCTATCATGTGTCTCAAAATCAAGTGGCTGCTCTACGTACACTTCTTCTTCAACTACACCATTCAAGGAAGCTGTCTTGAATCCATCTGGTGTATCTTCTATTTCATCACTTTTATATTTCTCAATGCTGCCATCTGCAACATGCTTGATCTGATAGTTCCATTTGGAAGTCATAGCAAAATTCCCTTCATGTCTTGGGATTACATCCCAAACATCATTCTTCATGATCGACGGATCATGGCATTTCATTTCTTCATCCCAGATCCTGGGAACTTCAATATCTTCAATATCTTCAATAGATATCTTTGTTGCTGGAACAAATGTTGTAGTTCTTCTTTTGTAGGAGATGGCATACGATCTTTCCTACACAACAAGTTAAATTGCATGATTAGAAAACATCTCATAGTTTTCAGAACAAATTCTTACACATAGAGAAATATGCCATACAGTCATGCAATTATCTTAGCCAATGCTTCAATACAACATTTATCCATATTCCGTAACTTTCTAGATGCCTTCCAATCTCTACCAGAACATTGTTAAGAGTGTGCACAACTCCCAACATGTCAGCAAACAGGTTTCATTATAGATAAGTAGCAATGGAATGTTGTACAGTGCCATAGGCCACTTACCCATGCATATTAGGAGTATACTGTTCATCAATGCAATTATTCTAATATGCATAATACACAACCTAATTCTAGGAACATCAGTATATACATTATTGAACAGTATTATTTAAGAAATGACAATTCAAATACTTATCTTTGTTTGTTCGTTGGGTGGATTCCCTCTGAGTCTTCGCTTCCTTGCAGGAGCTGCTGGAGTCCTAATCTGAAGTAGCTTCTTCTACACCTTTCTGTTGTGGGATGTAGAGAGATGGTCAACTCCCTCTGAATATCTGCATCCTTGCATAAACCACTGGAGTGTACTCCCTCTTGATCTTTGCTTCCTGGATTACCTGTTCTTGAATCTCATATTCATCCTTGGTTCCTATGCATGCTTATTAGTATCATGAATGTGTTATCCTTGTGATCTCATATAAAATCATACATTCATTAGTATACTATTAAAACACAATAATCTCAAGCATGTATAGTCATGATCATTTCAAACAGAAATAATAAGCATTAGCATTCAAGGTTTATGTAGGATTCTTATGGTTAGTTAAATTATAAGAAACATAACATGTCTAAACCTGTAATTACTCAAACCTATGACTCTTCAGATTAGTTGAATCATCAATCAAGATAAGAGATATAAAATGCATAAAACCTGTGATTATTCAAACCTATACCTTCATGATTCTTCTGGTTAGTCATATCATCAATTAAGGTAAGAAACATAATATGCATACAACCATGATTATTCAAACCTATGACTTCATGAATAATCATTATCAACAACAGTATAAGATCCTAACACAAGGTAGGATTCTAACTTGATATAGGAAAAACATACCTAGATTAGTATGCTAGCTATTTATGTCTAACATACTCACATGATGTATTCTTGTTCTTCTTCAATGACTTGTGCTAGTAACCTGTATATCTCATAGGTTAACTATTACAAAACCAAGTTATACATACCTCGTAAATGGATCTTCTATGAGATCCATGACAATGGATGAATCTTTGTCCTCATGTTATCATGATCATATGTTCTTGGACCAGAACATGATCTGTCTTTCTTGGTGTACCTTTCATGTTAGTAGACAACATAAACCTCATACAATACCATAATGCATTAGTACAATCATAAGTGTCAACACCCTAACCAATGAATATCTTCTATCATGCATTCATAATTTTGTTAAGGTGATACGACAAATCTAAAATCAAAATTGTACTAATCGTAATAACATGAAGACAAACATACCATAAACCATAAACTTAATCATGGACAAATATCGAAACATACCTCGATGAGTCATACCTGTCGAGATCGCTTGTAATCTTCTTATTTAAGGCCTTATCCTCATCTCCCTCTGAGACAGGAACTTCTTCATTTATGCAGGTGACCAATCCATCTTCTTCTAGGATTAACCCAATCCACTTGATTTGCAAGAACTGGACCTGGAGCTGGATATGGGTTTATCAGAGAAACCCCAAAAATTCAAACTTTGAATTTCAAACTTCCGAAATGATAGAAATATGTGCCTTGATGAGCTGATCAAACTGGTATATTCAGAATTTGAAAACTGCAAAGTTTTACTCCTCAATTTTTCCTTTGAAACTTCCAGATTCACTGGACGTGACCCTGAACTGGGGTTTGATGAAGCCCACTCTTCTACCCAATCAAAATGTTTGATCCAAAGCTCTAAGCTTCTATTTTTCTGAGGAGCTTCCAGCCGTGGTCACAGATTTCAAAAATTCCCATTTTTACAGAAGCCCTAATTTTCCATTTTTCTGATCAAAGTCCCGAACTAGGGTCTGATCAAACCCGGCCTTCTACCCAGCCAAAAATTCTGATCTTGGTCTCTAAATTTCTATTTTGATGAGTAGCATCCAGCCGTGGTCTCCAATTACAAAAATTCCAACTTTCTTCAAAGCCCTAAATTCCGGAAGCCATGAATGAAGGTACCAAAAAATAATTCTGTTTTGACAGAAATATGTACCTGATTGTTTCTGGTGTAACTCTGAAATTTTTTTATCCACAGGGTCTGAAAAAGTTTTCTGAGATAGCCTGACCTGTTAGCTTTCCATCCTGACAGGTCTGACCTCAATTGGATGTTTTGAGAGAGAGTTATGCCAAATGTCGCAACGTGACCTGTTTTGGGAAAATACAGGAGAGCGAACTTGTACGGCGTGCCACGTGTCACTGTTTGACCTTCGGCCTCTGAAAAAGTTTTCTGAGATAGCTCAGCCTGTTATATTTCCATCCTGATAGGTCTGACCTCGATTGGATTCTCTGAGAGAGAGATATGCCAAGTGTCGCAACGTGACCTGTTTATGGGATAATACAGGAGAGCGAACTTGTACGGAGTTCCACGTGTCACTGTTTGACCTTCGGCCTCTGAAAACGTTTTCTGAGATAGCTTGGCCTGTGTACTACCTGTCACTTTTCACGAAATTTCATTTGGAGCTTCCTAGCCCAAGTTATGACCTTTTTCCCAAGGTCACCTGATTTTGACTCAGATCTGGAAGAGGCAGTACAGATCATAAATCACAAAGTACAACGAATTAGAGGTTTTCCTTTGGACACAAGGTACCTGGAGATTTTATCTTCGACATGTAACAATTTCAGATCCGAAACCTTCGCCAAAATGGATTTATAGCGAAAGTGCTACGACGACTAGTTTTTACTATATCAAGCCCTAGCATCGTAAGTGCAACAAGTGTCATACATGCCATATCATGCCTTCTTTCAGGCTAGCTCTGATACCATGTTAAATTTTCTGAATTTACTTCAATATGATCTAGGATCTTAACTGAGAGAACAACATGTACAGCATATCTACAGCATATCAATCATGGAGACAATAATGCAAGCACACAAGAGACACAAAGATTTACTTGGGGAAAACCATAAAGGTGAAAAACCCCAATAACTTCCTCAGAGATAGATAGAGCAATGATACAACCAACCAATAGAGATAGCCATAACCTAGCAGCAATCCTCCTCCTCCATAAGTGCACCTCTCCTCCTTGAGAGCATGTGTGAGAAGTGAGTGAGTAAATAGAGTGCCTCCCGCACTCTATTTATACTTGACTTGACCTGCCTTTTTACCTAACTCATGTAGGCTCGAACTTTACCACATAACATAATGCTGAGTGGGCCGACCCCCAATAGGGTGGTCTAATAACCCTTTGACCCACATGGCTGACCCCCAATAGGGTGGTCTAATAACCCTTTGACCCACATGACTTATACAGGGCCGACCCCAAATAAGGTGGTCTAATAACCCATCAAGTATAAGTTACGACACTTACAATATAAATGACGACACTTCCTTATAGAGGAATAATACCATCTCTATAGGAATACAATATACATATATGTGAAATACATTCCGAAGTTACATATACATCAACAGTTTTATGAGTAGACCTAAAGGTAGTTTGTAAACTACTTTATTTTGTAAAGTATAAAGGATACAAATTTGAAACTAGAAGGGTTCAATTTTTGTTTCAAGAGGCAATATAGAGCTTGGAGCATTGAGATATAGTTTCATACTGATGCAATTGCTTTTGATGTAAGTTTTGAAAGACTGAGACTAATATATATATATATATATGAACATAAGCCACTATACTTTCCTTACTGATTTTGTTTATGGTCATTCTGATCACTCAATATATGATTCCATTCCTTGTTTAAAGTTTTTCTCATGTGAATGCTCATGTATTGTGGACTGAACCAGTGCAAACGAATGTTAGTATTTATGTTTATCATCTTACACTTTCTCAATACTTTGATGTTATGACATGATTGAGTTTTTGCATTTGTTGATTGATAGATTATCTTCTTGAATATGAAACCCTCAAACCACAAAATCATAAAAAAAACCCTATTTTTTGTTTATTACTTTGAGATTGTACTAGCATGTTCCCTCTGTAGTCTAGGGACAATTTCTAGCACAAACACTGTTTTATAGTGAAACCTTAACGCCAAAATGGCTCTGTTAATAAAAACGCAAAATGATAAACATGTGGTAAAACCCTAAATAAGCTTATTGTATTTGTATATAAATGTTTCTGTTTTCTATATTAATACATTGTTTTTTTAAATTTTGGCAAAGGCCTAATTGTATCTACCATTTTGATTAAACCGGTTGGCCATGGATTCTTGCCAAAGAAGCCAATGATGGATTTTTTTCTTGTGATTGTGTATTTACATATGAACTTATATGAAGAGTTTTTAAAACCTAAATGTTTGAGAAAAACTCAGAGTTTTAAAGTTTAAAACATTTGTTTCGAATCCTAGAGTCTGTAAGAATGGATAAATTGCGTTATTGATACAGTTAAAGTTTAACTTTTTGAAATAATTGTTGTTCATCATTATTGTCTTGAATTTTTTCTGTTGTAAAGAAATTTATGCTAAATCTGTGTGTTAATGTGTTAATAGCTATAACACTGAAATATTGAGTTTGGTTTCTTTAAATTAAAGTCCGGGAAATAAATACTTTGTTATAAATAAGAAGTTTGAATTACAAGCCATCAATGGCTCTATGTTAAATCCATTCAAAAATTATTTCTAGGGTTTTAAATTCGTAAGAGGTTGAAAGTGATCTCTGTTTTTAATTAGTGATTTAAATATTATTTCATATTACTATTTATACGATTTCATGGTAATTGTGTTCTTCAAACCCTACTCTATCTAGATTTCTAATAAAAAGAAGTAGGTTTTGTGCACCAATTTATTCTTAAGATGATGTTAACTGTGTGATTATTTATAATCTATAATCAGGGGTTAAAACGATATATATACAAGTAATATATTTATTTTAAGAACTATTCTACATTTAGACGGTAAGTTATTTAAATTTGATGATAATATATATATATATATATATATTGTGCGAAGATGTATATGTATTTTTAACTACTATTTAGACTATCTGCATATACTATATACAATTTACTGAAAATCATAAACCTATTAACATAGATTTAACATTTATTTCGAGTATTCAAATAAATCCAAAAACTAAATTCTAAAACATGAATGCAATCTATTATTCAACTTAGATAATAAGTAGTAGTTCACTATTAGTAGTATATCAATTATAAGTTATCTATCAACAGAAATTAGACATTGAGCTATAAATAAACAAAACAGTAAGGAAGTAAATATAATATTCTAGAATAAATAAGAAACTTGTTTAACTGTAGAAGTGGAAAAACATCCAAAGAAGACCGTTCCTCCCAACTGTCTCCTGAAAGCAACCAAGATTACTTGCTTTAGGACCCTCGAGCCTATTTATTGAACCACCAGGATGAAGACTAGGTGTAGAAACTTAATCTGATCTTTTTGTAACTCGGCAATTAAACTTACAGTAATATCACTTTAGCTTCCCCTCATCGAATCACCTCTTGTTTGCTTAACTTTTCAGTATGCAGCATAACCACAAGGAAAATTGTGTGAGCCTCCTGCTCATTCGATGGTATATGCTTGCCTAGGTATTTGGGTCAGTTTTTTTTAAATTAAATGAGGCACCTACTCGGTTTCTCCTTTCTTGGGGAACATGACCACAATTTTAGGGAAGATGCCTCCTGCATCAACTAGAAAGTTAATGCTGTTGCTGCCATTTGTCCATTTTTCCTTCTACACCAAATCATTCCTCCTAGTGGGTCAGTGAACACTCTTCAACATTCCTCTTTGGATAGGTGTCTCTTCTTTTATTTATTTAAATAATAAAATATTCAATTATAGTCATCTTTGACCATCCTTATTCAACAACATAAAAATTTACAATAACTTTTAAGATAATGTTTTTCCAAAACATAAAATGTCTTTAGTTCTAGGTGGGTTACAAACACCCCCTCTTAAGTTCAACATCGTCCTCGATGTTGCTTAAGTATCATCCGAGTCTTCTTGAAATAGATTTGGATATGCTTCCTGCATATGACTCTCCAATTCCCGGGTTTCTTTATCTGGACTAAGGTGCTTCCATTGCACCTTTACCTGTCCAATGGTGCGATTCCAGAGTAAAATTTATCTCCTGTTGAGGATACAATCCGGTTCCACCTGAAAATATCCTTTTGGTTCTACCTAGATAACATTCTAATCGATTACATGAGCAGCATCATGTATATATTTTTTTAATATAGAAATATGAAATACATTATGTACTTTGATATTAGGTGGAAAAGCTAACTTATAAGCCATTGATCCAACTCTTGGAAATATCTCAAATGGTCCATAATACTTGGGTGCTAATTTAGCACAACTCCCCAACTTAAAGGAGCTTTTTATGGGTTTTACCTTGACAAAGACATGCTCACCGACCTGGAATTATTTCTGAGTTTGTTTAAGGTCTGCATGACTCTTCTGTTTGTCTTGTGCAATTTTCAGATTGCTTTGTACCTGTTTCACCGTTAGTTCCATTTCTTTCAACAATTATGGTCCTAACATTAATCTGTCGACTGGATTACTCCATAAAATAGGAGTATTACACTTCTGACCATACAATATTTCAAAAGGACTAAGTTTAGCTAAAGCTTGATAATGATTGTTTTAAGCAAACTCAATTAAGTGCAAATATTCTTCCCACTTGTTTGGTTGATCCCTAACATACATTCTGAGAATATCTTCTAAAACTTGATTTACTCTTTCAGTTTGTCCATATTTTTTTGGATGATAATCTATACTGAAATTTAATTTAGTGTCCAAACCTTTAAACAATGACTTCCAGAAATTACCAGTAAAATTAGAATCTCTATCATAAATTATTACCTTAGGAATTCCATGCAAACGAAAAACTTGTTTCATAAACACATCAACAATATTAGCAGCCTTATAAGTAGATTTAACAGGTATAAAGTGAGCTTCCTTGCTAAGTTTATCTACCACTACCATCACAAAATCAATTTTATTTTGATTTTTAGGTAGTCCTGTTATAAAATCAATATTGATAATTTCCCATTTCCAATCTGGGACTGGTAATGGCTGCAATAGACCCGTTGGGTGTTGATGCTCAGCTTTAACTTGCTGACATACAATACACCTAGATATGTATTCAGCCACTTCATTCTTCATGTTAGGCCAAAAATAATCCTTTCTTCACATTGTTATCATTTTTTGGTAACTGAGATTTCCTGAGTAAGGACTCTCATGTACTTCATTAAAGATCAGTAATTTAAATTCTGGTACATTAGGTACATATAATCTGTTTTTATACAGCATTAAACCTTTTTCATTAAAACTAAAATCTATTTTTATATTTTTCAGATTCATTTTCTGCAACTTTTTCTCTTAAATTCTGATAATTTTTATCCATTTTTACTCCATCTTCAAAATTATCTTCTAAATCTGTTTTGTAGCTGCTAACAATGGCTACAAAATTCAATCTTGCATTTCTTATTAAAGCATCGGCCACTTTATTCTTCTTCCCTTTTATATGTTTGATTTCAAAATCATATTTACTAAGGAAATCTAACCATCTTGCTTTCCTGGCATTTAGATTTTGTTGATCAAAGAAATATTTTAAACTTATGTTGTCAGTCATTAATAAAAATTATCTACCAATTAGATGATGGCGCCACATTTTCAAGGCATGAATTACAACAACCAACTCTAAATTGTAAGTAGCATAATTCTTTTCATGTATTTTTAACTTTCTTTATTCATATGCTATTACATGACCTTCTTGAGTTAAAACTCCACCCAACCCTTCATTGCATGCATCAATGCATACAACAAAGTCTTTGTTTGGATCTTCTATTTTAAATATTGGTGTAGTAGTTAATAACTCTTTTAACTTTTTAAAGCTTGCTTCACATCTTAAGTCCCATAAAAATTTCTTGCCCTTTTTTTGTAAGGATGTTATAGGATTTTCAATTCTCGAAAATCGTTCCATGAATTTTCGGTGATAACCTGTAATTCCCATGAATGATCGTACATTCATTACATCCTTAGGGACAGGCCATTCATTTATTGCATTTATCTTATCCGAGTCAACTAATATTCCCTCTTTGG
Organism: Larix kaempferi; assembly: GCA_027924585.1. Taxonomy (NCBI): domain Eukaryota; kingdom Viridiplantae; phylum Streptophyta; class Pinopsida; order Pinales; family Pinaceae; genus Larix; species Larix kaempferi. The sequence goes on along the minus strand of BSBM01002152.1, from coordinate 276,615 downwards.
ATATCACACGACCTAAATATTGTATTTTATCTTTAAAGAATTCACATTTACTGAATTTAGCGTACAATTTATGTTCCCTTAGAACTTGTAATATTATCTGCAAATGTTCATCATGTTCTTCTTTTGTTTTTGAATAAATCAATATATCATCAATGAAGACAATTACGAATTTATCCAAATATTTATTTAAGGAATTATTCATTAAACACATAAAAACTGTTGGAGCATTAGTTAGCCCAAAAGGCATAACTACAAATTCATAATGCCCATGACGGTTCTAAATGCAGTTTAAATATGTCTTCATCTTTAATTCTGACTTGATGATATCCAGATCTCAAGTCTATCTTTGAGAATATCATTTCTCCACGTACTTGATCAAACAGATCATCTATGCGGGGAAATGGATATCTGTTTTTAATTTTCATTTTGATTAACTGACGATAATCTATACACAGGCGTAAGGTACCGTCTTTCTTTTTAACTAAAATGATAGGTGCTCCCCAAGGAGATACACTTGATCTTATATAATTTTTATCTATTAACTCCTTCAATTATAGTTTTAATTCATTAAGTTCTATAATATTCATCCGGTAAGGAGTCTTTGAATTTGGTACAGCTTCAGCTACCAACTCAATAGTCAAATCCAATTATCTTTTTGGAGGTAATCCTGGAATCCCTTCCGGGAATACATCTGAAAATTCTTTTAAGATTGGTATGCCTGCAAATTTTAATTTATATTCTTTATTCATGTGTTCATCATTCATTACATGCACAACAAACACTTTACAACCTTTACGTACAAACGTTTTCATTTGCAATGCTAAAATTTGTCTAACAAAAACTTTTCTAGGAATACCTTTTACTATGATAGTTTCTCCTTTTTCATTTAAGCATGTACATGTTTTTTCAAAACAATTTAAAACTACTCTGTTTTTCTCCAGCCAATCCAAACCTATTAAAACATCATAAGATCCTAGAGGTAACACATTCAATTTCACTTGAGTTTTGAATTGACTCATAAACATTTCACAATCATTAACATAGCTAACTACCTTTCTCTTAGTTCCTGTAGCTAACTGTACTAGCCAATAATTTTCAAACTTATTTAAATGCAAATTACAAATTTCTACTATACTAGGTGACACATAGCTTAGGATTGCACCTGGGTCTATTCGAATAGAAATTGGTTTGTTCTTTATCATACCTTCAATCTCCACCATAGATGTTTGGTGATCCGCCTGTCGATTCTCCAGTGTTTCATTAATTATGGGCATCTCGTTTTCTATGTCACCAACAGATGCTTCTTCCTGTACTGTATGCACATGGCTGAGATTTGTTTTTCTATTAGGACAATTGGTTGCATAATGCGGTCCTTGAAATTCCCAACATTCTATAGGTTCTCTTTGTTCAGTATTTTTAGCATAAGTATTAGGTATGTCTTTGTTCTTTACTGCTGAAAAATTCTGCTGTGTATTACCCTTAAAGTTTGTCTCTTGATAATTATTTTTAGGATAATTCCAGGAACCATTTCCAAAAATTTTGTTGAATTTAAAATTCTTTCTTCATTGTTCGAAGTGATTTGTTCTTTTATCTTTCCAGTTAGGTACACTTTCTCTTTTATTTATGCTTTGTTCAAAAAAAAAATTGCCTTCCTCATAGCTTCCTCAAGGGTTATCATATTCAATTATGTCCTTGAATCTAAGAGGTAAGCAACTTAGGAACCTCTGAATATTGGGATTTTCATCAATAATATAAGGTACGTATCATAATAATCTTAAAAATTTACTACTTAGTTCATTCATAGTCATTGAACCTAGATTTAGATCATAAAATTCCTTAGCCCTTTCCTCGTAATATTGTTCAGACAAAAATTTCTTCTTAAAGTATTTTTTTAAAGGTTCTCCAAGTTACATACTTTTCCTTAATATTTTCACTCTTTTTATGTCCTGCCACCAAATATCAGCATTTCCAGTTAAGTTGTAAATAGACATTTTAGCCTTCAACATATCTGAGTAATTATAAATTTGGAAATACTTTTTCATCCCAGACAGCCATGCCTCGGCTTCTTGTCCTTTTTCTACCTCACCATTAAACATTGGTGGTTTTATATTTTTAAACTCTCCTGAAATTTATTCATAAGGTTTATATTTTCTCTTTTTACCTGGCTACTGTCACTGCTCTCACTGGAATAAATATATTTCTCCCTATGGGGCTTAACATAATTTTATGTGGAGGAATTACTTTCAAAATCAGAAAAGTTTAACTTTTTACCTTTACGCTTGTAAGATATAGTTCCAGATTCAGTTTCAAGTTCTTTCCTTTTATCCTTCCCTTCACCATGTAATTTACTCATCCATACATGATTTAATTCTTCTTGTGCCCTCAGAATTCTTTCATTACCTTCCTTAACATTTTGTATTTCAATTTTTAAGTCTCTAATAGTTTAGAGTAATTCATTCGAGTTATTATTTCTTTCACTATTCAGTTCTACATATATATTATCGTTACTAACATGTTCACGACTGTGATGTGTGCCATCTTCAGCAGATGCCTCTGCTCCTTCCATTTCCTACAAAAATAGAATTTATATTTTTGTACATAAACAATTTAAAGATAAGTCAGTAATTTTGTTTTCCTGTTTTATTTGGAATGCACGAGTTGAGCCAAATTTCAAGCCTAGTGTTTGCAACCGTGCTCTGATACCACATGTAACAACTCAAAAATCCATAAAATAATTTGTTTTTGTATATAGTATAATTACCTATAAGATCTAGATTCATGCTTTAAGATTTACTTCCTATCTTGTATCTACCTAAATATATACTTGTATTCAATAACAATACTTTTATGAAGTATAAGTTTATTTGTTTGTCTCTAAGTTACAAGGATCGAGGTTTATCTATTTTTATTCTTACGTCCATTTGTCATTATAAATGATAGTTTATCTCTTCTATGTTTATGTTGACATTCTTTTGTCGAATATAAAAATCATGTGTCCTAAAGATATTATCTATCATTTTGATAGTTATTGATGTCGTAATGCTTATTGTGTTCTTTTTGCTTGAAGGAGTGTTCTTGTGATGACCCTAGGATTACTTAGCTTTCGTGAAGCTAACGCATATTGATATGATGTTGTTGTTCTCCATGTAAGGGTTAAAATCAAAGCTGAGTTAGAGTTTTTATAATAAAAAAATACCAAGGTTATATAATAACCTAGCTATGTGCAAAGGAATAAAATGCTAATCAAAACTTCCACTATAGGGAAGGAGCATCCTAGTTACAACTTTGATTAACCATCGATACAAGTGAAAGTGTTGTAGGGTCTCGAAATCGTAGCTAAGGGTTTTAGTGGCATTAAGTTGAAGTTTCTTAAACATATGCCGGAACTATAGAGTGTGGGTAAGTATTGAAATCGTAGTGGTTACAGTTGCAAGGATTACATGAGACCACGTTAAGGACATGAGTGGAGAGCCACGCTGGCTTAAACCCTAATTCCTTAAGAAAAGGGTTGTATCGAAAGTCTATTGTTCATTCGTGTTGTTTTTTTTTGGAGGGTTGAGCTCTTGGCCATCATGGCTGTGGAGAACTCCACACAGAGCTTCAATTTGTTGGTTTTACAGTGGTTTGTGGAAGGAATTTCACGTAGAGGTAGTTTGTTTGTTTGTTCGTGGCTGTGAGAAGAGATTCCATGCAGAGATAGCTCGTAATCTTAGCAACAAACTCATAGAGGTAAAAGATCTGCATCAAAACTTGATTTCGTTTCAAAATATTTTATTAAATTTTAAAGAATGTAAATCAATCTTTTAATGACCAGGTTGTAATGTATTGACAGGAGGGTTTTGTGATTTCCAAGTGTTCTCTGGTCATGTTTTGGGATCTCGACAGTATCGTTGGTGGAATGTGGAAGCTTCAATGGTTTGTAGAATCCACAGTAAGCCTCGGGCCTTCCACATGCAACATCTCTGTCAGCAATGTTTGTGTTGATGTACGCTACTAGTGTTGGTCTTCTCTATGGTTTGTTTACTTTTGAAAGAAAAAAGGCAATCTAGGAAAGTGTTGTTGTTTTGTATATGTTTCTGGCTACATACCATAGTTGGGGTTTCACCCAAACTTATAAATAAAAGAAAAATACATTGTTCAGTAATCTCGTATTCTGTTAAGTGCATTTTCGTGGTTAATTTCTTCATGGTTTTAGAGGATATAGTTATAATTGACCTTCCTTTATACTTCTGGTGATTGTAATAAAATTTTGTCTGCTATATTAAAGGATTGGTTTAACAATTCTGGGAAGAACCCTAAAAGTTATTACTATTTCTCTTATGCTATTTTATAGTGAAACCTTAACACCCAAATGGCTCTGTTAATAAAAATGTAAAATGATAAATGTGTAGGAAAACCCTAAATACGCTTCTGGTATTTGTATATAAATGTTTTTTTTTTCTATATTAATACATTGTTTATTAAAATTTGGGCAAATCCCTAATTGTATCTACCATTTTGAATAAACCGGTTGGCCATGGATTCTTTCCAAAGAAGCCAATGATGGCTTATTTTTCCTATGGTTGTGTATTTACGTATGAAGTTATATGAAGATTTTTTAAAACCTAAATGTTTGAGAAAAACTCATAGTTTTAAAGTTTAAAACCTTTGTTTCAAATCCTAGGGTCTATAAGAATGGATAAACCACGTTATTGATACATTTACTTTTTAATTTTTGAACTAGTTGTTGTTTGTCATTATTGTCTCGAATTTTCTCCGTTTTAAAGAAATTTATGCTAAATCTGCGTGTTAATGTGTTAATAGCTATATCATTAAAATAATTATTTTGGTTTCTTTAAATTAAAGTATGGGAAATAAATACTCTGTTATAAATAAGAATTTTGAATTACAAGTCGTCAATGGCTCTATGTTAAATCCATTGAAAAAATATTTCTAGGGTTTTAAATTCGTAAGGGGTTGAAAGTGATCTCTGTTTTTAATTAGTTATTTAAATATTATTTCATATTACTATATATACGATTTCGTGGTAGTTGTGTTCTTCAAACCCTACTTTGTCTACATTTCCAACAAAAAGAACTGTGTTCTGTGCACCAATTTATTCTTAAGCTGATGTTAACTGTGTGATTATTTATAATCTATAATTAGGTGTGAAAACGATATATATATAAGTAATATATTTATTTTAAGAACTATTCTACATTCAGACTCTAAGTCATTTAAATTTGATGATAATATATATATATATATATATATATATATATATAAATATATTGTGCGAATATGTATATATCTTTCTAACTACTATTTAGACTATTTGCATATACTATACAATTTACTGAAAATCATAAACCTATTAACATAGAGTTAACATTTAATCTGAGTATTCAAATAAATCCAAAAACTAAATTCTAAAATATGAATACAATCTATTATTCTAACTTAGATAATAAGCAGTAGTTCACTATTAGCACTATATCAATTATAAGTTATCTATCAACATAAATTAGGCATTGAACTATAAATAAACAAAACAGTAAGGAAGTAAAGATAATATTCCAGGATAAATAAGAAACATGTTTAACTGTAGAAGTGGACAAACATCCAAAGAAGACCCTTCCTCCCAACCGTCTCCTAAAAGTAGCAAATATTACTTGCTTTAGGACCCCCGAACCTATTTACTGAATCACCAGGACGAAGACTAGGTGTAGAAACTGGTTCTGATCTTTTTGTAACTCAACAATTAAACTTGCAATAATCTCACTTTAGCTTCCCCTCATTGAATTACCTAATGTGTGCTTAACTTTTCAGTATGCAGCATAACCACAAGGAAAATTGTGTGAGTCTCCTACTCATTCTATGGTTATATGCTTGCCTAGTTCTTTGGGTCAGTTTTTTTAAATTAAATGAGCCACCTGCTCAGTTCCTTCTTTCTTGGGGAACATGACCACAATTTTAGGGGATATGCCTCCCGCATCAGCTAGAAAGTGAATGTTTTTGCTGCCATTTTTCCATTTTTCCTTCTACACCATATCATTCCTCCTAGTGGGTCGGTGAACACTCTTCAAAATTCCTCTTTGGATAGGTGTCTCTTCTTTTATTTATTTAAATAATAAAATATTCAGTTATAGTCATCTTTGACCATCCTTGGTCAACAACATAAAAATTTACAATAAATTTTAAGATAATCATTTTCCAAAACATAAAATATCTTTAGTTCTAGGTGGGTTACAAAGAAAGAGAGGGGAGAAGGTTGCGGTTATGGGTTGGGATAGTAGGAGGGGGATTAGGGAGAGAGAGAGGGATTGTTAGGGGTAATGAGAGTTAGAGAGTGTGAGGAGAGGGTGTTAGGTTTTATGGGAGAGAGAGAGGGATAGGGTTAAGATGTAGGTGGAGGAGTAAGATAGAGAGAGTGAGAGATGGGGTTAGTAAGGGTTAGGGGGGAGAGGGGGGGGAGAGAAATATATGCGGATGGGGGTTAAAGGTAGGGGGAGGAGTACAGGGATGAGAGAGTTGGAGAGGGAGTTAGTAAGGGTTATAGATATGACAGAGAGATAGAGAGAAGAGGGGTTAGTTGTAAAAGAGAGATAGAGGGGGGGGAGGGAATTAGGGGATTGGGAGTGAGAGAGATGGGTAGGGGATACAAGTAGGTGGAGGAGTAGAGAGAGAGATAGCCTGGGGGTAGAGGGGAAGAGGGTGTGGATGATTAGGTGTAGGGGGAGGAGGGGGGTTGGGGAGAGAAAGAGATAAAGATCATCGTGGGGGGAGGGATAGGGGTTTAGGGAGGATTAGGAAAGTTAGAGAAAAGGGAGGTATAGGGTTGGGGAATATATATATATATATATATATATATATATATATAGAGAGAGAGAGAGAGGTGGGGTGTAGTAAGTGGTATGGGGAGCGGGATTTGGAGAGACAAAGAGAGAGGGGTTTAGGGGTAGAAAGAGAGAGAGGTTTAGGGGTAGAAAGAGAGAGAGGAGGGGGTGGTTATGGGTAGTGAGAGTAGGAGGGGGGTTAGCGGTTGTGAGAGTGAGAGATAGAGTTCTAGGGAGGTTGTTAGGGGTTTTGGGGGGAGAGAGATAGGTGGGGGTTAGGTGTATGTGGAGGACTAGTGGAGAGAGACAATGAGAAAGGGGCTCAGTGAGGGTTTAGGAGAAGATGAGAGATAGAGAAAGAGAGAGAGAGGGATAGAGAGAGAGAGAGGACAAGGAGGAGAGGGAATTTGAGGTAAGAGGATTAAGGGAAAGAAAGTGTGGGAGAGTGGGTTCGTAAGGGTGAGAGAGAGACAGAGAAAGACAGAGAGAGATATGGGGGGTGATAAGTGGTAGCGGGGTGGGGGGATTGTTGATGTATATGTAACTTCAGAATGTATTTCATATATGTATATTGTACTCCTATAGAGATGGTATTATTCCTCTATACATAAGTGTTTGTATTCCTATAGAGATGTTATTATTCCTCTATACGGAAGTGTCGTCATTTATATTGTAAGTGTCATAACTTATACTTGATGGGTTATTAGACCACCTTGTTGGGGTCGGCCCTGTATAAGTCATGTGGGTCAAAGGGTTATTAGACCACCCTATTGGGGGTCGGACATGTGGGTCAAAGGGTTATTAGACCACCCTATTGGGTGTCGGCCCAGTTAGCATTATGTTATGTGGTTAAGTTAAGGCCGACCTAGTAAAGGTTATTAGGCAAGTCAAGTCAAGTATAAATAGAGTGCGGGAGGCACTCAATTTGATCATTCTATTCTCTCTTACACTCTTGGGAGAGTGGCGCACTTGTGGAGGAGGAGAAGCTGCTGCTAGGAGATGTCTATCTCTTATGCTTGGGTTGTATCATTGCTCTATCTATCTCTGAGGAAGTTATTGGGGTTTTTCACCTTTATGGTTTTCCCCAAGTAAACTCTGTGTCTCTTGTGTGCTTGCATTATTGTGTCCATGATTGATATGCTGTAGATTTGCTGTACATGTTGTTCTCTCAGTTAAGATCCTAGATCAGATTGAAGTAAATTCTAAAAATTTAACATGTTATCAGAGCTAGCCTGAAAGAAGGCATGGTATGCCATGTATGACACTTGTTGCAATTGCGAAGCTAGGGCTTGATATAGCAAAAACTAGTCATCGTAGAACTTTCGCTATAAATAGATTTTAGCAAGGTTTCAGTGTCTGAAAATCATACAGAGAGAAGATAAGATCCCCATATACCTTGTCTCCAAAGGAAAACCTCTATTTGTTGTACTTTGTGATTTATGATCTGTACAATATAGGGTTTCTGCCTCTTACAGATCTTAGTCATAAATATGTGACCTTGGAAAAAAGGTCATAACTTGGGCTAGGAAGCTCCAAATGAAATTTCGTAAAAAGTGACAGGTAGTGCACGGACTGTACTTTCTCAGGTAACTTTTTTAAAGGCCGAAACTAAACCAGTGACAAGTGGCATGCCATACAAGTTCGCTCTCCCATTTTATCCCATAAACAGGTCACGTTGCAACACTTGGCATAACTCTCTCTCAAAGAATCCATTTGAGTTCAGACCTGTGGGGTTAGAAAGATGATAGGTTGCGCTATCATGGGAAATTTTTTTAGACCCTATGGATCGTAAAGTTCGGAGGTACACAAGAAATCAATCAGGTACATATTTCTATCAAAATAGAATTATTTTTGAGCACCTTCATTCATGGATTCCGGAATTTAGGGTTTCGGAGAAAGTTGGAATTTTTGTAATCGGAGACTATGGCTGAATGATACTCATCAAAATCAAAATTTAGAGACCAAGATCAGAATTTTTTGTTGGGTAGAAGGCCGGGATTGATCAAACCCTAGTTTGGGACTTTGATCGGAAAAGTGGAAAATTAGGGCTTCTGCAAAAATGGAAATTTTTGAAATCTGTGACCACGACTGGAAGCTCCTCAGAAAAATAGAAGCTTAGAGATTTGGATCAAACCTTTTGATTGGGAAGTAGGGTGGGCTTTATCAAACCCTAGTTCGGGGTCATTTCTAGTGAATCTGGAAGTTTCAAAGGAAAATTTGAGGGTGAAACTTTGCAGTTTTCAAATTATGAGTATACCAGCTTGATCAGGTCATCAAGGTGCATATTTATGTCCTTTTGGAAGTTTGAAATTCAAAGTTTGAATTTTTAGGATTTCTCTGACAAACCCTAATCCAGCTCCAGATCCAGTTCCTGCAAATCAAGTGGATTGGGTTAATCCTAGAAGAGAATGGATTGGTCACCTGCATAAGTGAAGAAGTTTTTATTTCAGAGGGAGATGAGGCTAAGGCCTTACACAAGAAGATTACAAGCAATCTCGACAGGTATGACTCATCTAGGTATGTTTCGAGATTTGTTCATGATTAAGTTTATGGTATGTTTGTCTTCATGTTATTATGGTTAGTACAATCTTGATTAAATTTAGACTTGTCGTATCACCTTAATAAAATTATGAATGCATGATAGAAGATATTCATTGATTAGGGTGCTGACACTTATGATTGGACTAATGCATTATGGTGTTGTATGAGGTTTATGTTGTCCGCTAACATGAAAGGTACACCAAGAAAGACAAATCACGTTCTAGTTCAAGAACATATGATCATGATGACATGAGGACAAAGATTCATCCATTGTCATGAATCACTTAGAAGATCTATTTGTGAGGTATGTATAACTTGGTTCTATAATGGTTAACCTATGAGATATGCAGGTTACTAGCACAAGTCATTGAAGAGAACAAGAAGACATCATGTGGGTATGTTAGACATAACTAGCTAACATACCAATCCAGGTATGTTTTTCCTATATCAAGTTAGAATCCTACCTTGTGTTAGGATCCCTTATATAAGTATACTTGGTATGATTGGTTATGTTTATTCATAAAGTTAGAAATGTAAGTAATCAAGGGTTTATGCATTTTATGTCTCTTATCTTGATTGATGATTTAACTAACCAGAAGAGTCCTATGATCAAATAAGAATATGCATGAATAAAAGAAGACTTCCCTAAAACCTTGAATACTAATGTTTATTATCTGTGTTTGAAATGATCATGACTATACATGTTTAAGATTATTGTGTTTTGATAGTATTAATATTATACTAATGAATTTGTGATTATGCATGAGACCTCGAGGATAACACAATGATGATACTAATAAGCATGCGTAGTGATAGATATAAGTTCAAGGACACGTAATCCGAGAAGCAAAGATCAAGAGGGAGCACACTCCAGTTGTTCCTGCAAGGAAGCAAAGATCAAGAAGGAGCACACTTCAATAGTTTTTGCAAGGATGCAGATATTTAGAGGGAGTTGACCATTTCTCACAATCCACATCATAATGGAGTTGCAGAAAAGAAGCAAAGACTAAGAGGGATTCAACCCAACAAACAAACAAAGATAAGTATTTGAATTATCATTCCTTCCATATTTTATTGTTTAAATAATGTTGTTCAATAATGTATATACTCATGTTCCTAGAATTAGGTTGTGTATTATGCATATTAGAATAGTTGCATTGATGAACAGTATACTACTAATATACATGGGTAAGTGGCCTATGGCACTGTACAACATTCCATTGCTACTTATCTAGAATGAAACCTCTTTGCTGACATGTTGGGAGTTGTGCACACTCTTAACAATGTTCTGGTAGAGATTGGAAGGCATCTAGAAAGTTATGGGATATGGATAAATGTTGTATTGAAGCATTGGCTAAGATAATTGCATGACTATATGACATATTTCTTTATGTGTAAGAATTTGTTCTGAAAACTATGAGATGTTTTCTAATCATGCAATTTAACTTGTTGTGTAGGAAAGATCGTATACCATCACCTAAAAAAGAAGGACTGCAACATTTGTTCAGCAACAAAGTTATCTATTGAAAATATTGAAGATATTGAAGTTCCCAGGATCTGGGAAGAATGCCATGATCGAGGAGTACCAGTCGATCATGAAGATGTTTGGGATGCAATCCCAAGACCTGAAGGGGAGTCTGTAGTGACTTCCAAGATGATCTACAAGATCAAGCATGCTGCAGGTGGTAGCATAGAGACTTTTGCTCCTGTATCCAGATACACTCCCATTAGATCCATACTTGCTCTGGCTGCAGTGATGAAAGGGAAGATACACCAGATAGATTTCAAGACAACTTTCTTGAATGGTGTAGTTGAAGACGAAGTGTATGTGGAGCAGCCACTTGGTTCTGAGACACATGACAGGGAGTCATATATGTGCAGAACTTGGTATGGTAGGATAGACAGCTTTCTATCCAGTTTGGGCTTTACCAACAGTAAAGCGGATTCCAACCTTTACTACAAGGTTGAGGAAGGAAATCCAACGATACTACTTTTGTATATGGATGACCTGTTTATTACAGGTGAAGATAGATTGATTGCCAACACGCAGCGGAAGCTTGCTGCCAAGTTTGAGATTAAGAACTTGTGGATGATGCACTATTTTCCAGGTATGGAGGTGTGGCAGAGTGCAGATGGAATCTTCCTTGGACAAGGGAAGTATGCAGTAGAGATCCTGAAGAGGTTCGGGATGATGGATTGCAAGGCCATGGCCACACCTATGGCATCAAACCTGAAGCTTTTGTTTGATGCTTCATCTAATCCGGTTGATATCACTATGTATCGTCAGATGATTGGGTCCTTGATGTACCTGACGAACACAAGACCAGATATTTGCTTTGCGGTGAACACATTAAGCCAGTTCCTGATGGATCCGAGGAGTGTTCACCTAGTTGCCATAAAGCATATTCTGAGGTACCTAAAGGGTACAGTTGACTATGGGCTCAAATATGATGCGAATCAAAAGTTTAACCTACAGGGTTATGTTGATTCAGATTGGGCAGGCAGTGCTGCAGATAGGAAGAGCACTTCTGGGTGCTGCTTCAGTATGGGATCAGGTGTGATATATTGGTTTAGCAGGAAGCAGTCCTGTGTAGCACTAAGTACAGCTGAAGAAGAATATGTTGTAGCTTGTTCGACTAGTTGTGAGGCAGTATGGCTTCGGAATCTACTGTCTGAGTTATTTGATCTACCGCTGGAGGCTACTGGTATATTTTGTGACAACCAGAGTTGGTGAAGCTATCTGAGAACCCGATGTTCCATGACAGGTTGAAACACATAGAGATCAAATATCACTATATCAGGGATATGGTGCAGAGAGGAGCAGTGATGCTCCTGTATGTTGCGATGGATGAGCAGATTGAATCCACTAGCTAGAGTGAAGTTCGAGTACTTCAGAGAGAGGCTTGGTGTTCTACAGATTGACGACATTTCGAGGAAGAAGTGATGGAGACATTTGCTGTATCATTTCCTAGCATGGTGGAAGGGGGATCCTTCACATGGTTGTGGATGTAAGCGTTGGATGATGAGCATCAGGATGATACTCTAGTTACTGCTCTGTATATGCATCAGGATGATGCTGGATATGATCAGTTGGATCGTCTATATGTATATGTATGTACGCATCATGTTGGATGCTGGATATGATTAGTTGGATCATTTATATGTATTTGTATATGCATCATGTTGGATGCTTGGACCATGTATCTGTAAATGTATCAGGTGGATACTGTGTATGATCAAGTAGATCATGTATGTTGATATATATAAGGTGGATACATTGTGTGGATCATGTATCTATGTATGTATCAGGTGGATACATTGTATGATCACGTGGATCATGTATGGTGATATGTATCAGGTAGATACTTGGTATGCATCAGGTAGATGCATTGTATGATGAGGATGATCATGGATGATGAGCTTCAGGATGTTACTCCAGATGACTTGCATCAGGACGATGCAGTGATGATGATCAGGATGATCATGTGTACATCAGGATGATGTATGGTGAGTATCAGGTTGTGTTGATGCCTCGGATAATGTAGCATCAATCAGAAAGGGATTCTCCCCGAGAGATGATCCCAATTAGATTATCTCCCGTTTGGTGTAGGGAATCCATCCGGTTAGTGGTTCCGGCAACCGTGGGTTTGGAGTTTAATTCCGATTATACCGGTTATGGCCCGATCCACCTTTCTTTTGGATTTTATGTTTTTTAATGAGATGCAAGTGCCTAATTTATATTTGATCTAAATGCAAAACTAAAACAGATCTAAGTCTAAAAGGCAGTAAATCTACCTATCCTTGCAAGGAACACAACTACAGGATGAGCAATAAGCTGTAACAGATATCATAGAGAAAGAACAGATAGCCATCGATTCTTACAGGTAACGCTATAGCAAGATAAAAGATCTTTAGAAGATATCTTCTAATTTAATATGAATGCATCTATTGCTCATGAGACATAGAAGCAACATTATTTAATCTAAATGGAAAGAATGAAGAAATAGATCTAAATGTAAACAAACTGAAATAACTCTAAAGATCCCTGCAAGGAGCAAATTTAAAGGCATGAACAATGAGCTATATGAGTTATCTTGAAGAAAGAACAGTTAGCCATTTAATCTAAAAGAGAACTCTACAGCAAAGATAAAGATATCAGCAGATAGCTCCTGATTTAATATCAAACACATTCACTGTCCATGAAATGGAGAAATCGTTTACATAGAAAGAAGCAAAATCATTGTTACAAAGAACTAATTCAGATCGTAAGAATGATCTCACATTACAGGATGGAAATCACCAGAACAGTCCAATACACATCCATCTTTCGTTCCCATGCAAAACGTCCATCTCCCTGGCTTTTATTAGAAAATTCGATTTCTTACAGAACCAATACAAGATAGCTCGTATGGGTCTCAAAATTTTATTCCCTGCCAAAAGTCCTTCTCTATTCTTCCTAGCTTCTATTTATAATTACAAATCTTCCCTTTGGGATGCCACCTAGCACCTTCCACTTGTCATCTACAGAAAATTCTCTCCTATAATAGACAAAAATGCGATTGCATTTCTTTTACAGAAGTTATTTAAAAGAAAATAGGGACATCTGTCCCATAGTTTTACGCTTTACACATTACACATTTGAGAGTCAAATACAAAAATAACAGAAATAATGCTTTGAAATCAGTGATTTCACTCCTGTGCGTGAGCTTCTGCTGGCAGAGGATCGCCCAAGTCAATTGATGTTGCTGATGCTGCCTGGGAAGAGACACTCGAACCAATTGCTACTGCTGCATCTACTTGGGAAGAAGGGATTGAGCTCACTGTTGCTGCTGGAGTGGCTGCTGGGAGAGAGGATTCTGGATCTGCTGTAGCTCCTGCTACTGCTGCAGCTTTCTTCTCCTCCTCCGCTATGTAGCTATACCACATACCTGTGTCCCTTATGACTATGTTTGCTGCAGCAGGGAACAAGATTTTCTGAGAAGGCACATTCTTCCCGAGCTCTGCTCCAATGCTTTGAACTTCTGCTACTGCAGCTTGATGCACTTCCTTCAGCAGATGGTTGTGGAGTGATGACAATCCAATATAATGTTGGAGGTCATCAATAGCCAGGACATCAATCCTCTTCACATACTCCGTTTGAACGCCTAGTTCTTCCTTTAGTTGAGACAAACGTTGCTCCTTTTCCGGAAAGTCCTCCAGGGTCTGAGGGAAGCTCAATTTGCATTTGTCATGTACCCCTTGGAGCCTTTGGTACAGACTGTTAATTTTATCTGTTGTTCTTTGCACACTGGCTATCAGCTTACTGGCACAGTTCCTGCCAAACTCCAACAGGGCTATGTCCTCATTAAAGCCGTCCACAGATTTAAATGGGAGATGCGATGGGAAACCACCTTTTCCTTCTATCCATGCCATCTGACTCATGATATTTTCCTTGACATGGGTATTCTTAGCTTTGAGCCTATGGGCCTCCACATTAATTTCTTTTAACCTGACTACCATGGCCTTGAGCTTGCAAACCTCATTAGTGATTAGCTCCTAAGTGTCATATATTTGCTTCAGAATGTTGCAGGATAGCTCATGGAAGGGAGACATGTCCATCGTTCTGTTCTCAGCTTGCTCTAACTACTCAGTGAATGCCCACTTGTCTGCTTCTAGATGGGATTCCTTTTCTTCTGCTCCATTCTTCTCAGCTTCCAAAATCATCATTTGGAGTGTTAGTTGGTCCTTTTCCTCCTCCAGCTGGTTATATTTGCCTGACAGCTCCTTATGCTCGGCGTACAAGCAATTATACTTGTTCACCACAAGATCCCTTTGGGCCTGCTCATTAGCCACCGTCTGTTGTAGCATACGAGCTCTCTTCTTTGTCAATACATTTTCTCTGACTATAATGCCCACATTGTCCAGTGATGCTTTTGCTGTTTCCACAGCTGCGGATGCCATAGCAAAGGGATCTTGATCTGTGTTCTGCATTATGGTGACCTCTCGGTGGGTAACAATGTCTTCATGGAAGGGACTTTTGATCCTCTCTTCCAATTTGAGGACCATAGCTTTCCTTTTCTTGTCATAGACAAACTCATTCCACCTGGACACCGTATGTTTTCCCGATGGAGTGTACGGGACAATAGGGCGGTCCATGATGTCTATGTCTTCTTCAGCAGGTGGGGTCCGGACTTCCTGAGGTGGATATACTCCCGCCTTTTGGGTACCCGAGCCACCTGCTTGAGATGTGTCTATTTCCATGTCTTGGACACCGGACCCACTTGCTTGGGCATCTTCCCTTGCTTTCAGCTCTTCTTCCGCTTTCATTTCTGCCTCAGCATCCTGTCCTCCTTCCCCTCCTTCAACTTGTGGCTGACCTTCATCTCCTTTCCGTAGCCTTTCATCCTCAGCCTCTTTCTGCAGCCTTTCATTTTCGGCTTCTTGTTGTATTCTTGCCACTTCAGCTTCCTGCTGTAACCTGGCTTCCTCAGCCTCCTGGAGTACCCTTGCTTCTTCTCTTAATCTGAGCTCTTCCTGAGTTCGAGCATCATCAGCTTCTTTCTCCTTCTGTTGGCTGGCCTTCTGGATCTTGGTGGAGCTAGAACCTGCTCCGCTGCCTTGGCGAAAGGTTCACAGCTCAGCCATGTTGCTGATGCCCCTGAATACCTCTTCCTCGGCATCGGGATAGTGAGAGTACTCAAAATGAGCATAGATTTCCTTACAGTGCTCGGCCACTCTCCCTTCCTGTCATTCCTGTGGAAGATCACCTCACCGAAGTGGAAAGATTTCAGCTCCTGCACAAACTCTTCGGCTGAGGCGACCCCCGAGAACTTATAAGCACCTATGCAGAAAGGTAGAGGGGGAAAGGAAGCCTTATGCTGCTTGTGGAGCACTGCTCCAATTCCATCTAGGAAGATTTGTCTTACTGCTTCCTTAAGGACCACATAATCTGTGGCATACTGCGGAAAAATGTATGGAGCTTTGGTCCCTCCAAACATTCTGAGGTAGGTGCCTTGCTCTGAAAAGTAAAAAACCCCGTAATTCTCAAGGACTTCCACAGCGTTCCCTGACAAGCAATTGGGCTCCTCCTTGAAAATCTTCTCATATAGGGGCATGATGAACCCCTCACAGATGATTTTGTAGCTATGTTTGTAATTCTCGGCCCACATCATCTTAAAGGCAGTGTAAACCGGAGTGATGGCCTTATCCCATGTGCAGCCCAATTTGGGGAAGTCCATCTTGGCCAAAATACAATCAATCAGATATGAGGACATAAAAAATTATGCCTTCTTCAAGGCTAGTCCTTCCCTTGCAGCTACTATCATTAAAGCCAGACTATCTGACAGGATAGTGGTCCAGTCAAACACAGTTCCATTAAACGCCACGAAGTGGATAATAGGGACCCACTGAATCTTATACACGGTGCCATCGGGCATGCCGAAGATTCTGCAAAGCATCAAAGCGATCAATCTGAAAGGAGGTCTCAAATTCTGTATGTCATATTCATCGCTACCTTTCTTTCTTAGATGCTTGCCTGCGACCAACAGCTTTTTGGCCATCTCAACGTTGTCCATTTTTCCCAACCATTCATCAGTTAGAGCTTGCTAGGAGCGGGGAAATTTGTAGGTTGCTGCAAGATATGCGGGTTGAAATGAGGCAATGGCCACTTTCCCGCTGTCATTTATCACTCTTCCTTCAGCATCGGCATGTTGGAGTATCCATCCGATCACTTCAGCACAGGGGAATAGTTCAAGGCGGGTAGCAGCTCTGGTTATGCCTGAGGCTTTGATATTTAGATAAATTGGCCCCTCTTCTAACAACATGTATGGGACATCCTGGTCTCCGATCATCCTGTAAATGTCACCCCATCTGATTTCTGGAGGAACACCAGTGGTGCACCTAGTATCTTGGAGTGAGGTCTCAGTTTTAAGTGGTGCAGGCTTTTTCTCTGTCATCTTAGCCTTCTTCTTAACACCTTTTGGAATTTTGACTTATCCCTGATAGCACCCACATACAAGTCATTATGAAATTGAGCAACATATTGCGAGATTTTAACAAAAGGATTACCCATTTAACCAGGCCAATTAGATATATGAATAAAAACTGTGAAACTGTATGCTGGGAGCAAATACACTATTCCAAATAAGAAATCTAGATTAAATCATCTTAATTCTTTAAAGGGACAAGCTTCAGAATGCTCCCAAAAGGGTAGGTGTGTTGCGGGAGCCATTTTCTCTCGGCCGGCTGCCAGGGGAAAAGGGTGACCTTCGTCACGGTGCTTTTAATGATTAGTGGCGGGCGAGTCTGAGGTCGAAACAAATTTAAAAAACTAGACCAGGGATGACCCTCCATGTTGACACACAGGTGAGGGGTTTTAGCCCAGATGCTATTGTTATTTAAAATATTTGACGGGGCGTCCTACGGTTGGTTTGAGTTCGAGCGAGGGTGATGGCGCCCGGAGAAAGACTGACGAAAAGGCTCGGGCGGCCATAGTTTCGGGTTTCGGCTGGTGTAGTTTAAACATTCACAGGGTTTGGTGACTTCGAATGCGAAGAACAACGACGTATGCGGCTTGCAGACTGACGGTCTAACATTTTAAGATTTCTATGTTTTGTATGACGGAACAAATGAAAATTAAGCCGTATTTGACGTGCAAAATAGCCTATGATGGGCATTTTGCCCGTCGAATTCAACCCATGCCTATTGTTTTCAAAAAAAAAAATGACAACCCAATAGCAATTTGACGCGTAGAAGGGACAGATTTAATGGTTAATATCCTACCTGGCACCGACGAGGATAGCTGACTGAGGTGGCCGTGAACGTGGTCGAGCAATCTGAGCTGGAATGGTCGCGCGGCGTCCAACAATGGTTTTCCAATCGACAAATAATGATGTGTTGGCTCGTACCCCCCACCGCTTATTTAAATGAGCTGGGCACGTGCGGCATTCAATTCTGGCAGGTGGCGCAATTAAACGTAGTTTAAATATCAGTACGTCGACATCAAATCAAGCTATCTCGGTTTGCGTGCGACCACCTCCTGCGGGAGAAACTTGCGAATCTCATCCACCGTTGCGGAAGGATACGCTGTACTTCTCCGACGTTTTGGGAGAGAGTGGTGAAGCTTCCCGCCGTTTCGGGAGCAAAAGCTGAACAGCTTCCACAAAAGGACGAGAATGTTCAATCCTTTCGGCGGTCCTTTTCGGGATGCTATCGCGAAGGCCTCCGAAATTGAGGAGATTTTTCTCCAATGGCTTCCGCAATTGCGGAAAGAAAACTCGACTGTTCCGCAAAAGTTCTAAGTGCCTCGGCGTTTCGGAATGAAAAGTTGAAGGCTTCCGCAACATTCTCTCGGTGAGCTTCGGGATGAAAACGCGAAGGTTTCCGCAGTTGCGGGAGGCTTATGCGAACGGCTTCCACAACTCCCGGGTGGAAAAGTCCAAAGGATTCCGCAATTTTCAAAGAAAAACTTCAAAGTTCTTTCAAAGTTTCGGGGTGAATTGGCGAATGGCGCCCGTTATTTCGGGAGACAAAGCTGAATGGTTTCGGAAACTGCGGAAAATTTTGACGAATGGCTCCGCCGTTTCGGAAAGAATCATCCAATGGCTTCCGCAACTTTTAACAAAAACTTCCAAATCTCTTCGGGAGGTTTAGACGAGCGATTCCCGCCGTTTCAGGGAGAAAACCCCAGTCCTTCCGCAAAAGGTCAAAATTTTTTTTTTCTAAGTATTTTTCGGGAGAGTTATGTAAAAGATTTCCGCCGTTTCGGGAGAAGAGACTGAAAGGGCTCCGCGGAGCTTCCTTCTTACGTCCCGCGAACGCTCAAAATTTTCTAAGTCATTTTTGAGAAGTTTATGCGTTTTCCTTCCGCAACTGTGGGAAGAGACTCCGGAATGTCGGGAGACTTTCCCAAATAGTTTCCGCAGCCGCGAAAGGAAAATCTGAGTTTTCGGGATGTTTATGCGAATGGTTCTCGACATTTCGGGAGCAAACGCTGAATGCTTCCGGGGAGTTTCTTTCTCACGTTTCGCAAATTTCAGAAAGTTTCTAAGTCCTTCCCGAGATGTTTAAACAAAAGGCTTCCGCCACTGCGAGGCTTCATCAAATCGCTCCGCGATTTCCGGGAAGACTTCATGAAAAATTTTCTGTTGAGAACCAAGATCTTCTAGCAGAGTTGGAGTGGTTCATGGCAAGATTTTTCTGTTGAGAAATAAATTTAACAGCTGGGGATGGCCTCTTAAGGCAGTCTTTCTAAAAAATTAAAGGAGGGGCCCCAATAGGTACAAAATTTTGGGGGGGATGTTGCTGCAACAACAATGGCGAGTCGCTGGCGAACACAGATCTCTGAAAAAATTCATGTTCATAGTCTGAAACCTCATCAAAGGCATCCATCTTAGGTGCAATACTCAGCTGGGCATTTTAAATTCCTGCGAGGGGAAGGAGACACTTTCCCTGCTAGTCATTGGGGAAAGGGGAGCTTTGACTGAGACATCTTCACCACTCTCAAAGGGCTAGCATATGAGATTCATTTTAGGAGGGTCATCTTTCAGATGGTTACTACTGCCGGACTCCATAGGATTTGCAACACTTTCTCACGGACATTATTGTTCTTGTTCCTCATTCCCATGCTGCTTGCATCCTTTTGGATGTTTGTACTTTGGACAGCTTCGCTGTTTGAGCCTTCTAGAGATATTTTCTTTGGACATGATCTTTGATTTAGGCTCCTCAATCCATAATGTCCTTTTGTGTGAGTTAGAAATTTTATTGATTTGATCAAGCCTCACGGATGGAGAGGGGCCCATTTTGGGATGAGCCTTTTGGACAACCTTCTTGATTTTACATGTCTTTTGCTTTTGTCTCGGCCATGCTTTAATTGAGGTGAGAATCTCTGGAAAACAGACTCTTGAATATAAGCCATTTTGGCTGTTAAATTTGCAGCATGGAGTCATTTCAATACCCTATGTCCTCGAGAGGTGCTACTTTCCATGGGTCCAACTTTGGTAACCTTCTTGAGATGCCTTTAAAGTGTGAGGGTGGGTGGAGCCCAACGATAGTAGTGAAGATGGTCATAGGTCTCTGCTATTAAACAAAATTAGTGTGACCAGCACAGTAGGCTTCCTTCCTTCCGAACATTTCAGCGAGGGCACAACAGACAGGATTTATTCGAGCATAGTTCCGAACTCATGGGTTGGGAGATTTCTTTGAGAGACTTATCCTCAACGGGGAACTCAACCAAAAGGGCTTTCAGAAAACAAAACTTGTTGCAAAGGTTCAAATTACAATGAAATAAATAAAGTGGCCGAAAATAAAGCAACTAAAGGCTAAAGCAACAACAAAAGAAAACTTTATTTATGTACAGGAAGTCTTAAAGAGACTATGCGAAGTATTGTTTGAGAGTGAGGCCATTGAGAGGAAGGGTTACTTCCTCTCCCTCGAGATTTGTCAATTTGTAAGTGGATGGGCCTAATTTTGCAGAAATTTGGTACGGGCCTACCCATAGATGTTGAAATTTCGTATGCATTCCTTTGCCTTCATGATTATGGTCCCATTTCAGGACTAAATCCCCAACTTCAAAATCCCTTTTACCGGACTTCCTCTTATCGAACCATCTCTTAACTATGTCCTGGTGTTGATGGAATCGATCTTTAGCTTTGTGTCGGGCTTCTTCAAGTTGAAGCAGGGTGTTGATCCTGGATTGTAAGGCTTGGCTACCAGAACCCCGAGAGGCTTGGGACAACTGTAAGGATGGGAGTAAGATGTTTGGGGGAAGGATGGCTTCCTTTCCATATACAAGAGTGAAAGGGGAGACACCTAAAGCATTCTTCGGGGTTACCCTATCTGCCCATAAGGTGTTTGGGAGAGCTACATGCCAACTTTTCTGGTTTTCTATCACAGTCTTCTTAAGAATTCGAATCAGATTCTTGTTTGAGGATTCAGCTAATCCGTTCCCCTGAGGATAATAATTGGCTGAATAATGCAACTTAATTTCCCATTCATAAACAAATTCATTTATCTTGCAAGATGAAAAATAAGTAGCATTATCAAAAACAAGGGAAATTGGAACCCCAAACCTGGTTATGATGTTCTCCTTCAAGAAGCTGATGACCGCATCTTCGTTGATTTTGCGCAAAGGGATGGCCTCCGTCCACCTAGTGAAGTAGTCAGTAGCCATCAGGATGTATCGATGTTGCAACGAAGAGTTTGGATTTATCTCTCCGATAACATCTATACCCCACTGCTCAAAAGGCTCAGAAATGATAACTGGCTGCAATGGCCCTGCTGCCTTAGGTAACTTCCCAGCACTTCTTTGACATACATCACAGTTCCGTGCGTATGTGTGGGCGTCTCGGAACCGAGTGGGCCAATAATAACTAGCTCTCAATATATTGTGTGCCATTTTCTCTCCTGAATAATGTCCACCTGCGGGGCCGTCATGCAATTCCTTCACAACTTTACTCGCATCTTCCTTTTCTAGGCATCTAAGAAGAACTCCATCATAATTCTTTCTGAAAAGTATCCCATCAATGATTTGATAGGGTGTTGATTTCAAACGGAGTGCCCTTCTTTGTTTAGAGTTCCAGTGCTCAGGTAGGTATCCCTGCTGTAAATAGTGCACCAGATCTTTGTACCAGGACTGGGGAGTTGTGAAGATATGACACACTTCAACCGAATGCAGCTCCGCTTCATTCTTCCAATGTTGTTCTTTGTCTGTTGAGTTTCCTGCAAGTAACTTGCACAGGCCTTGTCCTTTGATGATCGTGGCTGGTTTAAATTCCAGGTCATATTCCTGAAGAGCTGTGACCCAGTTCCCTCTCCTTTCTCCCAATTCCTTTTGAACGAAAATAGATCTAACAGCTGGGTGGGGAACTATGACTTTAGTTCTGTTCTTCAGAATGTATGGCTTGAACTGCTTGACTTCTTTGAAGACCGCATATGCATGCTTGTCAACCACGGGATAATTCAGCTTAGCCCCTTGTAGACCAGTGCTCATAAACAAAATTGGGTATTCGTCCCCCAGCTCCACCTTTTGCGTGAGCATAGCTGCGAGAGAGTCGTCCGAAGCGAAAGTATACAAGATGAAATCCTTATCAAAATATGGGCTCCTCAAGGAAGGAGCCTTAGCTATGGCTGCCTTGATATCTCTAAATGTGTCCTTCTCCAAATCTCTCCACTTGAATTGCATCCTTTGTTTAACCATCTGTTGCAACGGCTTAACAATTTGTGCGAAATCCGGAACAAATCTGCGGACAAAATTGATGGTGCCCATGAAAGACTGCATAGATTTCTTGTTGTAAGGCATTGGAATCTTATTAATGGCTTGGACCCTTTCTTGATCAATTGACACTCCCCCTTTGGAGATGATATGACCCAAGAGCTTACCTTCGGGAACAGCAAATACGCTCTTCTTGGGATTCAAGGAGATACCATATTTCCGGTAGCGATAAAAAATATGCTTTAGATGCACGACATGATCTTCCCTTTTCTTCGAGAAGACCATCACATCATCCAAGTATACAACCACACATTGTCCACCCAGTCCTCGGAAGGCAATATCCATCGCCCTTTGGAATGTAGCTCCTGCATTTACCAGACCAAATGGCATTCTTCTGTAGGCGAAAGTTCCCCACTTAGTTCTGAAAGTAGTCTTAAGGCGATCTTCCTTGGCTACTAACACTTGATTGTAGCCATAGAAACCATCTAGGAGAGAAAAAAATTCGGATCCTGACACCATTTGTAGGATTTGCTCCATTGAAGGTACGGGGTAGTTGTCTTTATCCGAAGCTTTGTTTAAATTTCTGAAATCTACACATAGCCTTATCTCTCCCGACTTCTTCCTTACGGGAACCAAGTTCGCAACCCACTCAGAATGGCGAACTTTGAATATTATCTTAGCGTCCAGGAGCTTCTTTAATTCCTTTTGGATCAACGGTTCTAGAGTGGGATGCATTCTTCTTAACTGCTGCTTAAATGGTTTGACGCCCGCTTTCATTGGTATAACATGCTGAATAATGCGGACGTCATACGTTTTCAGATCTTCATAGGTCCATGCAAAAACATCCTTGTATTGTTTAAACAATTTAATGAACCTGTCTCTTTCTCCTGGCGAACAGCATTTGCCAAGGTTGACAAATTTTGGTTTTTCCTCGGTACCCAAATTAACTAACTCATGTTGCATTGATGAGCTGTTAGTTTTGGTATTAGCTGGCCTTTTGAACTTATTTTGAAGATCGAACAACATTTCGAGGGACCTTACCCCCTTGGGCATGAAATTTCCTTTCTCCTCATCCTTCTTCATCAAATCAGCATCGTGTTCTTCCTCATCTATTGCAGCTCCTTGAAAGCTATCTTCGTTTGTTAGGAAGCTGAAAATTTGTTCATCATCATCGAAGACTCTGAAGTTTGTGATGTTATCGGGAACGGAAGGCCTGAAAATCAATTCAATTGAGCATTTATTATTTGACGGCACTAACCTAGAAGCAGATGTTGCTAACAAATCAACAGTAGAATTTTGCAATCTAGGAATTGATTTTATATTAAAAGCGTCAAAATGCATAATTAAATCCCATACCTCAGCCTGATAACCCTTCAAATGAGGTGAGAGACAATGAATGGTGTCCCTTACCTGTCTTACAACTATCTCGGAGTCACCAAAGACCTTCAGGTACTTAACATTTAAGCCAATGGCCTTCTTTAATCCATGTACCAAAGCTTCATATTCAGCGGTGTTATTAGTACAATCGAATTCTAATCTACAAGACAAAAAATACTTGTTTCTTTTTGGATCCATTAGAACACAACCGGCTCCGGATCCTTCCAGAGTTTTAGAGCCATCAAAGTATAATGTCCAAAAGGCATCTTTAGATTCAACTAAGTTAGTTTCTTTGTGATCTACGTCAGTAACTAAATTGACTATGTTACAATCAACATCATCAGTCCGAGAGAAATGAAGGAGATCGGACTGTTTATCTGATTCATGGCTAATGGTTTCAGATTGATAGTTACCCGGATCCATCTCTAAGAAATAATTCCCCAGAACCGAGGATGAGAAAGTTACGGCCTCATTCTTTTCTTCTAACTGAGTTACGTTTTGTTTCATATGAGGTTCCCTAAGAACTTTAATCTGATTCTGTCTGTTCGGATAAGGCAGCCATAGATGAGACCAATCCGTAGCAAAGTAGCCACTCAGCTTGGTAGACCAATCCCTACTTAAAATCAGCCCATAGGCTTCAGGAATATCGACCACCATTATGTCAATGAATTGACAGACTCTAGGGTTAGCTGATAGTCTAATTAGAACATCTTTCATCTCCCCAATTACTTTGACAGCAGTCCTATCTAATTGGATAATTTGAGCTGGAGATGGAACAGGCTGCCCGTTAATATTTTTACAAATGGACAATCGCATGACATTGGAGGATGCTCCAGAATCTACCAAACAGTTGTGGACATTATGGTTGAAAATTTCAAAAGTCAATAGGAACGGCAATGTTTGAGATTTAGATTTCCCACCGATGCTAGCTTCATTAATTTCGGGATTGTTTTGAGAATCAGTTAATGGAGTTATGATCTGGGGTTGAAGAACATGCAGCAGTTTATCTCGTTGATGGGGAAGGCTGCACATGTCAAATATTGACACGTTTGCCTTGACCTTCTTGATATCTTCAATAATATCGTATCCTATGTCCGATTCGTTTCCAATTTGAGTCGGCTGATCTGTTTTTCTCATTGTGACCTTAGGTGGCTGAACTATGGTGTCAGCGCTTGGCTGTTTGGCCGCTGTTTGCTTAAATTTGGGCTGCGGTGGGATAATTGTTATGTGCCTCCTAGGTGGTTCTTTTGAAACTTTAGGCTTATGAGGAGCTGTGCTTGGCACAGGATCGGCAATTGGGCCTTTGCTGTGAGTAGCAACATTTATGGTAGAGGGAGAGCTATCTATGTGATCTTCTTTTACTAACTCAGTCATAGGTACCCAATCCCATAGCACCATAGTGGTGTCCGGGGTTGGTTCCTTTAACTCAGGGCTCGATTCCTCTGGAGAATCATCTTGGTCTGGGATTTGTGAATCTAGCATTTGGTTCATGACTAAGCTCATGGAATTAATCCATTGCGGGCAGCTCTTTTCCGAATGTGGTTCTTGATGAAAAGTGCAGAAATTTTCCATCCCGATCTCATTCAAGTTTAAAACAGGGGCAGTGTTCATTGGTGGATGAGTTTGCTCACTAACTTCCCTTCTTTTATAAAATGGCTTGAAAGGTTTCCTAGATGTGCTAGCAGCCTTGTCTTTCTCGAGATCTACGATTTTATCAGATAATTTCTGCATCATTTTGACTACATTTTCCATGTTCATAGATGGCTCTTCTTTACTTCTAGTGAGTAGCAAAGGTTTTTTGCTAAATGCTGGTTTTGGTTCTACATCTAAGGCATGTTTAGTAATGCTATCAGCTTCTTCTTCTACCTTTCTAGCTTCCTCAAAGTTCTCTATCAGGGTAGTTTTCTTGGATTGTTTTACGAACATTGCTATGGGTCCATCGAGAGCGGTTGTATAGTATTCAATCAAAGATTCCTCCACTAGTTTATTAGCTTCACTAAAATTATTTAACAGCGTTGTGAATCTTTGATTGAAATCTTGAACCTTTTCTTTCTTTTCCATTCTCATGGATAAGAGTTCTTTCATGAGTGTTGCCACAGTCTTTTGGTTTCCGTATTTCTTTAAGAAACAATTTTCGAATTCATCCCAACTAGAGATTGAGATGGGTTGTATGCTAAAGTACCAAGATGATACTTTTGGCTTGAATGTATATGGAAACAGCCTGCAAACTACGTCTTCATGCTGCACGTTCAAAAGGTTCAGAGCTAAGTAAAAACTCTTGAGATGGTCTTCTGCCGAAATGGCTTTCCCGGGATCGAACTTAGGCAAGACCTTTTCTGGATTTTTGGGAAGGTTATGGAATGGTCCAGCTAGGTTCAGCGCTCCCCTTGCTCTCCAAGCAGGTACAGCCATGTTTGGATGTGGAGAACCCGGCGGAGAATTGTAAGGTGAATTCTGTGGGGTACTCTTGGGAGTGGTAAGTTCTTCAAGGTTCTCTTCGACTGAAATTTTTTCTGAGTTTTCAAGATCTGCCTTATTAAGAGTGTCTGAAATTTCTTCCAAAGTTAAATTCACAAGTTCTTCAAAACTTTGAACGAGAATTGAATCACGGGTGTATTGTGGCTCCTTTCTAGGAGTAGTTTTCTTAGGAAGAAAATTTACAGCGTTTAAACCACCTAGCTGCTTAACGTAGGATCTTGTATGTCTTCTCAAATCCTCTACTTCTGCAAAAGGGACAGCGTATAAATCTTCTTGAGGCTCAGGGTCGGAAATGAGGTGTTCTTGATTTGATAATTCAAGATCTAGGTTGTTTGAGATGCTTTCTTTAAGCGGGTTTTCAGTGTCATCTATGACAGTGGAAGATTTTCCTCTATCAGCCATGCACTTTCAGGCCCTCCTTCTAGCGCCAAAAACTATTGATGCCTCGGATATCGTAGCATCAATCAGAAAGGGATTCTCCCCGAGAGATGATCCCAATTAGATTATCTCCCGTTTGGTGTAGGGAATCCGTCCGGTTAGCGGTTCCGGCAACCGTGGGTTTGGAGTTTAATTCCGATTATACCGATTATGGCCCGATCCACCTTTCTTTTGGATTTTATGTTTTTTAATGAGATGCAAGTGCGTAATTTATATTTGATCTAAATGAAAAACTAAAACAGATCTGAGTCTAAAAGGCAGTAAATCTACCTATCCTTGCAAGGAACACAACTACAGGATGAGCAATAAGCTGTAACAGATATCATAAAGAAAGAACAGATAGCCATCGATTCTTACAGGTAACGCTACAACAAGATAAAAGATCTTTAGAAGATAGCTTCTAATTTAATATAAACGCATTTATTGCTCATGAGGCAAAGAAGCAACATTATTTAATCTAAATGGAAAGAATGAAGAAACAGAACTAAATGTAAACAAACTGAAATAACTCTAAAGATCCCTGCAAGGAGCAAATTTAAAGGCATGAACAATGAGCTATATGAGTTATCTTGAAGAAAGAACAGTTAGCCATTTAATCTAAAAGAGATCTCTACAGCAAAGATAAAGATATCAGCAGATAGCTCCTGATTTAATATGAAACACATTCACTGTCCATGAAATGGAGAAATCGTTTACACAGAAAGAAGCAAAATCATTGTTACAAAGAACTAATTCAGATCGTAAGAATGATCTCACATTACAGGATGGAAATCACCAGAATAGTCCAATACACATCCATCTTTCGTTCCCATGCAAAACGTCCATCTCCCTGGCTTTTATTAGAAAATTCGATTTCTTACAGAACCAATACAAGATAGCTCATATGGGTCTCAAAATTTCATTCCCTGCCAAAAGTCCTTCTCTATTCTTCCTAGCTTCTATTTATAATTACAAATCTGCCCTTTGGGCTACCACCTAGCACCTTCCACTTGTCATCTACAGAAAATTCTCTCCTATAATAGACAAAAATGCAATTCCCTTTCTTTTACAGAAGTTATTTAAAAGAAAATAGGGACAGCTGTCCCATAGTTTTACGCTTTACACATTACACATTTGAGAGTCAAATACAAAAATAATAGAAATAATGCTTTGAAATCAGCGATTTCACTCCTGTGCGTGAGCTTCTGCTGGCAGAGGATCGCCCAAGTCAATTGATGTTGCTGATGCTTCCTGGGAAGAGACACTCGAACCAATTGCTGCTGCTGCATCTACTTGGGAAGAAGGGATTGAGCTCACTGTTGTTGCTGGAGTGGCTGCTGGGAGAGAGGATTCTGGATCTGTTGTTGCTCCTGCTACTGCTGCAGCTTTCTTCTCCTCCTCCGCTATGTAGCTATACCACATACCTGTGTCCCTTATGACTATGTTTGCTGCAGCAGGGAACAAGATTTTCTGAGAAGTCACATTCTTCCCGAGCTCTGCTCCAATGCTTTGAACTTCTGCTACTGCAGCTTGATGCACTTCCTTCAGCAGATGGTTGTGGAGTGATGACAATCCAATATAATGTTGGAGGTCATCAATAGCCAGGACATCAATCCTCTTCACATACTCCGTTTGAACACCTAGTTCTTCCTTTAGTTGAGACAAACGTTGCTCCTTTTCCGGAAAGTCCTCCAGGGTCTGAGGGAAGCTCAATTTGCATTTGTCATGTACCCCTTGGAGCCTTTGGTACAGACTGTTAATTTTATCTGTTGTTCTTTGCACACTGGCTATCAGCTTACTGGCACAGTTCCTGCCAAACTCCAACAGGGCTATGTCCTCATTAAAGCCGTCCACAGATTTAAATGGGAGATGCAAGGGGAAACCCCCTTTTCCTTCTCTCCATGCCATCTGACTCATGATATTTTCCTTGACACGGGTATTCTTAGCTTTGAGCCTATGGGCCTCCACATTAATTTCTTTTAACCTGACTACCATGGCCTTGAGCTTGCAAACCTCATTAGTGATTAGCTCCTGAGTGTCATATATTTGCTTTAGAATGTTGCAGGACAGCTCATGGAAGGGAGACATGTCCATCGTTCTGTTCTCAGCTTGCTCTAAATACTCAGCTAATGCCCGCTTGTCTGCTTCTAGCTGGGATGCCTTTTCTTCCACTCCATTCTTCTCAGCTTCCAAAATCATCATTTGGAGTGTTAGTTGGTCCTTTTCCTCCTCCAGCTGGTTATATTTGCCTGATAGCTCCTTATGCTCGGCGTACAAGCAATTATACTTGTTCACCACAAGATCCCTTTGGGCCTGCTCATTAGCCACCGTCTGTTGTAGCGTACGAGCTCTCTTCTTTGTCAATACATTTTCTCTGACTATAACGCCCACATTGTCCAGTGATGCTTTTGTTGTTTCCACAGCTGCGGATGCCATAGAAAAGGGATCTTGATCTGTGTTCTGCATTATGGTGACCTCTCGGTGGGTAATGATGTCTTCATGGAAGGGACTTTTGATCCTCTTTGCCGATTTGAGGACCATAGCTTTCCTTTTCTTGTCATAGACAAACTCATTCCACCTGGACACCGTATGTTTTCCTAATGGAGTGTACGGGACAATAGGGCGGTCCATGATGTCTATGTCTTCTTCAGCAGGTGGGTTCCGGACTTCCTGAGCTGGATCTACTCCCGCCTTTTGGGTACCAGAGCCACCTGCTTGAGATGCGTCTATTTCCATGTCTTGGAAACGGGACCCACTTGCTTGGGAATCTTCCCCTGCTTTCAGCTCTTCTTCCGCTTTCCTTTCTGCCTTAGCATCCTATCCTCCTTCCCCTCCTTCAACTTGTGGATGACCTTCATCTCCTTTCCGTAGCCTTTCATCCTCAGCCTCTTTCTGCTGCTGGGCTTCCTCAACCTCTTTCTGTTGCTGGGCTTCCTCAGCCTCTTTCTACAGCCTTACATTTTCGGCTTCTTGTTGTATTCTTGCCACTTCAGCTTCCTGCTGTAACCTGGCTTCCTCAGCCTCCTGGAGTACCCTTGCTTCTTCTCTTAATCTGAGCTCTTCCTGAGCTCGAGCATCATCAGCTTCTTTCTCCTTCTGTTGGATGGCCTTCTGGATCTTGGTGGAGCTAGAACCTGCTCCTCTGCCTTGGTGAAAGGTTCGCAGCTCAGCCATGTTGCTGATGCCCCTGAATACCTCTTCCTCGGCAGCGGGATAGTGAGAGTACTCAAAATGAGCATAGATTTCCTTACAGTGCTCGTTCACTCTTCCCTTCCTGTCATTCTTGTGGAAGATCACCTCACCGAAGTGGAAAGCTTTCAGCTCCTGCAAAAACTCTTCAGCTGAGGTGACCCCCGAGAACTTATAAGCACCTATGCAGAAAGGTAGAGGGGGAAAGGAAGCCTTATGCTGCTTGTGGAGCACTGCTCCAATTCCATCCAGGAAGATTTGTCTTACTACTTCCTTAAGGACCACATAATCTGTGGCATACTGCGGCAAAATGTATGGAGCTTTGGTCCCTCCAAACATTCTGAGGTAGGTGCCTTGCTCTGAAAAGTAAAAATCCCCGTAATTCTTAAGGACTTCCACATCGTTCTCTGACAGGCAATTGGGCTCCTCCTTGAATATCTTCTCATATAGGGATGATGAACCCCTCACAGATGATTTTGTACCTAGGTTTGTAATTCTCGGCCCACATCATCTTAAAGGCGGTGTAAACCAGAGTGATGGCCTTATCCCATGTGCAGCCCAATTTGGGGAAGTCCATCTTGGCCAAAATACAATCAATCAGATATGAGTGTTAAATTTTCAGTATTAAATCACAATACTATAGGATCTTTGCTGAGAGAATAACATCTACAGTATATCAATGCATGACAATCATAATATGACAAGCATCACAAGCATCACAAGAATCAAAAGCATAGAGACAAGAGACACAGAGTTTCCGTGGGGAAAACCCTAAGGTGAAAAACCCCACAAACTTCCTCAGAGATAGAGAGAGCAATGGCTCAACCAAAATACAACCAAATAATACAGAGATAGTCTCCTAGCAGATGATCCTCCTCCTCCTCACTAGTGCGCCACTTTCCAGAGAGAGAGATAGATACTTTTTTTTCGAGTGAGTAAAATAGAGATCTCCTATCTCTATTTATACTCACCTTTTTGCCCAGTGACCTACTGGGGCCGACTTGTCTACTTGAGTACATCCACATTATATTATATATTAATTAGGGCCGACCCCATAAGGTGGTCTAATAACCCATCGGCAAGTACACACACTTGCGACACTTGTCAATCCACATGACGACACTTCCTTATAGAGGAATAACACATCTCTTATAAGGGTACAATAAATATACATATAATATACTGATGAAATACATTCCGAAGTTACATATACATCAACACTCCCTCTTAACAAGGAAGGTATTTCTCGACACAGATCTGCTAGACAAGTCTTCTTCTCTGGATCATCGTCATCGATGCATCGTCATCATCATCGTCACTGCTGCTGCTATCTCATCCAATCTCTGTCTCTACTCGTCATAGGAAGTTCTACAGAGCCAGTCCTTTTTCATACTGGATGTAGGCCCACCACCTGCAGGTCTTCGTCATCACTGGCCATACTGTGGAATCCTCAGGACTTTTACGTGCGTCACAAAACCTCGAAAGAGCATTTTCCAGATGTCCCAGGGCACAGATTACATGCCATAGGCAAAACCTCGAAAGACCATCTGCAAATCTCCCAGGGCACAAATTATATGTGACCTCACCACAAAACCTCGCAAGAGCATCCCAGGACTGATTACGAGCACACAGCTCAACCTATCGGATCTCCCAGGGCACAAATTACATGTGGTCATGGCAAAACCTCGCAAGAGCATCCCAGGACTGATTACGAGCACACAGCTCAACCTATCGGATCTCCCAGGGCACAAATTACATGCCATAGGACAAAACCTCGAAAGAGCATCTGCCAGATATCCCAGGGCACAAATTACATGCCATAGGCAAAACCTTGAAAGACTATCTGCAGATCTCCCAGGGCACAAATTATATGTCCTCCCAAGCAAAACCTCGAAAGAGCATTTGCCAGATGTCCCAGGGCACAAATTACATGCCATAGGCAAAACCTCGAAAGACCATCTGCAAATCTCCCAGGGCACAAATTACATGCTTATCTGCACAACCTGATCCACGGCCACAGAGTATCATCCTGATACTCACCATACATCATCCTGATGTATCCATGATCATCCTGATCATCACTGCAACATCCTGCTGCATGTCATCTGGAGCAACATCCTGAAGCTCGTCATCTATGATCATCCTGATCATCACTGCAACATCCTGCTGCATGTCATCTGGAGCAACATCCTGAAGCTCGTCATCTATGATCATCCTGATCATCAATGCATCTACCTGATGCATACCAAGTATCTACCTGATACATATCATCATACATGATCCTCCTGATCATCAATGTATCCACCTGATACAAATACAAATACATGATACATATCACCATACATGATCCACCTGATCATACAATGTATCCACCTGATACATATACAGATACATGGTCCAAGCATCCAACATGATGCATAAACAATACATACACATGATCCAACTGATCATATCCAGCATCCAACATGATGCGTACATACATACATAAAATGATCCAACTGATCATATCCTGCATCCAACATGATGCTGATCATATCCAGCATCCAACATGATGCATACATACATACATAAAATGATCCAACTGATCATATCCAGCATCCAACATGATGCATACATACATCCATAAAATGATCCAACTGATCATATCCAGCAGAAACTAGAACATCATCCTGATGCTCATCATCCAGCGCTTACATCCACAGCCATGTGAAGGATCCTCCTTCCAACATGCTTGGAATGGCTTCAGCAAATGTGTCCATCACTTCTTCCTCGAAGTGTCCTCGATCTGAAGAACGCCAAGCCTCTCTCTGAAGTACTCGAACTTCACCCTGGCTAGTGGCTTCGTCAACACATCTGCAATCTGCTCGTCCGTCGCAACATACAGGAGCTTCACAGCTCCTCTTTGCACCATATCCCTGATATAGTGATATTTGATCTCTATGTGTTTCGACCTGTCATGAAACACTGGGTTCTCGGACAGCTTCACACAACTATGGTTATCACAGAAGATACCAGTAGCCTCCAACGGGAGATCAAATAACTCAGACAGTAGCTTTCGTAGCCATACTGCCTCACAACTAGCTGAACAGGCTGCAACATACTCTGCCTCAGCTGTACTCAGTGCTACGCAGGACTGCTTCCTGCTAAACCAAGAGATCACTCCTGATCCCATACTGAAGCAACACCCAGATGTGCTCTTCCTATCTGCAGCACTGCCAGCCCAATCTGAATCAACATAACCGAGCAGGTTAAACTTTTGATTCGCCTCATATCTGAGCCCATAATCCAATGTACCCTTCAGGTACCTCAGAACATGCTTTACAGCAACCAGGTGAACACTCCTCGGATCCGTCAGGAACTGGCTCAATGTGTTCACAGCAAAGCAAATATCTGGTCTCGTGTTCGTCAGGTACATCAAGGACCCAATCATCTGACGATACATAGAAACATCAACTGGCTCAGATGAAGCATCACAGAGAAGCTTCAGATTCGATGCCATAGGTGTGGCCATGGCCTTGCAATCCATCATCCCAAATCTCTTCAGGATATCTACTGTGTACTTCCCTTGACCAAGGAAGATCCCACCTGCATTCTGCCACACCTCCATACCTAGGAAATAGTGCATTTTTCCCAAATC
Source organism: Larix kaempferi (assembly GCA_027924585.1). Lineage (NCBI taxonomy): Eukaryota > Viridiplantae > Streptophyta > Pinopsida > Pinales > Pinaceae > Larix > Larix kaempferi. The sequence continues at coordinate 242,972 of BSBM01002152.1, read as the reverse complement.
TTTCATATCGAATTCAGCTGCAAGCTTCCTCTTGGTATCTGCAATCATTCTGTCATCTCCTGTCACAAATAGGTCATCCACATATAGTAGTAGAATCACAGGATTCCCTTCCTCAACCTTGTAGTAAAGGTTGGAATCCGCTTTACTCTTGGTAAAGCCCAAACTAGATAGGAAACTGTCCATCCTACCATACCAAGTTCTGGGAGCTTGCTTCAAGCCATACAAGGCTTTCTTCAATCTGCATACATAAGATTCCCTATCATGTATTTCAAAGCCGAGTGGCTGTTCCACATATACTTCCACCGTTTAGGAAAGCAGTCTTGACATCCATCTGGTGTATCTTCCATTTCATTGCTGCAGCCAGGGCAAGTACTGTTCTGATGGAAGTATATCTGGCTACAGGTGCAAAGGTTTCTTCATAGTCTATTCCTTCCTTCTGAGAGAAACCACGAGCTACGAATCTTGCTTTATATTTTTCCACACTGCCATCTGCAGCATGTTTGATTTTGTAGATCCACTTGGAAGTCACAACAGACTTCCCTTTAGGTCTTGGGACAACATCCCAAACATCATTCTTCATAATTGATTGGTATTCCTCAACCATAGCATCCTTCCATTCTTTCTTTTCTGCTGCCTCTTCATAACTGGAAGGCTCTTTGTTCATGATGTCACAGAGTAAAGCAACATAACTGGTGTGTGATCTGGTTCTCTTCTTTGCTCTGTGTTCTTCTTCTGGAATGCCAAATCTTTCTGCATCATGAATGAGCTCTCTAGCCCATACAGGTTTCCTCTTGTGAGAGTTATCCTCACGGGGTGGATCTACAGGTTCTTGTGGATCTTCAAACTCACGAGCAGTTTCTGGAACTGCATCAGTCATCGTAGTGTCTTGAAATCTTGTTTCCTTAGGTTCTTCATACACTTCGATAGGTGCCTTTCTTGATTTGATGAATGTTGAATTCTCATCAAATGTTACATCCCTGCTGACATCAATCTTCTTGAACCCTGGAAAATATATTCTGTAAGCCTTAGAGCTTTCACTATAACCCACGAAGATGCCCTTCTTTCCTGAAGGATCTAGTTTAGTCCTCTTCTCCTTTGGGACATGAGTGTATACTGGACAACCAAATATTCTGAGATGGCTGACTTCAGGTTTCTTACCAGAAAAGACTTCTTCTGGTGTCTTGTTGTCCAATATCTTGTGGGGTGTTCTATTCTGCACATATACAGCTGTTCTAGCTGCTTCTGCCCAAAGATGCATAGGAAGATCCTGGTCATGCAACATTGCCCTTGCTGCTTCCATGATAGTTCTGTTCTTCCTTTCTGCAACTCCATTCTGTTGAGGATTATATGGAGCAGTCAACTCCCTCTTAATCCCTGAATCACTGCAAAGCTTCTTGAAGTCATTTGAGGTGAATTCTCCACCATTGTCAGATCTGAATGTTTTGATTTTCTTGTCAGTTTGATTCTCCATCAAGTTTTTGAATTCCTTGAATTTATCAAACACCTCATCTTTGCCCTTCAAGAAGTATACCCAAGTCTTCCTAGAGAAGTCATCAATAAATGATACATAGTAAACATACCCACTCAGGGAGCTAGATGACATAGGACCACATACATCTGAGTGGATGATTTCCAGAATGTCTTTTTCCTTGCTTTCACTGCTTGGGAAAGCCTTCTTAGTGTTCTTTCCTTTTGCACATCCTTTGCAAACACCTTCATGTTTGGTCTTGATTTCAGGAAGACCTTCTACTTCCTTGCTTGCAATTGGAAGTGCCCTATAGTGCATGTGAGCAAGTCTTTTGTGCCAAAGTTCACTTGGCTCCATGGATTCATGTACCATGGCATGTTCAGGTTGTCCCTTCAATTTATACAAGCCTCCCTCTTGCTCTCCAATCACTACTGCATCATCCATGGTCTTTCCCTTTGGCCACATTAGTACTTGGCCATCAACAAATGCAACCCTCATACCTTTTGCATCTAAAGCAGAGATGGAGAGTAAGTTTTTCTTGAGTCCAGGTACATAGAGGACTTCCTTCATCTTCAGAGATTTTCCAGAATCTAGGTTGTAAGAAGCTTCACCACTTCCTTTGATTGGATATTGATAATCATCCCCAAGTTTCACCTTATGGGGTGATTCATGTTCAGAAAGGTTCATAAAAGATTCCTTGAACCCAGTCATGTGTTTGGAAGCCCCACTATCAATCAACCAATCATTACAACCATGGGATATGGTACCAGTGAGTGCAGAGATTAAAACATACTCTTCTTCACTTGATGAGTCATCATCACTACTGCTTTCTGCCTTAGCCTTCTTCTTTGGGGGTTCATCATCTTCGGCAGCATGAGCATGAAATCTTCTTTTGCTGCCCTTCTTCTTCTTACTGAAGCTGTTGTTGTCTTTCTTCTTCTTGGGACAATCTGAAGCAAAATGTCCCTTCTCATTGCAAGTGAAGCATCTGAGTTCTTTCTTATCTTTATGATAATGATGATGGTGAGAGAATCTTCTATTATGAGATGATTCCTTCTTGGATTTACTTCTTTTAGTGTGAGCTGCAAGAGCTTGATCTTCTCCTCCCATCTTTTCCTCACGAGCTATAAGTCTAGCTTCTTCTTGAGAACATTCTTCCCGAAGTCTACTGAAGGAGATCAACTTCTTCCTTGCACAAATTCCTTGGATAAAGGAATCCCATGACCTGGGTAGGCCATTTAGAGTGGTCATCACCACTTCACCATTCTCCACCATTTCCTCTACTGCTTCCAATTGTTCCTTGATCTGAGAGACCCTTGAAAAATAGGATTGAATGGTTTCTCCATTCTGAAACTTTACTGCTTTCAATTGGTTCCGCAGGGTCATCTTCCGATTTATGTTCTTTCCTTCAAATAGCTTGGTCAAGGATTCAAACATCTCCTTGGGTGTCTTGAGAGAAGACACATGGGGTATGAGATGGTCTTTGATAGAATCAGCAATGATTCTCTTTGCCTTGACCAAGTTCTTCTTGTGCAATGCCTTTGCCTCTTCATCCTCTGGGATAGGGATGTCTTCTTTCACATATGAGTCCAACTCATTTTCTTCCAGGATTAGCCCAATCCTATACTTCCAGGCTCGGAAGTTATCAGCCCCTTCAAGCTTATCCTCAAGCTTGGTGTGAAGAGACATCTTTAAGAGTACTTCAAATGGAAATAGAAAAGATTTAGAACTTACCACTTGAAGTGCTGAAAACTGGATCTGGTCCCGGATTAGGGTTTGTCAGTGAAACCCTAAAAATTCAAAATGTGAATTTCAATATTCCGGAAGGATAGAAAGATGCGCCTTGGAGAGCTGATCAGCCTAGTACATTCAGAATTTGAGATCAGCAAAGTCTTGCCCTTCAAAATTGCCTTTTTGTCCTCCCGGGTTCACTGGGGAGAGCCCTGAATTAGGGTTTGATTTTCCCGGAGATCTACCCAGCCAAAAATCTCGATCCAAAGCTCAAACCTTCGATTTTTGCAAGGAGCTTCCAGCTGTGCCTTCAGTTTCCAGAAATTCCTATTTTTGTGGAAACCCTAATTTTTAGGGCCAAAACTGAAAATGCTCGGAACTGAAATCTGATTGGACAGAAAGATGCGCCTTGATGAGTAGATCCAATCTACTATACTGAATTTCAAAAATCTGTGGAGAGAAACCCAATAAACAAGCAATACAAGCTTCCGTCACTGCAAAATGTCTTCTTCTCAGTTAAGCTCTGATACCATGTTAAATTTTCAGTATTAAATCACAATACTATAGGATCTTTGCTGAGAGAATAACATCTACAGTATATCAATGCATGACAATCATAATATGACAAGCATCACAAGCATCACAAGCATCACAAGAATCAAAAGCATAGAGACAAGAGACACAGAGTTTCCGTGGGGAAAACCCTAAGGTGAAAAACCCCACAAACTTCCTCAGAGATAGAGAGAGCAATGGCTCAACCAAAATACAACCAAATAATACAGAGATAGTCTCCTAGCAGATGATCCTCCTCCTCCTCACTAGTGCGCCACTTTCCAGAGAGAGAGATAGATACTTTTTTTTCGAGTGAGTAAAATAGAGATCTCCTATCTCTATTTATACTCACCTTTTTGCCCAGTGACCTACTGGGGCCGACTTGTCTACTTGAGTACATCCACATTATATTATATATTAATTAGGGCCGACCCCATAAGGTGGTCTAATAACCCATCGGCAAGTACACACACTTGCGACACTTGTCAATCCACATGACGACACTTCCTTATAGAGGAATAACACATCTCTTATAAGGGTACAATAAATATACATATAATATACTGATGAAATACATTCCGAAGTTACATATACATCAACAATGAGGACATAAAAAATTTTGCCTTCTTCAAGGCTAGTCCTTCCCTTGCAGCTACTATCATTGAGGCCAGACTATCTGACAGGATAGTGGCCCAGTCAAACACAGTTCCCTTAAACGCCACGAAGTGGATAATAGGGACCCACTGAATCTTATACACGGTGCCATCGGGCATGCCGAAGATTCTGCACAGCATCAAAGCGATCAATCTGAAAGGAGGTCTCAGATTCTGTACGTCATATTCGTCGCTACCTTTCTTTCTTAGATGCTTGCCTGCGACCAGCAGCTTTTTGGCCATCTCAACGTTGTCCATTTTTCCCAACCATTCATCAATCAGAGCTTGCTGGGAGCGTGGAAATTTGTAGGTTGCTACAAGATATGCGGGTTGAAATGAGGCAATGGCCACTTTCCCGCTGTCATTTATCACTCTTCCTTCAGCATCGGCATGTTGGAGTATCCATCCGATCACTTCAGCACAGGGGAATAGTTCAGGGCGGGTAGCAGCTCTGGTTATGCCTGAGGCTTTGATATTTAGATAAATTGGCCCCTCTTCTAACAACATGTCCGGGACATCCTGGTCTCAGATCATCCTGTAAATGTCACCCCATCTGATTTCTGGAGGAACACCAGTGGTGCACCTAGTATCCTGGAGTGAGGTCTCAATTTTAAGTGGTGCAGGCTTTTTCTCTGTCATCTTAGCCTTCTTCTTACCACCTTTTGGGATTTTGACTTATCCCCGATAGCACCCACATACAAGTCATTATGAAATTGAGCAACATATTGCGAGATTTTAACAAAAGGATTACCCATTTAACCAGGCCAATGAGATATATGAATAAAAACTGTGAAACTGTATGCTGGGAGCAACTACACTATTCCAAATAAGAAATCTAGATTAAATCATCTTAATTCTTTAAAGGGACAAGGTTCGGAATGCTCCCGAAAGGGTAGGTGTGTTGCGGGAGCCATTTTCTCTCGGCCTAGCTGACAGGGGAAAAGGGTGACCTTTGTCACGGTGCTTTTAATGATTAGTGGCGGGCGAGTCTGAGGTCGAAACAAATTTTAAAAACTAGACCAGGGATGACCCTCCGTGTTGACACACAGGTGAGGGGTTTTAGCCCAGACGCTATTGTTATTTAAAATATTTGACGGGGCGTCCTACGGTTGGTTTGAGTTCGAGCGAGGGTGATGGCGCCCGGAGAAAGACTGACGAAAAGGCTCGGGTGGCCATAGTTTCGGGTTTCGGCTGGTGTAGTTTAAACATTCATGGGGTTTGGTGACTTCGAATGCGAAGAACAACGAAGTATGCGGCTTGCAGACTGACAGTCTAACATTTTAAGATTTCTATGTTTTGTATGACGGAAAAAAATGAAAATTAAGCCGTATTTGACGTGCAAAATAGCCTATGATGGGAATTTTGCCCGTCGAATTCAACCCATGCCTATTGTTTTGAAAAAAAAAAATGACAACCCAATAGTAATTTGACGCGTAGAAGGGACAGATTTAATGGTTAAGATCCTACCTGGCACCGATGAGGATAGCTGACTGAGGTGGCCGTGAACGTGGTCGAGCAATATGAGCTGGAACGGTCACGCGGCGTCCAACAATGGTTTGCCAATTGACAATTAACGATGTGTTAGCTCATACCCCCCACCGCTTATTTAAATGAGCTGGGCACGTGCGGCATTCAATTCTAGCGGGTGGCGCAATTAAACGCGGTTTAAATATCAGTACGTCGGTGTCAAATCAAGCTGTCTCGATTTGCGTGCGATCACCTCCTGCGGGAGAAACTTGCGAATCTCATCCGTCGTTGTAGAAGGATACGCTGTACTTCTCCGACGTTTTGGGAGAGAGTGGTGAAGCTTCTCGCCGTTTCGGGAGCAAAAGCTGAACAGCTTCCGCAAAAGGACGAGAATGTTCAATCCTTTCGGCGGTCCTTTTCGGGATGCTATCGCGAAGGCCTCCGAAATTGCAGAGAGTTTTCACCAATGGATGCCGCAATTGTGGAAAGAAAACTCGACTGTTCCGCAAAAGTTCTAAGTGCCTCGGCGTTTCGGAATGAAAAGTTGAAGGCTTCCGCAACATTCTCTCAGTGAGCTTCGGGATGAAAATGCAAAGGTTTCCGCAGTTGTGGGAGGCTTATGCAAACGGCTTCCGCAACTCTCGAGTGGAAAAGTCCAAAGGATTCCGCAATTTTCAAAGAAAAACTTCAAAGTTCTTTCAAATTTTCGGGGCGAATTGGCGAATGGCGCCCGTTATTTCGGGAGACAAAGCTGAATGGTTTCGGCAACTGCGGAAAGTTTTGACGAATGGCTCCGCCGTTTCGGAAAGAATCATCCAATGGCTTCCGCAACTTTTAACAAAAACTTCCAAATCTCTTCGGGAGGTTTAGACGAGCGGTTCCCGCCGTTTCGGGAAGAAAACCCCAGTTCTTCCGCAAAAGGTCGAAAATATTTTTTTTCTAAGTCTTTTTCGGGAGAGTTATGTAAAAGACTTCCGCCGTTTCGGGAGAAGAGACTGAAAGGGCTCCGCGGAGCTTCCTTCTTACGTCCCGCGAATGCTCAAAATTTTCTAAGTCATTTTCGAGAAGTTTATGCGTTTGCCTTCCGCAACTGTGGGAAGATAGCCCAAAAGACTCCGGAATGTCGGGAGACTTTCCCAAATAGTTTCCGCAGCCGCGAAAGGAAAATCTGAGTTTTCGGGATGTTTATGCGAATGGTTCTTGACATTTCGGGAGCAAACACTGAATGCTTACGCGGAGTTTCTTTCTCACATTTCACAAATTTTAGAAAGTTTCTAAGTCCTTCCCGAGATGTTTAAACAAAAGGCTTCCGCCACTGCGAGGCTTCATCAAATCACTCCACGATTTCCAGGAAGACTTCATGAAAAATTTTCTGTTGAGAACCAAGATCTTCTGGCAGACTTGGAGTGGTTCATGGCAAGATTTTTCTATTGAGAAATAAATTTAACAGCTGGGGATGGCCTTTTAAGGCAGTCTTTCTAAAAAATTAAAGGAGGGGCCCCAATAGGTACAAAATTTTGGGGGGGATGTTGCTGCAACAACAGGTTGATACTCTGTGGCCGTGGATAGGTTGTGCAAAGGAAATCGTAGATTTGTTCTAGGTCACATCCAGTATGAAAAAGGACTGGCACTATGTATCACATGTAAGACCTGGGAGATCCGATAGGTTGAGCTGTGTGCCCGTAATAAGTCCTGGGATGCTCTTTCGAGGGTTTGTGATAGTGGGCCACATGTAAGACCTGGGAGATCCGATAGGTTGGGTTGTGTTCCCGTAATAACTCCTAGGATGCTCTTTCGAGGGTTTGTGGTGGGTTGCTACATGTAAGACCTGGGAGATCCAGTAGGTTGGGTTGTGTGTCCGTAATAAGTCATGGGATGCTCTTTCGAGGGTTTGTAGAAGAGGTTACATGTAATCACTCCTAGAGATCTTGTCGGTCGTGCTTAGGCACATAAATGTTCCTGGGATGCTCTTTAGATTTCTTGCTGGTCGTGCTATGCACATAAACGTTCCTAGGACACTCTTTTAAGGTTTTGTGACAGTCACATGTAATAAGTCCTGGAGATCTGGAGAGGATGAAAAAGGCCTCAGATGCTTTTTAGGGTTCTTGCTAGTCAAGAGACTCTTTTAAGGTTTTATGACGCATGTAATAAGTCCTAAGGATTCCACAGTATGGCCAGTGATGATGAAGACCTGCAGGTGGTGGGCCTACATCCAGTATGAAAAAGGATTGGCTCTGTAGAACTTCCTATGACGAGCAGATTCAGATATTGATTGAGATAGAAGCAGCAGTGACGATGATGATTCGATGACAATGCATCAATTACGATGATCCAAAGAAGAAGACTTGTGCTAGCAGATCTGTGTTGAGAAATACCTTCCTAGTTAAGAGAGAGTGTTGATGTATATGTAACTTCAGAATGTATTTCATATATGTATATTGTACTCCTATAGAGATGGTATTATTCCTCTAGACGAAAGTGTTTGTATTCCTACATAGATGTTATTATTCCTCTATACGGAAGTGTCGTCATTTATATTGTAAGTGTCGTAACTTATACTTGATGGGTTATTAGACCACCTTGTTGGGGTCGGCCCTGTATAAGTCATGTGGGTCAAAGGGTTATTAGACCACCTTATTGGGGGTCGGCCATGTGGTTCAAAGGGTTATTAGACCACCCTATTGGGTGTCGGCCCAATCAACATTATGTTATGTGGTTAAGTTAAGGCCGACCTAGTAAAGGTTATTAGGCAAGTCAAGTCAAGTATAAATAGAGTGCGGGAGGCACTCTATTTGATCATTCTATTCTCTCTCACACTCTTGGGAGAGTGGCGCACTTGTGGAGGACGAGAAGCTACTGGTAGGAGATGTCTATCTCTTATGCTTGGGTTGTATCATTACTCTATCTACCTCTAAGGAAGTTATTGGGGTTTTTCACCTTTATGGTTTTCCCCAAGTAAACTCTGTGTCTCTTGTTGATGTATATGTAACTTCGGAATGTATTTCATCTGTGTATTTTATATATATTTATTGTACCCTTATAAGAGATGTGTTATTCCTCTATAAGGAAGTGTCGTCATGTGGATTGACAAGTGTCGCAAGTGTGTGTACTTGCCGATGGGTTATTAGACCACCATTTGGGGTCGGTCCGGAATTATATATATTATAATGTGGATGTATCTAACTAGACAAGTTGGCCCCATAAGGTCACTGGGCATAAAGGTGAGTATAAATAGAGATAGGAGATCTCTATTTTACTCACTCGAAAAAGCAACTCACTCTCACTCTCAAAAGTGGCGCACTAGTGAGGAGGAGGAGGATCATCTACTAGGAGACTATCTCAGTGTTATTTGGTTGTATTTTGGTTGAGGCATTGCTCTCTCTATCTCTGAGGAAGTTGTGGGGTTTTTCACCTTAGGGTTTTCCCCACGGAAACTCTGTGTCTCTTGTCTTTATGCTTTTGATTCTTGTGATGCTTGTCATGCATTGATATACTATAGATGTTATTCTCTCAGCAAAGATCCTATAGTATTGTGAATTAATACTTAAAATTTAACATGGTATTAGAGCTAACCTGAGAAGAAGACATTTTGCAGTGACGGAAGCTTGAGTTCCTTGTTTATTGGGTTTCTCTCCACAGATTTTTGAAAATAAGTATAGTAGATTGACTCTACTCATCAAGGCGCATCTATCTGTCCAATCAAAACTCAATTCCGAGCATTTTCAGATTTGGCCCTAAAAATTAGGGTTTCCACAAAAATAGGAATTTCTGAAATCTGAAGACACAGCTGGAAGACCCTTGCAAAAATCGAAGTTTAGAGCTTTGGATCGAGATTTTTGGTTGGGTAGATCTCCGGGAAACTCAAACCCTAATTCAGGGCTCTCCCCAGTGAACCCGGGAGGACAAAAAGGAAATTCTGAAGGGCAAGACTTTGCTGATCTCAAATTCTGAATGCACCAGGCTGATCAGCTCATCAAAGCGCATCTTTCTATCCTTTCAGAAATTTTAAATTCACATTTTGAATTTTTAGGGTTTCTCTAACAAACCCTAATCCAGGACCAGATCCAGCTTTCAGTATTTCAAGTGGTAAGACCTAAATCTTTTCTATTTCCATTTGAAGTACTCCTTAAGATGTCTCTTCACACCAAGCTTGAGGATAAGCTTGAAGGGGCTGATAACTTCCGAGCCTGGAAGTATAGGATTGGATTAATCCTAGAAGAAAATGAGTTGGACTCATATGTGAAAGAAGACATCCCTATCCCAGAGGATGAAAAGGCCAAGGTATTGCATAAGAAGAACTTGGTCAAGGCAAAGAGAATCATTGATGATTATATCAAAGACCATCTCATACCCCATGTGTCTTCTCTAAAGACACCCAAGGAGATGTTTGACTCTTTGACCAAGCTATTTGAAGGGAAGAACATAAATCAGAAGATGACCTTGCGGAACCAATTGAAAGTAGTAAAGTTTCAGAATGGAGAGACCATTCAATCTTACTTTTCAAGAGTCTCCCAGATCAAGGAACAACTAGAAGCAGTGGATGAAATGGTGGAGAATGGTGAAGTGGTGATGACCACTCTAAATGGCCTACCCAGGTCATGGGATTCCTTTATCCAAGGAATTTGTGTAAGGAAGAAGTTGATCTCTTTTAGTAGACTACGGGAAGAATGCTCACAAGAAGAAGCAAGGCTTGTGGCACGAGAAGAGAAGATGGGGAATGAAGATCAAGCTCTCAGAGTTCACACCAAGAAAGGAAATTTCAAGAAGGAATCATCTCATAATAGAAGATCCTCTCACCACCATTATCATAAAGATAAGAAAGATCTCAGATGTTTCAATTGCAATGAGAAGGGACACTTTGCTTCAGATTGTCCCAAGAAGAAGAAAGACAACAACAACAACTTCAACAAGAAGAAGAAGAATAACAAAAGAAGATATCATGCTCATGCTGCCGAAGATGATGAACCTCCAAAGAAGAAGGCTAGGGCAGAAAGTAGTAGTGATGATGCCTCATCAAGTGAAGAAGAATATGTTCTAATTTCTGGTCTCACAGGTAATATCTCCCATGGTTGTAATGATTGGTTGATTGATAGTGGGGCTTCCAAACACATGACTGGGTTTAAGGAATCTTTTGTGAATCTATCTGAACATGAATCACCCCATAAGGTGAAACTTGGGGATGATTATCAATACCCAATCAAAGGAAGTGGTGAAGCCTCCTACAACCTAGATTCTGGAAAATCTTTGAAGATGAAAGAAGTCCTTTATGTACCTGGGCTCAAGAAAAACTTACTCTCCATCTCTGCATTGGATGCAAAAGGTATGAGGGTTGCATTTGTGGATGGTCAAGTTCTAATGTGGCCAAAAGGAAAGAACATAGATGATGCAGTAGTGATTGGAGAGCAAGAGGGAGGTTTGTATAAATTGAAGGGACAACCTGAACATGCCATGGTGCATGAATCCATGGAGCCAAGTGAACTTTGGCATAAAAGACTTGCCCATATGCACTATAGAGCACTTCCAATTGCAAGCAAGGCAGTAGAGGGTCTCCCTGAAATCAAGACCAAACATGAAGGTGTTTGCAAAGGATGTGCAAAAGGTAAGAACATTAAGAAGGCTTTCCCAAGCAGTGAAAGCAAGGCAAAAGACATCCTGGAAATCATCCACTCAGATGTATGTGGCCATATGTCATCCAGTTCCCTGAGTGGGTATGCTTACTATGTCTCATTTATTGATGACTTCTCCAGGAAGACTTGGGTATACTTCTTGAAAAGCAAAGATGAGGTGCTTGATAAATTCAAGGAATTCAAAACCTTGATGGAGAATCAAACTGACAAGAAGATCAAAACATTCAGATCCGACAATGGTGGAGAATTCACCTCAAGTGACTTCAAGAAGCTCTGCAGTGATTCAGGGATTAAGAGGGATTTGACTGCTCCTTATAATCCACAAAAAAATGGAGTTACAGAAAGGAAGAAAAGAACCATCATGGAAGTAGCAAGGGAAATGTTGCATGACCAGGATCTTCCTATGCATCTATGGGAAGAAGCAGCTAGAACAGCTGTATATGTGCAGAACAGAACACCCCACAAGATATTGGACAACAAGACACCAGAAGAGGTCTTTTCTGGTAAGAAACCTGAAGTCAGCCATCTTAGAATATTTGGTTGTCCAGTATACACTCATGTCCCGAAAGAAAAGAGGACTAAACTAGATCCTTTAGGAAAGAAGGGTATCTTTGTGGGTTACAGTGAAAGCTTGAAGGCTTACAGAATATACTTTCCAGGGTTCAAGAAGATTGATGTCAGCAGGGATGTAACATTTGATGAAAACTCAACATTCATCAAATCAAGGAAGGCACCTATCGAAGTTTATGAAGAACCTAAGGAAACAAGATTTCAAGACACTACCATGACTGAATCAGTTCCAGAAGTTGTTCGTGAATTTGAAGATCCGCAAGAACCTGTAGATACACCCCGTGAAGATAAATCTCACAAGAGGAAACCTGCATGGGCTAGAGAGCTCATTCAAGATGCAGAAAGATTTGGAATTCCAGAAGAAGAACACAGAGCAAAGGAGAGGACCAGATCACATACCAGCTATGTTGCTTTACTCTGTGACATTATGAACAAAGAGCCTTCCAGTTATGAAGAAGCAGGGGAAAAGAAAGAATGGAAGGATGCCATGTTGAGGAATATCAATCAATTATGAAGAATGATGTTTGGGATGCTGTCCCAAGACCTAAAGAGAAGTCTGTTGTGACTTCTAAATGGATCTTCAAAATCAAGCATGCTACAGATGGCAGTGTAGAGAAATACAAGGCAATATTCGTAGCCCGTGGCTTCTCTCAGAAAGAGGGAATAGATTATGAAGAAACTTTTGCACCTGTAGCCAGGTATACTTCCATCAGAACAATACTTTCCCTGGCTGCAGCTATGAAATGGAAAATACACCAAATGGATGCCAAGACAGCTTTCTTGAATGGTGTAGTGGAAGAGGAAGTATATGTGGAACAGCCACTCGATTTTGAAATACATGATAGGGAGTCATATGTGTTCATATTGAAGAAAGCCTTGTATGGCTTGAAACAAGCTCCCAGAACTTGGTATGGTAGGATGGACAGTTTCCTATCTAGTTTGGTCTTTACCAAGAGTAAAGCAGATTCCAACCTTTACTACAAGGTTGAGGAAGGGAATCCTATGATTCTACTCCTGTATGTGGATGACCTATTTGAAACAGGAGATGATAGACTGATTGCTGATACTAAGAGGAAGCTTGCTGCTGAATTCGATATGAAATATTCGGGAATGATGCACTATTTCCTAGGCATGGAGGTGTGGCAGAGTACAGGTGGGATCTTCCTTGGTCAAGGGAAGTACACAATAGATATCCTGAATAGATTTGGGATGATGGATTGCAAGGCCATGGCCACACCTATGGCATCGAATCTAAAGCTTCTATGTGATTCTTCATCTGAGCCGGTTGATGTCTCTATGTATCGTCAGATGATTGGGTCCTTGATGTACCTGACGAACACGAGACCATACATTTGCTTTGCTGTGAACACATTGAGCCAGTTCCTAACGGATCCGAGGAGTGTTCACCTGATTGCTGTAAAGCATGTTCTGAGGTACCTGAAGGGTACAGTGGATTATGGGCTCAAGTATGAAGCAAATCAAAAGTTTAACCTGCAGGGTTATGTTGATTCAGATTGGGCTGGCAGTGCTGCAGATAGGAAGAGCACATCTGGGTGCTGCTTCAATATGGGATCAGGTGTGATCTCTTGGTTTAGCAGGAAGCAGTCCTGTGTAGCACTGAGTACAGCTGAGGCAGAGTATGTTATAGCTTGTTCAGCTAGTTGTGAGGCAGTATGGCTACGGAAGCTACTGTCTGAGTTATTTGATCTCCTGTTGGATGCTACTGGTATCTTCTGTGATAACCAGAGTTGTGTGAAGCTATCCGAGAATCTAGTCTTTCATGATAGGTCGAAACACATAGAGATCAAATATCACTATATCAGGGATATGGTGCAGAGAGGAGCTGTGAAGCTCCTATATGTTGCGATAGACGAGCAGATTGCAGATGTGCTGACGAAGCCACTAGCCAGGGTGAAGTTCGAGTACTTCAGAGAGAGGCTTGGCATTCTTCAGATCGAGGACACTTCGAGGAAGAAGTGATGGACACATTTTCTGAAGCCATTCCAAGCATGCTGGAAGGAGGATCCTTCACATGGCTGTGGATGTAAGCACTAGATGACGAGCATCGGCATGATGTTCTGGTTTCTGCTTTGTATGATCAGTTGGATCATTTATTTGTATATGTTGGATATGATCAGTTGGATCATTTGTATGTATGTATGCATCATGTTGGATGCTGGATATGATCAGTTGGATCATTTTTATGTATGTACGCATCATGTTGGATGCTGGATATGATCAGTTAGATCATTTGTATGTATGTACGCATCATGTTGGATCCTGGATATGATCAGTTGGATCATTTGTATGTATGTACGCATCATGTTGGATGCTGGATATGATCAGTTAGATCATTTGTATGTATGTACGCATCGTGTTGAATGCTGGATATGATCGGTTGGATCATTTTTATGTATTTTGTATAGGCATCATGTTGGATGCTTGGACCATGTATCTGTATATGTATCAGGTGGATACATTGTATGATCAGGTAGATCATGAATATTGATATGTATCAGGTATGATTAGGTATATCATGTATGTTGATGGATACATTGTGTGGATCATGTATCTATGTATTAGGTGGATACACTGTGTATGATGATATGTATCAGGTAGATACTTGGTATGCATCAGATGGATGCATTGTATGATCGGGATGATCATGGATGACGAGCTTCTCCAGATGATTTGAAGCAGGATGTTGCATTGATGATGATCAGGATGATCATGTGTACATCAGGATGATGTATGGTGAGTATCAAGTTGATACTCTGTGGCCGTGGAACAAGTTGTGCAGATAAGCATGTAATTTGTGCCCTGGGAGATTTGCAGATAGTCTTTCGAGGTTTTGCCTATGGCATGTAATTTGTACCCTGGGATATATGGCAAATGCTCTTTCGAGGTTTTGCTTGGGATGACATATAATTTGTGCCCTGGGAGATCTGCAGATAGTCTTTCAAGGTTTTGCCTATGGCTTGTAATTTGTGCCCTGGGATATCTGGTAGATGCTCTTTCGAGGTTTTGTCCTATGGCATGTAATTTGTGCCCTGGGAGATCCGATAGGTTGAGCTGTGGGAGATCCGATAGGTTGAGCTGTGTGCTCGTAATCAGTCCTGGGATGCTCTTTCAAGGTTTTTCCATGACCACATGTAATTTGTGCCCTGGGAGATCCGATAGGTTGAGCTGTGTGCTTGTAATCAGTCCTGGGATGCTCTTTCAAGGTTTTGTGTTGACCACATGTAATTTGTGCCCTGGAAGATCCGATAGGTTGATCCTTGTGCTCGTAATCAGTCCTGGGATTCTCTTTCGAGGTTTTTTGGTGGGGTCACATGTAATAAGTCCTGGAGATCTGGACAGGATGAAAAAGGCCTCAGATGCTCTTTAGGGTTCTTGCTAGTCAAGAGACTCTTTTAAGTTTTTGTGATGCACATAATAAGTCCTGAGATTTCCACAGTATGGCCAGTGATGATGAAGACCTGCAGGTGGTGGGCCTACATCCAGTATGAAAAAGGACTGGATCTGTAGAACTTCCTATGATGAGTAGAGTCAGAGATTGGTTGAGATAGCAGCAGCAGTGACGATGATCCAGAGAAGAAGACTTATCTAGCAGATCTGTGTCGAGAAATACCTTCCTAGTTAAGAGGGAGTGTTGATGTATATGTAACTTCGGAATGTATTTCATCTGTGTATTTTATATATATTTATTGTACCCTTATAAGAGATGTGTTATTCCTCTATAAGGAAGTGTCGTCATGTGGATTGACAAGTGTCACAAGTGTGTGTACTTTCCAATGGGTTATTAGACCACCATTTGGGGTCGTCCCGGAATTATATATATTATAATGTGGATGTATCTAACTAGACAAGTCGGCCCCATAAGGTCACTGGGCATAAAGGTGAGTATAAATAGAGATAGGAGATCTCTATTTTACTCACTCGGAAAAGTAACTCACTCTCACTCTCAAAAGTGGCGCACTAGTGAGGAGGAGGAGGATCATCTGCTAAGAGACTATCTCAGTGTTATTTGGTTGTATTTTGGTTGAGCCATTGCTCTCTCTATCTCTGAGGAAGTTGTGGGGTTTTTAACCTTAGGGTTTTCCCCACGGAAACTCTGTGTCTCTTGTCTTTATGCTTTTGATTCTTTTGATGCTTGTCATATTATGATTGTCATGCATTGATATACTGTAGATGTTATTCTCTCAGCAAAGATCCTATAGTATTGTGAATTAATACTTAAAATTTAACATCTCTTGTGTGCTTGCATTATTGTGTCCATGATTGATATGCTGTAGATATGTTGTACATGTTGTTCTCTCAGTTAAGATCCTAGATCAGATTGAAGTAAATTCTGAAAAATTAACAGGGATTAGGGGGGAGAGAGAGAGAGAGAGAGAGATGGGGGGTGGTAAGTGGTAGGGGGATGGGGATTACGAGAGAGAGAGAGAGGGGGGGGGGAGAGGGGGTTGTTATGGGTAGGGATAATAGGAGGGGGGTTATGGGAGAGAGTGTGATTTTAGGGGTTGTGAGAATGTTAGAGAGAGAAGGAAGTTTTAGGGGGATGGGGTTAACTGTAGGTACATGATTAGGGGGGAGAGAGAGGGAGATAGGGGGTTAGTATGTGTTAGGGGGAAGAGGTGAGCGAGATAGAAGAAGGAGGAGTGAGAGAGGGGGTTAGTAAGATTTAGGGGAAAGAGAGAGAATGCAGAGGGGGAGGAGGAGGGGGTGGGATATAGATGTAGCGATAGGAGTAGGGGGTAAGAGTGGGAGAGAGAAGGGGGGAGTTACGCGATTAGGTAAGATATAGAGAGGGTTATGAGTTATGGGTAGGTAGAGGAGTTTGGGAGAGAGATAGAGAGAGAGTTATCAAGGAGGATAAGTGTGGGGTTTGGATGGTGATAATAACAAATGAGAACATTAAAAATATTTTGATGGCTAGGTATATAGAATGAACATCTTTCATGAAGAAAGCGAATATGAATTGGTGTGTTAGACTTGGCTTGGTGATGATTTAACGTAAAAAATATTTGGATGGATAGGTATATAGAATGACACCAAAGATTAGTATGGGTTAGGGGGAAGAGGGGAAATAAGGAAAGAGAGTAGTAGGGGAGAGAGAGAGAGGGAGGGGGGGGGGGGTTTAGGGGTTTGGGTAGGAGTAGGGAGATTAGAGAGAAAGCGGGGTATAGGATAGGAGTATGCATGTTGGGTTTAGAGAGGGAGAGAGAGCGAGATAGTAGGTAGGGGGGTGTTAGGGGACAAGGGGAGAGACAAGGGTAGGTGGAGGGTGTGGGTAATTAGGGGTAGGGGGTGTTAGGGAGTTATAAAGGGGGTGTTAGGTGTTGGAGAGGCATGTTACAAGGTTGGAGGGTGTTAGTAAGTTGGAGAGTGTCATATGGGTGATTATGGGTAGGGGTGTTAGTGATTTTGAGAGGGGGTGTTAAGGGTTTAGGGAGGGGGTGTTAGTTAGTTGGAGAGGGGGTGTTAGGGGGTTGGGGAGGGGTGTTAGGGGCCCTATTTATGGAATAAAATATTCTTACAAAACACTCACGTGTTTTGGTTCTCTAAAAAATGCACATGTTTTAGTTCTCCAAAATGCATACGTGTTTTGGTTCTCTAAAACATGTACCCATTTTGAAGAACCAAAACACGTACGTGTTTTGTTATCCTAGACTTTGTGGCATCCCACTTTGCTGTGCCAGGATTTCGCATTTTTATGTTTAATAAACGTGTACACGTTGTTGAATTCTACAACAAGAACATGTTTTCCAAAACATCCTTTGCATCTAAAAGGTCCTCCATCTTTGTGCGATCCTGCGAGGACCTTGAAGTGAGGTGAAATTGTTGATTGGGTGAAGTGGAAGTTTATTCGGTTTTATTGATTTGATTTATGAAATTTTCTACAAGATCAACCCAAAGTAGTTGTAAATGCACATAATATGTCCGCAACTTCCACAATTAATCAGTTGAAATAATGAATCCTTTACACAAAAATCAACATATTTATATCTCATATTGCAGGATGAAGTGATGGAGGAACCAAAACACAAGTTAGACATAAATAAGTAGGTCACTTGCAATCAACTATAGTAGAATAAATATAAGACATCCTCTAGAATAAATAAGTAGGCACTTTTAACCTTATTTGGACTCTACAAACCATCCTTTGGAATAAATATAAACCATCCTCTAGAATAAATAAATCACTCTTCATCCATGAAGAAAATAGGTCTTGAGTGAATCTCATTTAGTCATAGGAATTCTTTGGAATCATTCCATACAAAAGGAGACCAAGAGACCCCTAAAGAAGAGAATAGAGTGCTCAAGAGAGAGAAGAGAATATTTTCATCTAAAAAAGGATGGTATAATCATCAAATCATCCTTCCTTAGAGTGAAAAACTCTAAGAACGATATTATGATTATTTTTCTCCCAAAGTATAGTGGTCACTTGTAGATGCATTTCTGTAAAATTTATAACCTTTAATCAATGGTCCTCCATTCATCAATGGTCCTACACTCCCTCCATCCATGTCACTTCACTTTCATAGGAGTGGGCTATCACTTTAATTTTATTTCCAACCATTCATCTTCCGTAACTAAGTGGCAATTACATAATGCCATGTGGAATACTCATGAATTTTTCATTATTAGGATTTGAGAAGTTGTCTTAATTAAGATTGTGATAGACAAATACCTTTTTATTTAGTTGGAACTCAAAGTGAACTCTTTCTTCATAATGTTTAGGCATTTTTCTAAGAGTAGGCATGCTTTTTTTTATCTTTTGCAATAATTGAGCGTTCTAATTGAGTATTTTATTAATTTTATAGGATAGAATTACACATAGAACTATGGGTAGACAAGATCATAACCAAATACATACATCATGCTAGGAAAATATATCAAAAATGAAGAATAAGAATTAGCCTCTAGAACTTTAGTGTAGTTAAAAAAAGGTTTCTAGGAAAATTGCAAACAAACAAAGTTGTTATGAAAGTTATAATTTAAAAAAAAAATCCAATGACCCTTCACTTAACTATAGGAGTAAAGCATTAAAGTCCAAAAAAATGAGTAACAATGAAAATACTTACAAAGAAACTAACAACAAAATAATTTACAAGAAACACTTACATTTGAAATGCAAAAAAGTATATCTGCAAATGAGGGGTGATTTCGAAAATCATATTCGAAGTATCCTTTTATGACACTTTCAAAAATGCGAGGAAATCCATTTGGAATTTTTGACTTTTCATGCCTATGAAAAATTACATTATAAATTTCATCTATCGATTTCCCATACAAAATGCTAGCTCCCATGAGAATTTCTATAATTCTACAACAATTCCCCCAGCTATATGTTCAGCTATATGTTTCATATGAAAATGGACCTCTAACATTAGCCCCCAATTGTTCAAGCACCATGTAACTTGGTTGTCCCATCTAAGTTCCAAATCATTACTTTTTAATGGGATTCCTAGCAGCAACATTGGGATACATAGGTCTCCTATAACTGATAGATCACGTTCATTAAGCATGAAATTAGAAGGAAAACACACACACAATGGTAAATTAGGACCAAAGTGAGAAGCGTTTATTCCATATACAATGGTAATGCAAACACACACACTACACACTTTGACTAACAATGTTATCTTAGTTATGTTAATCATTTATTTATCTTTTATGTTAAGCTTTAATATTCAAATTATGGCTATTTAGTATGTTCAATATTTTATAGGAATAATGGAATCTTGTTAGATCAACTCATCTAAGCTTTAATATTCAAATTATGGCTATTTAGTATGTTCAATATTTTATAGGAATAATGGAATCTTGTTAGATCAACTCATCTTGTAAACGTCATTTAGAAATAAATTTATCTATCCCAGGGATTCATCTTTTGTCCTACCTTGGGGCCCATTCTTTAAAGTTTGAAATCCCCTTAGAAACATAAAGGATTCCATAAAATGTATCTAAATTATTATCTATATCGTTGCTGAGAAGTATTAACGCATTTTCCTCAATCAAAAACATATTTTTTTTCGAGGAAAATAATCATAGTGCTTGAAAGATGCTTGTATAGAGGAACAAAAATATAAATAAAAAATGTGTTTTCACAATAAATTTTCATGTTCATACATCTCACATAAAAGCATTAAAATATGCCATATAGGTTTTCCTATTTAGAATTTTTCAATGCAACATTAAAACAATAAAAAATTAATTTATCAAACATCCCTTTACGCAAGACGCTTGGATTTGTAGTTGGAATCCACCTCAAATATTAAACATTTGTATGTGTTGAAACATATTTCCATCATATACATTCCATGTACCATTATGTTGTTCTACCTAGTGTTGTTTGGATCATTAGTGCCTAGTCTAGTACCTTGGACCACATGATTGTCCAAATTTGACTACTTAGACTAGTGATATGCCTTATCCAACTTGTTTTTCCACAACTGCGCCATATTTCCTAAGTTTTGGGAGTCAATGTTCCCATTCCCTAGTTCTTAGAATGTCATTATGGCCATTTACCTATTTTAAGGAGTCCAAGGGTCCTACATGCTTGGCTTGGCCTTTCTAGTGTATTAATGGCCACTAGTGATCATAAAAATACTACTCCACTACTTTGGTCCATAAATATGTTCATAATTATCCACTCAACACTCTCATAGGATTTATTGACCAATTTGTGAGGTCCAAGTATGAGTTGGATGAAATTAATGTTAGTTAGTGGGGGAATTAGTCTAGATAATCCCTCATTTTGGTGATCTAATCAAATTTCCACTAAGTCTCTTGATTTTTCCTCTTGAGAGCATCTATGTATTGTACTCATGTTGATGACTAAAATTAGAATGGAAAAATTCCCACTGAAGTGATTTTCCTCTAGTGTTCAGTCCAATATTTCTTCTCTATTCTTGCTATCTCTTTGTGCAAATGATTCTAAGGGAGATTGTTTTTGCTATCTAGATCTAGGTTGGATTGTCACATGTATGAGAAGATAGTGTTGTAATTGTTGTGCAATCTAAATTCTAACGTGGTATCAAAGCTAGTCGGATTCAGAGCAATTTCCATATTCTTTGTTGAGTGTTTTTTGCAGGTCATTCTCATCACCAAGAACACATCGACAAAGTATGGATCAAAATCAAGCCATGATTCTCACACCTTTCAACTAATTTGAATGTAAGGCCTGCATGATCATCCATATTCAAAGTAAGGGTCTTTATAGAGTCACCATGGGGATTCAACCTGAGCCAAATGATGCTGCTAAAAAGTCTAAGTGGTTCAATAGGATTGATGAAGCTTATGGTTTGCTTTGTCTCTCTGTCTCCCGAAATCTCCTATTCCACCTTGAAAATGCTTCTACACCAAATGAAGTTTGGCTCAATATTGAGTCATTATTTGGGAAGAAAGATGATATGAGAGGTAATCTATTGGAGAATGAGTTGATCTTATTGATTCCAACCAATTTCAAAACCATGGAAGAGTTTATATCAAAGTTTAAGAACCTAGTGCTTCAGCTCAAATAGTGTGGCATTGAGAAGAAAGAGGAGAAGCTAATACTTTCCATTCTATCTAAACTTGGTCTTGAATACTCAGTATTTGTGTATACATTCCATGCTACAAGCTTGTTGTTTGAAATTGGAGGATGCCTTCTTTGGATGCATTCATAGATTCGCTCACCCAAGAGCAAGATAAGCTAGTAAAAATTGGGTCTTTAAGTTCTTCCAAGGACAAAGTGATTTCTTCTCCTGGATATAAGATTCCCAAAAATGCTAATTCCAATGGAAAGAAAAATATGAAGGAGAAGAAGTAGTCAGATGAAGAGAATTCGAGTTCAATTGACGAGGATTCGAAAGATAAGAAGATGAAGAGGAATAAAGAGAATCCCAAGTGTGGTTATTGCATAAGTTATCATTATGAGAAATATTGTTTCAGAAAGAATATGGGAATCATGAACAATCTTCTTGAAGAGCATAACCTTTATGTTCCATATTTTGCAAGAAAAGAAGATGCCAACCTCTCTTTGGAACAAGAACATTGTCTCCATGCAACCTTCCAAGGTAATAATTTGTATTCTTTGGGTGGTATATTTAAATCTCTTTCTAATTGTTAGCACTAGATTTGTGCTAGGCATTCAGAAGGGTTCAGACCCATGGAAAGTAGAAAAGGAAAGAGCCCTATTCTTAATCTGCATGGCCCAAAAGTCGAAAGTCCAAAGCTCGGTGCAATAAGCTTGGTCCGGGGTAGGAATATTTGAGAAAAATGTAGGGTTTCAAGGGCGCCAAAGAGGTTGAATGTAAATAAAGTACCTAGAGTGCATAGTAGTACCTATGGACGGTGTGGATCGTGATCGGTGAAGATCGACGATCAAGGGAATCCTTCACGGTAAGAGTTGGGAGTGTCTTAAGCACAGGAGGGGCTATTAACCGGCGAGTGTCTCAAAGACCGATCAATAACAGATGGAATAGATCAATGGTTGGGAAAGAGTTCGCATATTTGACATGCACAGAGAAATACAATTTTCATATTCACGAACGTTTGGTAGAGGGATGCAAGTTCGGATGACCTATATCTGACGGAGCTTGGATCTACGGTTGAGGCTATGTTTTTGAAATGAACTTGTGCAGGCGATCAGTAGTCCGAAAATCTGCGAACGTGGTATCGTCCTCGCCATTCGACAGTATAGATGCCTTGAAGGTCAAAATCTATGGCATTGGTTTTATCATAGGAATGGGAGCTGGAAGGAATCTCCATTGCCAGTAAATGATTGATAATAGGACGGATTCCACCTCGGCGCTGTCGTATATCTATCCCTCCTATCCTGAAATCCTGGTTAAGCACGTTTCACATCAGGTCAAGCCTCAGGCATCATTCAAACTCATTTGGGAGATCCGGTCATACCATCATGGTGAAGTTAATCACACATGGATGCTCTCATTTTCAAGGCCGTTATAGGCAGGGGACCCTGCGGTTTCTATTCACGACCATTGCATGAGAAAGGTGGAAAACCTAGCAGCTCTGGTATCTTTCAGTTAGGACCCAGTCATGGAGAAAGATCAAGGAGACGAACATGCGTGGTTTGAGGTGGAGGAGGAACATGTTCCTTCATCCCCTGTACTCTTCGACCACATAGAGGAGAGCTCAGGAAGCGAGCCCAAGGAGTAGGAAGGCTGACAGGTGTGCTGGAAGGTTCGACGTCAAAAGAAGAAGAACGAAGCCCGAGAAGAGGAGCGGGGAACCCACCAAGATGTGGAGATTACCAAAGATTTCATCCTCTCCACTATGGAAGTGACACCTCCGCCCCCAACAGAAGAATCACAGGTAGACGAGGCCTTGAAGATAGAATATTTCTTCGATCAGCATGGCCAAGTGAAGGCTCAGGAGTGAGGTGGCGACCTGCTCATTTTGTTTTTTTTTGTTTCCCAGCATGACAACCTGTTTGGGACTCGGCACATATGTAATGTTCCTCGAATTTCAAGGATAGTTGGGTTGTTATGGTCTGAAATCCTGCAAATGACATCGCTGAAGTTAGTTACAGCCTATATGCTAGCAGTCCTTTTCATTTTTGTAATTTGCTATCAAAGGTGGCGGACTAGGCCATGCAGGTGTTAGCATAGCTGTAGCTGTTTTTGTTAGACAATTCGAGGCTAAGAGCCTATAAAAATATGTGTAATAGAAGTAGAATAGGTTGGAAAATTAGTAGTCTCATGCCTAAGATAACTAAGCTCTGCTTTTTAAGCATAATCATTAATAGAATTGTAGTGTTTGAAGCTGGTGTTTAAAAGAGATTCATGT
This sequence comes from Larix kaempferi, assembly GCA_027924585.1. Taxonomy (NCBI): domain Eukaryota; kingdom Viridiplantae; phylum Streptophyta; class Pinopsida; order Pinales; family Pinaceae; genus Larix; species Larix kaempferi. The sequence continues at coordinate 219,105 of BSBM01002152.1, read as the reverse complement.
GTCATTTACATATAGTCTGTTACTTTCTTTTTCTCACATGCATGTGCTTCCTGTTATTTACATCCATTGTGTTCTCCTTTTCATATCTGGAACTAGTGTATAATAGTGCAAAATTCTTGGATACAAGCTCTGGCTATTGTTTCAGGTATTCACCCCAATATTTCCTCTAAAGTTAGCATCGAATTCATCCTCGTCAGATGCCCATGCTGATGGACTGTTCATTCATTCCTCCTTTATCACCAGACAACAACATTTTGACTGGAAGCAGGTGGCTACCTTGCCTCTGTTTTGATATCCCTTGCAGTAGCATTGTTATTTGATGTATATGTTATGTTTTGACTCTGTTTCCCAATGTTTTCTCTCCTGATTATCTCACCAAACCCTTAAACAATCGTCCCATCAGAAATCTGACCTTCTGAATATCTTTGATTGAACATCTTGAGTGAGAAGACTATGTGTTTCTCATTGATTATTTTCAGTCTTCCATGAATCTAAGAGAGATCCCTCTCTGATTGCCTTGGGTCAGAAGTGCAATCTTAAGTGGTTTTGTGGTTACCCTGAGCTGGCCTTCTCCCACAACCTAGAGGGTGAATTTGGGTGTTAATAAATTGGCTCCATTGTCAAGGATGAGAGACTTATCATCCCTGGGAGAACGAAAAAGTTTTAGATCCGATTCCTTGATGGTGAATAGTAGTCGGACACCGAGAAGGTTGTATATATTTCACCTGGCGACTCCACTCATTAAGTTTTCATTATGAATGCAACTCCACTGGGGATATTGGTGGCTCCATTCTAGAATTAAGATGTTGAAATACTCATGGCGAATCCCCTAGGGATGAGCTCAGTTGTATTAGACATGGAAGGAGAAAGACCTAGGTATCACAGTATGAATTCTCTTAAAGAGGTCTTGTTCTTTTGCTTTGGTTTCCTTTTTCCTTTATGTATTTATATCAGGAGATCTATGCTTCCCAGAAGAGCTCTAAGTCATGAGAGAGTTTCCTTTTTATATCCTTCACTAGATATTGCAGATGTACATTCTTCTTTCATTGCTATATCTAACCCTATTCGTTCTTTCGAACCCTGTAAAGTCCCTGATAAGTCCTGCAAACCTTATGAGAGCGAGGCTGAAGACACTCTGCCTATGCATCCTCCTCTACCTTCCAGACCTCAACAGAGATATAGCCCTTTGAATTTGCCCCTTGTACTTCATGAATATCCTCCCAAATACCTTAAATACCTCCCTATGTTTTATGGAGAGGATGGCAGTATCACTGCTGAAAGACATCTTCAAAGTTTTGAACATTTTCTAGACCTTTTTGAGATAGAGCATGATGTCGATGTTTGCACGAGGGTATTTTCCCAATCCTTCCAAGGAGATGTGAAGAAATGGTTCAAGCACTTGCAGCATGAATCCATTCATACATGGGAGGATTTTTCTGATGTCTTTTTGGAGTTTTGGGGTAGAAGAAGATCATTAGACCAAGTGCTTTCAGATTTTTATTCCATGAGAAGGAAAGAAGGTGAAGCCCTGTCTGGTTTCATTCAACATGAGGTTTGAAAGCTCTTATTATAACATGCCAAAGGAAATTCGGCCTCTAGGAAATGTTGCTAAATTACATTATGCATTAGTCCTTCCTTCTGAATTGTCTTTTGTATTCTTGGAGAGGAAGTCTTCCACGTTGCAGCAGAGGTTTGTTGATGCATTGGAGGTTGAAGATAATCTCAGGATGTCTGGTAAAATTTCAGAGCAAAATGTTGAAGGTGGAATGGAAAGGAGATCAAGGATGGACGAAAGAGATGAACCATGAGAGTCTGTCCTACATTCCCATCCTTCTCAATAGGAATCAAGAAATGATCAACCCATCTATGTACAAGGAGAAGGAGCACTAATTTGTTTTATGTGGATTGCAATCTGCAGATTGAAGTCCCTGCTGGGGAAAATTTTAGACAGGACTTAAATCCTCCTATATATGATGAATATGAGGATGAGCACTGGGATGAAGTCCCTAAGAAATCAGTAGATACTGCATATTTTGAGATAGTTAGTGAAGAAAGCCTAAGATCCTTGCATGAGGATTCATACCCTCATCAAAAATATAGAGAAGAAGCTAATTGTCAATGTACTCATGAAAGTTTCCTGCAGGAAGAGGTTTTTCCCTTGGCTGAGGGTGAAGTAGATTGTGATATCCATGAAGAATTTCTTGAATCTGACACATACATTCAGCAAACTGGCCAGGTAGTAGGTATGCTGGAGGAAGACCAGGATAGTCATGCTAGTTTTTCTTCATATCATTTAGGCCTAAAATCCTCGTTTCAAGGAGAACTTCTTCTTCCAGATCCATTTGAAAATCAAGAAGGGACCTCTTTCAAAGCACCAGAGCAAAATCAGGTTCTTAACCCAGGGATTCTAGACAGCCTAGGAGGTGATGTTATGGATATCTTGTTTATTGAAATATCCTCTCATGTTACAGAGATGCAGCCTCGACAAATGAATGTACTTGAATCTGATTGTTTCAGTCATATTTGGTTGTACAGGGGTTTTAGCATACATGCTTTTCAGGTTCCACTTGAATCTTTCCATGAGCATCCAATCTCTGTGCCTAAGGTGAATGACAAAGAGAATGATCATGCTATTTGTAGTCCTTCTGGAGTAAAATTTGCCAGGCTGCAAGAAAATTTACAATTTGATAAGGTACCAGGGAAGTTGTTGCAGGGGCAACCTTGTCCTACCAGAGGAAGGGCATAAAAAATTGGAAGATACCATGTTTTATGTGACCCAATGGCCGAGTACATGGGAAGGTTCTTCAGATGGGGTAAGAGGTTTTGTTGTTGCCAGAAAGATCACACCTATCATCAATGCTTTCTGCAATTATGTCCTTATCCTTTGATCTTAGTTAAGCATGATGTGGAGGTTTGCCTGTTGGGTCAGTTGCTGGATTGGTTGCATTGGCATTTTCATATCACTTGATATGACAAACTATTGGCAAGCAGTTTGGTAAGGAAGAATCGCAGCATTGCCGATGCTGCGACATGTCAGAGAGGTCGGAGAAGGCAGAAGGCTAGAGTATTTTTTATGTATTTTTGAGTCGATTGTACTGTAGAATGTGGGTTTTTGGGCCCTTGGACCATATGATATGTAATTTTGAGTTAATTGTACCGCAGTAGGCGGGTTTTTGGGTCATTTGGACCACGTCATTTAGATTTTGGGTCATTTGTCCAAGTGTCAGTTAGGAGGTTGCTAGTAAGTCGACAAGCATTGTAAAGGCGGAAGACTATATATAGTCATAAGTTGTAAGTGTAATGGCATCTTAGTACGGATCTTTGGATGTTGATTGTGCGCATCTTTGAGTCTGTATGTGAGATCAAGAGATATTGCCGAGATCTGGTTTTGCAGAGATGTTGTATCGGGGTTTTTGATGAAGTAATATGACATGACGGAACTATTTGGTGAAATTTCTTGTGTACCTTTTATGCATGTTGCGATGGTTTCTTGCTGCAGTTAATACTTTAATGTTATACTTGTCGCGATGAATGTTTCTATGGAATGATGCTATGAATATGAATGATGTTACACTTGAATGCATAGATCTGTCTTGAATGTTGCGATAAGTTAAGTAAGCAAGTATTACCACAATCATCCTCCTTCATTCGACAGAAACATGGTTCCATCTACTCTCCCTTGATTGCCTCGGGTGAGACCTCATCTGCTTCGCAAGTGTTGCTGGATAGTGTAAAACCTGTCTGGGCCAGTGCTCAAGGAGATCACGGTGGGTTGGTGTCGACTGTGATGGGAACCCCTATAGACTGGGTTTGAGTCAAAAAATGGTTCTATTATCGGGACCGTGTGTGAGGTGAAAGGAGGATATGTTGTGGCATCCGACGCAATCGGAGATACAAAGTTGGTTTGATCAGAGGTTGCAGGAATTTGCTGAAGAAGAAAGCCGAAACACTCGACTGACAGTAGATCAGTGGGTGGATAGATATATTCATGATGGTTCGCTTAAATGGTTTTTCTATGAATTCCTGGTCCTTTTGTTCGAGTGGTTGGAAAAGTTGACCTATCAGAAGAGGAACCACCAAGGTGGTGAGCTGACGACTTGGACCCCGGAGCTAATCCAAGAACTATAGCAAGTCGACAATAAAGCATCGTGGGCTATCAAAGTGTGGCTTGATAGCATCTTGGAGGGGTATATCACTGAATTCGCGGTTGATATGCAAAAGTCGTATAGTGAAACTGAAAGATATTTCTTCCACGAACCCCGGGGAAGGTTTTTGCTATTGCTCCAACCGTCCATTAAGATGCTTATTTGCGAAAAGGGTATATTGAAGATGCATATAGATCAGTAATCATCTTGGAGGGTGGAGGTCGTGGGTATTGCGACAGAGGGGGGGCGGTGCATGGAATGATCAGGAGTAGATGTATGCAGGTCACGACAAGACTGTGAGTGAAGCTGAGGAAGAGAGTGGTCTTACAAGGGGAGGAGCGAGGTTTCGATAGGAAAAGAGGCAGAGGATAGGAGAAGGTCCGGTTGCGATCGAATCGCCAGTTCACGAAGGAAGTGTTATTTTTTCAGAAATTTGAATCTGATCTAAGATCTTAACTGAGAGAATAACATGTATAGCATATCTACAACATATCAATCATGGACACAAGAGACACAAGATTTCACTAGGGAAAACCAAGAAGGTGAAAAACCCCTCAACTTCCTCAGAGATAAATAGAGCAATGATACAACCCAAGTACAATAGATAGTCCTCCTAGCAACTTCTCCTCCACCTCCACTAGTGCGCCACTCTCCAATGAGTGTGTGAGTGAAGAATAGAATGATCAAATAGAGTGCCTCCCGCACTCTATTTATACATGACTTGACTTTCCTAATAACCTTTACTAGGTCAGCCTCAACTTAACCACATAGAATAATGCTGACAGGGCCGACCCCCATAGGGTGATCTAATAACCCTTTAACCCACATGACTTATATAGGGCCGACCCCATCAAGGTGGTCTAATAACCCATCAAGTATAAGTTATGATAGTTACAATATAAATGATGACACTTCCGTATAGAGGAATAATAACATCTCTATAGGAATACAATATACATATATGTGAAATACATTCCGAAGTTACAATTACATGAACACTCCCTCTTAACTAGGAAGGTATTTCTCGACATAGATCTGCTAGTACAAGTCTTCTTCTTTGGATCATCATCACTGGATCATCGACATCAAATCATCGTTATCATCACTATTGCTACCATCTCAATCAATCTCTGAACTACTCATCATAGGAAGTTCTACAGAGCTATCCCTTTTTCATGTTGGATGTAGGCCCACCACCTACAAATCTTCATCATCACTGGCCATACTTTGGAATCCTCGGGACTTATTACGTGCATCACAATGCCTCGAAAGAGTATCCCAGGATCCTTTATGTGCTAAAGCACGACCAGCGAGATCTCCCAGGTCCACTTACATGTGATAGTCACAAAACCTTAAAAGAGTGTCTTGACTAGAAAGAACTCTAAAGAGCATCCGAGTCCTTTTATGTGACTAACACAACCTATCTGGATCTCCAGGATGTACTAAATGTGACCCCCACCACAAAAACTTAAAAGAGTGTCTTGAATAGCAAGAACTCTAAAGAGCATCCGAGGCCTTTTACGTGACTAGCACAACCTGTCCGGATCTCTAGGACGTATTACATGTGGTCATGGCAAAGCCTCGAAAGAGCATCCCGGGACTAATTATGAGCATACTTCTCAACCTATCAGATCTCCTAGGTCTAATTACATGCCATAGGACAAAGCCTCGAAAGAGCATCCCAAGACTGATTACGAGCGTACTGCTCAACCTATCGGATCTCCCAGGTCTAGTTACATGTCCTCCCAGAGCAATGCCTCAAAAGAGCATCCCAAGACTGATTACAAGCGTACTTCTCAACCTATCGGATCTCATAGGTCTAGTTACATGCTCATCTGCACAACCTGCCCACGGGGATAGAGTATCAACCTGATACTCACCATACATCATCCTAATGTACATGATCATCCTAATCATCATCATAGCATTGTCTTGATTCATATCATCCAAAGTATCATCCTGATACACATGATCATCCTGATCACCATCACTGCATCGTCCTGATACTCATCACATATGATCATCCTGATCATCGTCACTGCATCGTCCTGATGCATGTCATCCAGAGCATTGTACTGATACTCATCACACATGATCATCCTGATCATACAATGCATTTACCTGAGGCATACCAAGTATCTACCTGATACATATCATCATACATGATCTACCTGATACATTCACAAATACATGATCCACCTGATCATACAATGTATCCACCTGATACATATATAAATACACAATCCACATGATCATACAATGTATCCACTTGATACATATAGAAATACATGATCCACCTGATACATATACAAATCCATGATCCAACTGATCATATCAAGCATCCAACATGATGCATATACAAATACATGATCCAACTGATCATACAAAGCATCCAACATGATCCATATACACATACATGATCCAACTAATCATAAAAAGCATTCAGCATGATGCATATACATATACATGATCCAACTGATCATAACAAGCATCAAACATGATGCATACAGAGCAGTAATTGGAGCATCGTCCTGATGCTCATCACACAACGCTTATATCCAAAGCCATGGGAAGGATCCTCCTCTCACCATGCTTGGAATGGCTTCTACAAATGTGTCCATCACTTCTTCCTCAAAGTGTCGTCAATCTGAAGAACACCAAGCCTCTCTATGAAGTACTCAACCTTCACTCTGGCTAGTGGTTTCGTCAACACATCTGCAACCTGCTCATCTGTCACAACATACAGGAGATTCACTGCTCCTCTCTGTACCATATCCATGAAATAGTGATATTTGATCTCAATGTGCTTCGACCTGTCATGGAACACTGGGTTCTCAAATAGATTCAAACAACTTTGGTTGTCACAATAGATACTAGTAGCATCCAACGGGAGATCAAATAACTCAAACAGTAGATTCCGAAGCCATATTGCCTCATACCTACCCGAACAAGTTGCAACATACTCTGCTTCGGCTATACTCAGTGCTACGCAAGACTGTTCCTGCTAAACCAAGAGATCACACCTGATCCCATTTTGAAGCAGCACCCAGAAGTGCTCTTCTTATCTGCAGCACAGCTTGCCCAATCAGAATCAACATAACCCTACAGGTTAAACTTTCATTTGCATCATACTTGAGTCCATAGTCAATTGTACCCTTCAGGTACCTCAAAATATGCTTTACAACAACCATGTGAACACCTCTAGGATTCGTTAGGAGCTGGCTCAATGTGTTTACCGCAAAGCAAATATCTGGCCTTGTGTTCGTTAGGTACACTAAGGACCCAATCATCTGATGATACATAGTAACATCAACCGGATCAGATGAAGCATCACACAGAAGCTTCAGGTTTGATGCCATAGGTGTGGCCATGGCATTGCAGTCCATCATCCCGAACCTCTTCAGGATCTCTACTCCATACTTCCCTTGTCCAAGGAATATTCCATCTGCACTCTGCCACACCTCCATACCTATAAAATAGTGCATCATCCCCAAGTCCTTCATCTCAAACTCGGCAGCAAGCTTCCTCTTCGTGTCGGCAATCAATCTATCCTCACCTGTAACAAACAGGTCATCCACATACAATAGTAGTATGACAGGATTTCCTTCCTCAACCTTGTAGTAAAGGTTGGAATCCTCTTTACTCTTGGTAAAGCCCAAACTGGATAGGAAATTGTCCATCCTACCATACCAAGTTCTAGGAGCTTGCTTCAATCCATACAAAGGTTTCTTCAACCTGCACACATATGACTCCCTGTCATGTGTCTCAAAACCAAGTGGCTGCTCCACATACACTTCCTATTCGACTACACCATTCAAGAAAGCTGTCTTGACATCCATCTGGTGTATCTTTTATTTCATCATTGCAGCAAGAGCAAGTACTATTCTGATGGAAGTGTATCTGGCTATAGGAGCAAAAGTCTCTTCATAGTCTATTCTCTCTTTCTGGGAGAAGCCACGAGCTACAAATCTCGCTTTGTATTTCTCTATGCTACCAACTACAGCAGGCTTGATCTTTGGAAGTCACAACAGACTTCCCATATGGTCTTGGGACCACATCCCAAAAAACTTTCTTCATGATCAACGGATCATGGTATTCTTCCATTACATCATCCCGGATCCTGGGAACTTCAATATCTTCAATAGATAGCTTTGTTGCTGGAACAAATGTTGTAGTCCTTTTGTAGGTGATGGTATACGATCTTTCCTACAAAGCAAGTTAAATTGCACGATTAAAAACATCTCATAGTTTTCATAACAAATTCTTACAGATAAATAAATATGCCATACAGTCATGCAATTAATTTAGCCAATGCTTCAATACAACATTTATCCATATCCCATAACTTTCTAGATGCCTTCCAATCTCTACCAGAACATTGTTAAGAGTGTGCACAACTCCCAACATGTCAGCAAAGAGGTTTCATTCTAGATAAGTAGCAATGGAATGTTGTACAGTGCCATAGGCCACTTACCCATTACATGCATATTAGTGGTATACTGTTCATTAATGCAATTATTCTAATATGCATGATACACAACCTAAGTCTAGGAACACAAGTATATACATCATTGAACAATATTATTTAAACAATCAAATATACAAGAAATGACAATTCAAATACTTATCTTTGTTTGTTTGTTGTAGGGTGGACTCCCTCTCAATATTTGCTTCCTTGCAGGAACTACTGGAGTGTGCTCCCTCTTGATCTTTGCTTCATGGATTACCTATCTTTGAACTTATATCCATCCTCGATCACTATGCATACTTACTAGTATCATCATTGTGTTATCCTCGAGGTCTCATATATACATTCATTAGTATAATCTTAATACTATCAAAAGCATTATGATTCTAAGTAATATTAAACATGTAAGGTCAAGATCATTTCATACACAGATAATTTATCACAATTATTTTATTCATGCATATTCCTATTTGACCATAGGACTTTTCTGGTTAGTCATATCATCAGTCAAAGTAAGAAGCATAATATGCCTAAACCCATGATTACTCAAACCTATAACTTCATGAATAATCATTATCAATCATACCAAGTATACTTATATAAGAGATCCTATCACAAGGTAGGATTCTAACTTGATATAGGAAAAACATACCTAGATTAATATGTTAACTGGTTATGCCTAACATACCCACATGATGTCTTCTTTTTCTCTTAAATGACTTGTGCTACTGACATGCATGTCTCATAAGTTAACCATTGTGGAACCAAATTATACATACCTTGTAAGTGGAGCTTCTATGTGATCCATGAAAATGGATGAATCTTTGTCTTCATGTCACCATGGTCATATGTTCTTGATCTAGAACTTGATTTGACTTTATAGATGTACCTTTCATATTAGCGGACAACATCATCCTCATACAACACCACAATGCATTAGTACAATCATAAGTGTTATAACCCTAATTAATGAATATTATCTATCATGCATTCATACTTTTACTAGGGTGATAAGACAGGTCTAAATTACTCAAGATTGTTACTAAACTTAATAACATGAAGACAAACATATCATAAACTTAATCACGAACATATTTCAAAACATACCTGTAAGTCATACCTATCGAGATTGCTTGTAATTTTCTTATGTAAGGCCTTAGCCTCATCTCCCTCTGAAACAGGAACTTCTTCACTGATGGAGATGACCAATATGTTCTCTTCTAGGATTAACCCAATCCACTTTGATTTGTTGAATCTGGATTTGGAGCTGGATTAGGGTTTGTAAGAGAAACCCCAAAAAATCAAACTTTGAATTTCAAACTTCTGAAAGGACTGAAAGATGCGCCTTTCTGAGCTAGTCAAGTAGGTATACTCGAAATTTTAAAACTGCAAAGTTTCACCCCTCAAAATTAGCTTTTAGATTTCCGGATTCACTAGGGAGGACCCTGAATTAGGGTTTGAGGTTCCCGGAGCTTCACCCAACCAAAAGGTTTGATCCAAATCTCTAAACTTTGACTTTCTTGAGGAGCTTCCAGCCATGGTCATAGAATTAAAAAATTCCAACTTTTGTAGAAACCCTAATTTTCCACTTTTCCGATCAAAGTCCCAAACTAGGGTTTGATCAAGCCCATCCTTCTAACCAACCAAAAAATTCGATCTTGGTCTCTAAATTTTTATTTTGATGAGGAGCATCCAGCCATGGTATCCGATACAAAAATTCCAACATTCTTCGAAACCCTAAATTCCTGGAGCCATGAATGAAGGTGCTCAAAATCCAATTCTTTTTTTGACAGAAATATGCACCTGATTGTTTCTGGTGTAACTCTGAAATATCAGATCTACATGGTCTGAAAATTCATCTTGTGGTATCCTGACCTGTTATCTTTCTAACCCCATAGGTCTGACCTCAAATGGATTCTCTGAGAGAGAGATGTGCCAAATGTCACAACGTGACCCATTTATGGGATAAAACAAGAGATCAAACTTGTACGGAGTGCCACATGTCACTGATTCAATTTCGGCCACTGAAAATTGGACCTGTGAAAGAACAGTCTATGCCCTAACTGCCACTTTATACGAAATTTCATTTGGATCTTCTTAGCTGAAGTTGTGACCTTTTTTCCTAGGTCACCTGTTTATGATTGAGCTCTGTAAGAGGCAGAAACCCTATATTGTACAGATCATAAATAGGAAAGTACAACGAATTAGAGGCTCTCCTTTGGATACAAGGTACATGGGGATCTTATCTTCGACCTGTAAGATTTTTCAGATATTGAAACTTCGCCAAAATTAATTTATAGTGAAATTTCTACAATTACTTGTTTTTGCTATATCAAGCCCTAGCTTCACAAGTGCAACAAGTGTCATAAATGCCATACCATGCCTTCTTTCAGGACAGCTTTCATACCATGTTAGTTTTTTAGAAATATCAATTTGATCTAGGATCTTGACTGAGAGAATAACATGTATAGCATATCAATCATGGACACAATAATTCAAGCACACAAGAGACACAGAGTTTCACCGAGGAAAACCAAGAAGGTGAAAAACCCTGCAACTTCCTCAGAGATAGATAGAGCATTGATACAACAAAAGTACAAGAGATAGTCCTCCTAGAAGCAACTTCTCCTCCTCAACTAGTGTGCCACTCTCCAATGAGTGTGTGAGTGAAGAATAGAATGATCAAATAGAGTGCCTCCCGCACTCTATTTATACATGACTTGACTTGCCTAATAACCTTTACTAGGTCGGCCTCAACTTAACCACATAACATAATGCTGACAGGGCCGACCCCCAATAGGGTCGTCTAATAACCCGTTAACCCACATGACTTATACAGGGCCGACCCCATCAAGGTGGTCTAATAACCCATCAAGTATAAGTTACGTTACTTACAATGTAAATGACGACACTTTCATATAGAGGAATAATAACATCTCTATAGGAATACAATATACATATATGTGAAATACATTCTGAAGTTACAATTACATCAACACTCCCTCTTAACTATGAAGGTATTTCTCGACATAGATCTTCTAGCACAAGTCTTCTTCTTTGGATCATCGTCACTGTATCATCGACATCGAATCATTGTCATCGTCACTGCTACTGCTATCTCAATCAATCTCTGAACTACTTGTCATAGGAAGTTCTACGGAGCCAGCCCTTTTCATGTTGGATGTAGGCCCACCACCTGCGGGTCTTCATCATCACTGGCCATATTGTGGAATCCTTAGGACTTATTACATGCATCACAATGCCTCGAAAGAGTATCCCAGGATCCTTTATGTGCCGAAGCATGACCGAAAATATCTCCCAGGTCCACTTACATGTGACTGTCACAAAACCTTAAAAGAGTGTCTTGACTAGCAAGAACTCTAAAGAGCATCCAAGGCCTTTTACATGACTAGCACAACATGTCCGGATCTCTAGGATGTATTACATATGACCCCCACCACAAAAAATTAAAAGAGTGTCTTGACTAGCAAGAACTCTAAAGAGCATCTGAGGCCTTTTACGTGACTAGCACAACCTGTCTGGATCTTCAGGACATATTATATGTGGTCATGGAAAAGCCTCGAAAGAGCATCCCAGGACTGATTACAAGCGTATTGCTCAACCTATCGGATCTCCCAGGTCTAGTTACATGCCATAGGACAAAGCCTCGAAAGAGCATCCCAGGACTGGTTATGAGCGTACTGCTCAACCTATCAAATCTCCCAAGTCTAGTTACATGTCCTCCCATAGAAATGCCTCGAAAGAGCATCCCAGGACTGATTACGAGCATACTTCTCAACCTATCAGATCTCCTAGGTCTAGTTACATGCTCATCTGCACAACCTATCCACAGCCACATAGTATCAACCTGATACTCACCATACATCATCCTGATGTATATGATCATCCTAATCATCATCGTAGCATCATCCTGATGCATATCATCCAGAGTATCATCCTGATACACATGATCATCCTGATCACTGTCACTGCATCGTCTTGATGCATGCCATCCAGAGCATCATCCCGATACTCATCACATATGATCATCCTGATCATCGTCCTGATGCATGTCATCCAGAGCATCATCATGATACTCATCACATATGATCATCCTAATCATTGTCACTACATCGTCCTGATGCATGTCATCCAGAGCATCATTCTGATACTCATCACACATGATCATCCTGATCATACAATGCATCTACCTGATACATATCATCATACATGATCTACCTGATACATTCACAAATACATGATCCACCTGATCATACAATGTATCCACCTTATACATATATAAATACATGATCCACCTGATCATACAATGTATCCACCTGATACATATACATGATCCACCTAATCATACAATATATCCACCTGATACATATACAAATCCATGATCCAACTGATCATATCAAGCATCCAACATGATGCATATACAAATACATGATCCAACTAATCATACAAAGCATCCAACATGATGCATATACACATACATGATCTAACTGATCATAACAAGCATCCAGCATGATGCATATACATATACATGATCCAACTGATCATAAAAACCATCCAACGTGATGTATATAGAGCAGTAACTGGAGCATCGTCCTGATGCTCATCACACAGTGCTTATATCCACAGCCATGGGAAGGATCCTCCTCTCACCATGCTTGGAATGGCTCTTGCAAATGTGTCCATCACTTCTTCCTCTAAGTGTCATCAATCTGAAGAACACCAAGCCTCTCTCTGAAGTACTCAAACTTCACTCTGGCTAGTGGTTTCGTCAACACATCTGCAACCTGCTCATCTGTCACAACATATAGGAGCTTCACTACTCCTCTCTGTACCATATCGCTGATATAGTGATATTTGATCTCAATGTGCTTCGACCTGTCATGGAACACTGGGTTCTCAGGTAGCTTCACACAACTCTGGTTGTCACAATAGATACCAGTAGCATCCAATGGGAGATCAAATAACTCAGATAGTAGCTTCCGAAGCCATACTGCCTCACAACTAGCCGAACAAGTTGTAACATACTCTGTTTCGGCTATAATCAGTGCTACGCAGGACTGCTTCCTGTTAAACCAAGAGATCACACCTAATCCCATATTGAAGCAACACCCAGAAGTGCTCTTCCTATCTGCAGCACTTCCTGCCCAATCTGAATCAACATAACCCTGCAGGTTAAACTTTTGATTCGCATCATACTTGAGCCCATAGTCAACTAAACCCTTCAGGTACCTCAAAATATGCTTTACAACAACCATGTGAACACCTCTAGGATCCGTCAGGAACTGGATCAATGTGTTTACCGCAAAGCAAATATATGGTCTCGTGTTCATTAGCTACATCAAGGACCCAATCATCTGACGATACATAATAACATCAACCGGATCAGATGAAGCATCACACAGAAGCTTCAGGTTTGATGCCATAGGTGTGGCCATGGCCTTGCAGTCCATTGTCCCGAACCTATTCAGGATCTCTACTGCATACTTCCCTTGTCCAAGGAATATTCCATTTCCACTCTGCCACACCTCCATACCTAGAAAATAGTGCATCATCCCCAATTCCTTCACCTCGAACTCGGAAGCAAGCTTCCTCTTCGTGTCGGCAATCAATCTATCATCACCTGTAACAAACAGGTCATCCACATACAATAGTAGTATCACAAGATTTCCTTCCTCAACCTTGTAGTTAAGGTTGGAATCCACTTTACTCTTGGTAAAGCCCAAACTGGATAGGAAATTGTCCATCCTACCATACCAAGTTTTAGGAGCTTTCTTCAAGCCATACAAAGCTTTCTTCAACCTGCACACATATGAATCCCTGTCATGTGTCTCAAAACCAAGTGGCTGCTCCACATACACTTCCTCTTCGACTACATCATTCAAGAAAGCTGTCTTGACATCCATCTGGTGTATCTTCCATTTCATCACTGCAGCAAGAGCAAGTATTGTTTTGATGGAAGTGTATCTGGCTATAGGAGCAAAAGTCTCTTCATATTCTATTCTCTCTTTCTGGGTGAATCCACGAGCTACAAATCTTGCTTTGTATTTCTCTATGCTACCAAGTGTAGCATGCTTGATCTTTGGAAGTCACAACAGACTTCCCATATGGTCTTGGGACCACATCCCAAAAATATTTCTTCATGATCCATGGATCATGGTATTCTTCCATTACTTCATCCCGGATCCTGGGAACTTCAATATCTTCAATAGATAGCCTTGTTGCTGGAACGAATGTTGTATTCCTTCTTTTGTAAGTGATGGTATACGATCTTTCCTACAAAGCAAGTTAAATTGCATGATTAGAAACATCTCATAGTTTTCATAACAAATTCTTACACATAAAGAAATATGTCATACAATCATGCAATTAATTTAGCCAATGCTTCAATACAACATTTATCCATATCCCGTAACTTTCTAGATGCCTTCCAATCTCTACTAGAACATTGTTAAGAGTGTGCACAACTCCCAACATGTCAGCAAAGAGGTTTCATTCTAGATAAGTAGCAATGGAATGTTGTACAGTGACATAGGCCACTTACCCATTACATGCATATTAGTGGTAAGACTATTCATTAATGCAATTATTCTAATATGCATGATATGCAACCTAAGTCTAGGAGCACAAGTATATACATCATTGAACAATATTCTTTAAATGATCAAATAATGACAATTCAAATACTTATCTTTGTTTGTTTGTTGTAGGGTGGACTCCCTCTCAATATTTGCTTCATGGATTACCTATCTTTGAACTTATATCCATCCTCGATCACTATGCATACTTACTAGTATCATCATTGTGTTATCCTCGAGGTCTCATACATACATTCATTAGTATAATCTTAATACTATAAAAAACATTATGATTCTAAGTAATCTTAAACATGTATGGTCAAGATCATTTCATACACAGATAATTTATCACAATTCTTTTACTCATGCATATTCCTATTTGACCATAGGACTTTTCTAGTTAGTCATATCATCAGTCAAAGTAAAAAGCATAATATGCCTAAACCCATGATTACTCAAACCTATAACTTCATGAATAATCATTATCAATCATACCAAGTATACTTATATAAGAGATCCTATCACAAGGTAGGATTCTAACTTGATATAGGAAAAACATACCTAGATTAATATGTTAGCTGGTTATGCCTAACATACCCACATGATGTCTTCTTGTTCTCTTAAATGACTTGTGCTACTGACATGCATGTCTCATAAGTTAACCATTGTGGAACCAAATTATACATACCTTGTAAGTGGAGCTTCTATGTGATCCATGAAAATGGATAAATCTTTGTCTTCATGTCACCATGGTCATATGTTCTTGATCTAGAACTTGATTTGTCTTTATAGATGTACCTTTCATATTAGTGGACAACATCATCCTCATACAACACCACAATGCATTAGTACGATCATAAGTGTTATAACCCTAATTAATGAATATCTTCTATCATGCATTCATACTTTTACTAGGGTGATAAGACAGGTCTAAATTAGTCAAGATTGTTACTAAACTTAATAACATGAAGACAAACATATCATAAACTTAATCATGAACATATTTCAAAACATACCTGTAAGTCATACCTGTCGAGATTGCTTGTAATCTTCTTATGTAAGGCCTTAGCCTCATCTCCCTCTGAAACAGGAACTTCTTCACTTATGCAGGTGACTAATGCATTCTCTTCTAGGATTAACCCAATCCACTTTGATTTCTTGAAACTAGATCTAGAGCTGGATTAGGATTTGTTAGAGAAACCCCAAAAATTCAAACTTTGAATTTCAAACTTCTGAAAGGATAGAAAGATGCGCCTTTCTGACCTGGTCAAGCTGGTATACTCTGAATTTTAAAACTGCAAAGTTTCACCCCTCAAAATTGCCTTTTAGATTTTTGGATTCACTAGGGAGGACCCTAAATTAGGGTTTGAGGTTCCCGAAGCTTCTCCCAATCAAAATATTTGATCCAAATCTCTAAACTTCGACTTTCTTGAGGAGCTTCTAGCCATGGTCACAGAATTAAAAAATTTCAACTTTTGTAGAAACCCTAATTTCCACTTTTCCGATCAAAGTCCCGAACTAGGGTTTGATCAAACCCAGCCTTCTGCCCAACCAAAAAATTCAATCTTGGTCTCTAAATTTTGATTTTGATGAGGAGCATCCAGCCATGGTCTCCGATATGAAAATTCCAACATTCTTCAAAACCCTAAATTCCCGGAGCCACGAATGAAGGTGCTCAAAATCCAATTCTTGTTTTGACAGAAATATGCACCTGATTGTTTCTTGTGTAACTCCAAAATATCAGATCTATAGGGTCTGAAAATTTGTGCTATGGTATCCTGACCTGTTATCTTTCCAACCCCACAGGTATGACCTCAAATGGATTCTCTGAGAGAGAGATGTGCCAAATGTCGCAATGTGACCCGTTTATGGGATAAAACAGGAGAGCTAACTTGTATGGAGTGCCACGTGTCACTAGTTCCATTTCGGCCATTGAAAATCGGACCTATGAAAGTACAGTCTGTGCTCTACCTTCCAATTTTTACAAAATTTCATTTGGAGCTTCCTAGCCCAAGTTGTGACCTTTTTTCCTAGGTCACCTATTTATGGCTGAGATCTGGAAGAGGGAGAAACCTTATATTATACATATCATAAATATGAAATTACAACTAGTTAGAGGATCTCCTTCGGACACAAGGTACATGGGGATATTATCTTCGACTTGTAATATTTTCAAATCCTAACACATTGTAAAAATTAATTTATATCCAAAGTGCTACGATGACTGGTTTTTGTTATATCAAGCCCTAGCTTCGCAAGTGCAACAAGTGTCATAAATGCCATACCATGCCTTCTTTCAGGCTAGCTCTGATACCATGTCAGTTTTTCAGAAATTTCAATCTGATCTAGGATCTTAACTGAGAGAATAACATCTATAGCATATTTACAACATATCAATCATGGACACAATAATGCAAGCACACACGAGACACATAATTTCACTGGGGAAAACCAAGAAGGTGAAAAACCCCTCAACTTCCTCAGAGATAGATAGAGCAATGATACAACCCAAGTACAAGAGATAGTACTCCTAGAAGCAGCTTCTCCTCCTCCACTAGTGTGCCACTCTCCAATGAGTGTGTGAGTGAATAATAGAATGATCAAATAGAGTGCCTCCCGCACTTTATTTATACATGACTTGACTTGCCTAATAACCTTTACTAGGTCGGCCTCAACTTAACCACATAACATAATCCAGACAGGGATGACCCCCAATAGGGTGTTCTAATAACCCTTTAACCCACATGACTTATACAGGGCCGACCCCATCAAGGTGGTCTAATAACCCATCAAGTATAAGTTACGATACTTACAATATAAATGACGACACTTCCGTATAGAGGAATAATAAGATTGCTATATGAATACAATATACATATATGTGAAATACATTCCGAAGTTACAATTACATCAAAACGAAGACCACACGGGATGAAGTGACCTCACAGTCTGAACAAGGATGCATAGGCTACGCCCAGGATAGAGGCAGGACCTAACCCCATCAGCAATGTACCCACAGATCCACTCACTATCTGTCAACTAGTGAGAAACACCACTTCGACCCCACCGGGTCAACAAAACTCGATCGCTAGTAGTTCAGTACCTGCAGGAAGGAAGCCCAGGATGGCGGGCGATGACGCTAAGTTACCATTGTTTCATGGGAATGGAACAGATAACCTAGAACAGTATTGGTTTTTGTTTGAAGCGGTATGGACTGTAAAATAGATCACTGATGATGACACCAAGAAAGGGCAGATGGCGACAACTCTGCAAGGTCGCGCCTTAGATTGGTTTATGAAATTTGTTCTAGTCCCTACAGGAGCTCGGGCGAAGTCACTAGATGAGATTAGGGATGGGTTGATTGCAGAATTTAGAAAGACCAAGTCTGAGGCTCAATATATCACAAAATTGAAAGAAATTAAGCAGTATCCCAACGAGACGGTGTGGGATTTTGACTAGCGGTTCAAAACACTAATGGCAAGGGTTAGTTTCGATATGAGTGTTGTCCAACATGAAGAGTGGTTCATCGCGGAACTACTACCGCACATTCGGCTACCATTGATGCAACAGAACATCACAACGCCTAGTGAAGCTATGGAGATTTCAATGCGATTGGATGCATCACCAATTGGTGAAAATGTGGTTGGGATGTCGTAGATACAAACACAGCTAGCTAACTTGACCATACAGTTGCAAAATTTGAAGAAGGGCAAGAGCAGCGCGAAGAAGTATGGTTCACACGATGTCAAGGGGAAGGGCATATGAAGGACAATTTCCCTGGCTTCCTCAACTATTTGGTTTCAGGAGCACCAAACCCGTTGAATGGTAGTGGCATGCCGTGGTGTCACATTTGTCAGGTATTTGGACACCGCCATGAAGAATGTCCATATATGCAGAAAATGGTCATCGAGCCGATGAATATGTATTGCACTTTCTGTAAATCGATGGGACATGATGACAAAGATTGTCGGGCATATGGGTTGCTTCATGAGAGAATGTACGACGCATTCTATGTAAAGGATGACTAGCATGCCGTACAACAACCGCAATTGCAGCCACAGGTATCCCAGCCGCTACCTCAACCGCAGGTACATTTTGTACCGCAGCAGTAGTTTGTGCTGCAATATGCCTCGATGCAAATGGCTCCGCAATAGCCACAGTACGTTCAGCAACCACAATATGTGCAGCAAGGGCAAGGCATACAACCAGCTTCGATGCAACAATAGTACAACCAACCACAGTACCAACAACAGGGCAGATTCTGGGGTGGATGCGGCAGAGGATTTGGTCGTGGAGGAGGATGAGGAGGCGGACCTATTCAATGCTATCACTGTGCAGTATGGGGACACTATCAGCGCGATTGTCCCCTAATGCAGATGCAGTGTACATTTTTATTTGCTACAGACCATACAGTGGAGAACTGCCCATAGTTGATTGCACGATGGCAAGCAGGGAATGTTCTGTAGTTGCAGAACCAGGTGTAGTAGCTAGTATAGAATCAGGTGTAGCAACCAGTGTAGAACTAGAACCAACGTCCAATTCAGAATGCTAACCAAAATGTGAACCAACCACGGAACCCAACACCAAATCAGAATCAGGGTGCAAATGTTGCGAGAATTTCTGCGGAACCAAGAGCACAAGATGCAGCTGTCACAGTTATTACACGGGGAGGCACAGCCACAGGAGGGGACATTCAAAAGGCCGGGCAGAAGAAGGTATCATTTGATGTTGAGTCGGATCACGATACATTCTTTCAGGCACGTCGTACATTGGACCAAGATCGCGGTAAAGCTATCATCTACGACATGCCCCCTAATTTTTATGCCACTTCAGAGACGGGTCCATCAGCACAGTCTGTAACCTTGCAGAAGTTTCTTGAGAGCTGTTTATTGTTGGCAAGAGATCCTGCAGCCCTTGCCGATATTGAAGGGTTGTTGCAGTGTCCAGCTAGGGAAGGGTAGGAGTCCACGGTAAACTCCTTATAGCGGCAAAAGACAGGTAAGGAGATGCGAATGAATATACAAATTGGGGACTATGATGTTGATTCAATTATTTTGGATCTTGGTTCAGATGTCAACATCTTAACCAAGCAAGCATGGAAGAAAACGGGGAGCCCCCCCCATTGAGCTGGTCTCCTATACAGCTCCGGTTAGCTAATCACGCTAAAGTGACACTGATTGGGAGAGTCCCAGTTTGGTGGTGTACATTGAGGGCATGAAGACCTATGTTGACTTCGATGTTATTGAGGTGGTTGAGGGAGGAAGTTTGTATCCCGCGTTGCTAGGGATCGGATGGGCTAACGACAGTGGAGTGGTAATCAACTTCAAGTGGCAAATGATGACTTTCGAAAAATGTGATCTCAGAGTCATAGCCCCATTGGATCCAGCTGAAGATGTAGATACATTGATCCAGTAAAGGATGAAGATCCTAGTAGATGGGACCATGCATTCAACATTTCTGAAGACTATATTCATCCAACTACCAACGGTGAGCTGGTATGGTGCAGTGAGAGCTCTGCATCTTCCGACTCTGATGATGCATTAGAATTATCTAATCACGTAGTCGCTATGCCGCATCGCAACTGAAACGGTCACACTACCAGTATACGAAGGGATGCCTAGTTTGTTTGACTTTTTGGAGAAGTTCAAGGAAAGAGTTTCAGAACCATAATGATTGCTGGCATTGGACGAAGCACTGAAGGATGCTCCAACATGCTGGTGGGAAACACACAAGGCATCAATTGATGGATGGTCAAAATGTATAAGATTGATGATGGTTCACTTCGGCGATACCAAGGTCTACCATACAGGGAAATATGATGGTCGAAACGACCCTAGAGGCCATTTGATGGAGTGTCAAATGTTATGGGAATCACAACCAAGAGACGAGTCGGTCCATGCATTTATCCATACCTTGGATGAAATGTCGTGGTCATGGTATACTACAGCTGAATTACGGGGAGAAATCACTACTTGGTTGGAGCTGACAATATGTTTTACTCATACGTTCAGTTTTGCTGATCCCAACCCGGATGTACATAACGCTCTGCAGATCATCTGTGATGTGGTTCTAAAGGTTGTTCATATGGCGTACCCGGTGGATCCGCACACACACTGCCAGATGCAATCCATAATGGAATGTTATAATATCATTGGTGGGCCCAAAGACGGTGATGATCCATAGAATGTCAATATTCTGGAGTCTGACAGAAGTCGCAATGTGGTTCCACCTAGTGCGCCAACTGATCCGTTCAGTCAGCCCTTGAAGCTTCGCAAGCTCAATATTGGGAGGGAGGCCACTCCCAAGTTTGCAAATGTTGGATATTATTGGGATGACGAGATGATGGGAAAGGTCACTGAGTTGCTGCATGAGTTCCAAGACCTTTTTCCTACAAAGTTCTCTGAAATGAAAGGTATTTTGGGTGATCTAGGCGAGATGAAGATTCACTTGAAACCAGATGCTAAGTCGATTAGGCAGCGAATTTATCGGCTAAATCCATGACATAAGGAGAAGTTCAAGGCAGAACTTGATCGCATGTTCGATGTTGGTATCATTGAACCGGTTGAAGAGTCAAAATGGATCAGTCCTATGGTGGTACAGGACAAGAAGACTCGTGAGGTACACATCTGCGTTGATTTGCGGAAGTTGAATGATGCCTTCTTGCATGATCCCTTTCCAACCCCATTTACTGATGAAGTACTTGAGGGAGTAGGTGGCCAAGAGATGTATCCTTTCACGGATGGGTTGTCAGGCTATCATCAGATCCATATTGCAAAGGAAGACATCCACAAGATGACTTTTGTGATAGAATGGGGATGTTTTCAGTATATCGTGATGCCATTAGGATTGAAGAATGCTCCTGCAATATTTTCGCGGGTTGTTGTTGCTGCATTCAAGGATTTCATCCAGAAGTTCTTGCAATTATACATGGATGATTGGACAGTTTATGGTTTGGTTCGCAATCATCTAGCCAATATGCGGTTGATGCTGGAGCGCTGTCACCAACACCAGATATTGCTTAATTTGAAGAAGTGCATTTTTTGTGCACCGTTTGGGATATTGTTGGGTCACATTGTGTGCAAACAAGGGTTGTTAGTCGATCCAGCAAAGATTGCGCTCATTTTGATCTTAACACCACCGACCACTGTTAAGCAATTGAGGGTGAATTTGGGTCATACTGGGTATTATCACAAGTTCATCAGGGGATATGCAGCAATCACTGCCCCTATGGAGAAGCTATTGAAGAAAGATGCAGTATTTCAATGGAGCACTGAATGTCAGGATAGTTTTGAACAGTTGAAGGCTAAGATGGCTTCGACACCGATACTAGTATTTCCAGACTGGAGTAAGGAATTCCATGTCCATGTGTATGCATCGTCAATTGCACTCAATGTGGTGCTAGTGCAACCAGGAGAGGGGGATCTTAATCACCCTATTGCTTTCACTAGTCAGAAAATGTCATCCCCAGAAAGCAACAACACAACTACTGAATGGGAAGGCTTGGCAATGGTTTATGCACTACAAAGGTTCTGACACTACTTATTGGGCGGATATTTTAAGATGTTCACAGACCACTCTGCCTTGAAGTACCTGGTCAATAAGCCTGTGTTGGGGGGGAAGATATGCCGCTGGTTACTTCTCTTTCAAGAGTTCGATTTTGAAGTGACTGTGAAGCCAAGATGGTTGAATTACAGACCTGATCATCTATCACAGATTGACATAGGAGAGGATCCAACTAACATTGAAGACGGGTTTCCTGATGCACAACTGTTTAGGGTTGAAGTAGCCGATGGCTATTTTGAAGACATCATTCAATTTCTGGCAACAGGTACCATACCAGAAGAGTTCACTACTAGTCAGAAGAAGCAGCTGGTGGTCAAGGCTGTATATTTTCAGCTAATCCCAGGAGAGTTATACAAGATGGGCGTAGATGAGATATTGTGCCGGTGTCTTTTTCCACATGAGAAAGCGCAGATATTGGAAGAGGCAAATAGTGGAGTGGATGGAGGGCACTACGGCGGTCGGGCAACTGCTAGGACGGTGCTTCATGTGGGGCTTTGGTGGCCCACACTGCATAGTGATGCGATAGACTATGCGCGGTTCTATGATGTTTGTTAGAGAACTGTGAAGCCATCCAGGAGGGATGAGATGCCACTGACACCTCAGTTAATGCTACAACCATTTGACAAATGGGCAGTAGATTTTGTTAGATTTTGAGCATTAATTCAATATACTCTAGGATCTTTACTGAGAGAATAACATGTACAGCATATCAAGTATAACAATGCATATCAATCACACCAAGCAATCACATGAGACAATAGACACGCAGAGTTTCACTGGGGAAAACCATAAAGGTGAAAAATCCCATAACTTCCTTAAAGATAGAAAGATCAATGATACAACCCAAGTACAAGAGATAGTCTTTTCCTAGCAGCTAAACCTCCTCCTCACTTGTGCACCACTTTCTGAGTAGTGTAGAAGTGAATAATGAGATGATCAAATAGAGAGATCCCGCTCTCTATTTATACTTGTCCTGTCCTGCCTAATAAACTAATAGGGCCAACTTGTCTAACTCAGTCTAATAACCCATGGTTACATTAATCTGGGCCGAACCCTCACTAGGTGGTCTAATAACCCATCATAGCAAGTTACGACACTTGCAACACTTGTCAATACAAATGATGACACTTCCGTATAGAGGAATAATACCATCTCTATAGGAGTACAATATACATAGGTGAAATACATTCTGAAGTTACATATACATCAACACTCCCTCTCAACTAGGAAGGTATTTCTCAACATAGATCTAGTAGCACAAGTCTTCTTCTCTGGATCATCGTCATCGAATCATCATCGTCGTCGTCGTCACTGCTACTACTATATCAATCAATCTCCAATCTACTCACCATAGGAAGTTCTACAGAGCTAGTACCTTTTCATACTGGATGTAGGCCCGCCACCTGTAGGTCTTCATCATCTACAAAGCCATCCCTTTTTCATGCTGGATGTACATCATCAAAATCTCTGCGAGAAAGCCATCAAGTAGGTACACCACAGGACTGATTACACTGCTTCTGCAAAACCTGCAAAATCTCCCAGGACTGATTACACTACCTTTGCAAAAACCTGCAAGAGAATCTCAGGACTGATCATATGCCTTTGCAAAACCTGTGCACCACACTTTCACATTATCGTCTTCACATCATCATCATTGTCCATGGAGCACAACCCAGATGCACACACATAGTCTCCAGTATGGGAGGACTTTCCTACCACCATACGAGACCCTGTCTACCAACATGCAAGGACTTTCCTACTAGCATGTGAGACATAGCACTTACATCAACGACCATGGGAGGACCAACCTACCACCATGTCAGAATGGCTCCAGCACTTACATCAACGACCATTGGAGGACCAACCTACCACCATGTCGAAATGGCTCCAACACTTATGTCAATGGCCATGGGAGGACTTTCCTACCACCATGCCAGACTAGCCTCAGCCCTTACATCTACACCATGGGAGGACTTTCCTACTACCATGTGAGAATGGATTAGCCCTTACATCTACACCATAGTTGGACTTTCCTACCACTATGTGAGAATGGCCCGGCCCTTACATCTACCAGCATAGGAGGAATTTCCTACCACTATGCGAGAATGTCCCGTGTGCATCTGTATCTCTGGTGGACTCATCACTTCTTCTTGGAAGGTATCTCGATCTGAAGTACACCAAGTATCCCTCTGAATTATTCAAACTTCACTCTGGCCAGCGGCTTGGTCAACACATCGGCTATCTGCTCGTCCATCGCAACATACAAGAGCTTCACTCCTCCTCTCTACACCATATCCCTGATATAGTGATACTTGATCTGAATGTGCTTCGACTTGTCATAGAACACTAGGTTCTCCGACAACTTCACACAACTCCGGTCGTCACAATATATACAAGTAGCACTCAACTAGATATCAAACAAATAAGACAGTAGCTTCCTAAGCCATACTGGCTCACAACTGGCCAAACAAGCTGCGACATACTCTGCTTCAGCTGTACTCAGTGCCACACAGGACTGCTTCCTACTAAACCAAGAGATCATACCAGATCCCATACTGAAGCAGCACCTTGAAGTGCTCTTCCAATCAATGGCATTGCCTGCCCAATCTGAATCAACATAACCCTCTAGGTTAAACTTTTGATTCGCCTCATACTTGAGCCCATAGTCAATTGTACCCTTCAAGTACCTCAGAATATGCTTTGTAGCTATCAGGTGAACATGTCTCGGATCTATCAAGTACTGGATCAAGGTGTTCACCGCAAAGCAGATATCTGGTCTCATATTCGTCAGGTACATCAAGGACCCAATCACCTGACGACACATCGTAGCATCAACTGGCTTAGATGAAGTATCACATAGAAGCTTCAGGTTCGATGCCATAGGTGTGTCCATAGCCTTGCAGTCCATCATCCCAAACCTCTTCAGGATATCTACTGCATACTTCCCTTGTCCAAGGAAGATTCCATCTGCACTTTGCCACACCTCCATACCAAGAAAGTAGTGCATCATACCCAAGTCCTTCATATCGAACTTGACAACAAGCTTCCTCTTCATGTCGGCAATCAATCTATCCTCACCTGTTACAAATAGGTCATCCACATACAATAGCAGTATAACTGGATA
The DNA here is from genome assembly GCA_027924585.1 of Larix kaempferi. NCBI lineage: Eukaryota > Viridiplantae > Streptophyta > Pinopsida > Pinales > Pinaceae > Larix > Larix kaempferi. Next base: position 193,209 of record BSBM01002152.1, on the reverse strand, counting down.
GCCTTCCTCAACCTTGTAGTAAAGGTTGGAATCCGTTTTACTCTTGGTAAAGCCCAAACTGGATAAGAAGCCATCTATCCTACCATACCAGGTCCTGGGTGCCTATTTCAAACCATACAGGGCTTTCTTTAGTTTGCACACATGTGACTCTCGGTCATGTGTCTCAAACCTGAGTGGCTTCTCCACATACACTTCCTCTTCAACTACACCATTCAAGAAAGCTGTCTTGACATCCATCTCGTGTACCTTCCATTTCATCACTATAGCTAGAGCAAGTACTGATCTAATGGAAGTGTATCTGGACACAAGAGCAAAAGTCTCTTCATAATCAATCCCTTCTTTTTGAGAGAAGCCATGAGCTACATGGCAGCATGCTTGATCTTATAGATCCACTTGGAAGTCACCACAGACTTCCCATCTGGTCTTAGGACCACATCCCAAACATCATTCTTCATGATCGACTGGTATTCCTCGATCATGGCATCCTTCGATTCTTTCTTTTCTGTTGCTTCTTCATAACTAGAAGGTTCTTTGTTCATTATGTCACAAAGTAAAGCAACATAGCTAGTATGTGATCTTGTTCTTTTCCTTTCTCTGTGTTCCTCTTCTGGAATGCCAAACCTTTCTACATCTTGGATGAGCTCTCTAGCCCATGTTGGTTTTCTCTTGTGAGAGTCCTTCTCACGGGGTGGATCTACAGGTTGTTATGGATCTTCCATTTCATGATCTTCTTCAGGAACTGCTTCATTCATGGTGGTGTCTTGAGTTCTAGATATTCTGGGTACTTCATTATCTTCAAATAGTGTTTTTCTTGATTTGATGTATGTTGATCTTTCATCAAATGTTACATCCCTACTAATATCAATCTTCTTGAATCTTGGGAAGTAGATTCTGTAAGCCTTCGAGCTTTCAATGTAACCCATGAATATGCCCTTGTTTCCTGAAGGATCTAACTTTGTCCTCTTTTCTTTTGGGATGTGAGTGTATACTGGGAAACCAAACATTCTGAGATGGCTAACTTCTGGTTTCTTACCAGTGAACACTTCAACTGGTGTTTTGTTGTCAAGTATCTTATGGAGTGTTCTGTTATGCACATATATAGCTGTCCTTGCTGCTTCAGCCCATAAGTGCATAGGTAGATCTTGGTCATGAAGCATTTCCCTAGCTGCTTCCATGATTGTTCTATTCTTTCTTTCGGCAACCCCATTCTGTTGTGGATTGTAAGGAGTAGTCAACTCCCTCTTAATCCCTGAATCACTGCATAGATTCTTGAAGTCACCTGAAGTGAATTCTCTGCCATTGTCGGATCTGAAGATCTTGATATTCATGTCAGTTTGGTTTTCTATCAAGGCTTTGAATTCCTTGAACTTGTCAAACACTTCATCTTTGTTTTTCAAGAAGTAAACCCAACTCTTCCTAGAGAAATCATCAATGAAGGAAACATAGTATACATACCCACTCAGAGAACTGGATGACATCGGACCGCATACATCAGAGTGGATGATTTCCAAGATTCTTTTTGCCTTGCTTTCACTACTTGGAAATGTCTTCTTTGTGTTCTTTCCATTTGCACAACCTTTGCAAATGCCTTGATGCTTTGTCTGGATTTTAGGAAGACCTTCTACAACTTTTCTTGCAATTGGTAATGCCCTATAGTGCATGTGTGCAAGCCTTCTATGCCAAAGTTCACTTGGCTCTACTGAATCATGGACCATGGCTTGTTCTGGTTGGCCCTTCAATTTGTATAATCCTCCCTCTTGCTCTCCAATCATAACTGCATCATCTATAGTCTTACCCTTTGGCCACATTAGGACTTGGCCATCTACAAATGCAACCCTCATGCCTTTTGCATCCAATGCAGATATGGAAGTAGATTCTTCTTGAGACCTAGAACATATAGTACATCTTTCATCTTCATAGACTTTCCAGAGTCTAGTTTATAGGAGGCTTCACCACTCCCTTTTATTGGAGACTGGTAGTCATCCCCAAGTTTCACCTTGTGGGGTGATTCATGTTCAGATAGGTTCATAAAGGATTCCTTGAATCTTGTCATGTGTTTAGAAGCCCCACTATCTATAAGCCAATCATTACTTCCATGAGTAATGGTTCCAGTGAGAGCAGAAATCAAAACATATTCTTCATCACTAGAAGAATCTTCACTATCTTCTCTAGCCATCTTCCTGGGGGGTTCATCATCCTCTGCAGCATGAGCATGATGTCTTCTTTTGATGTTCTTCTTCTTGTGAGAACCATCTTTCTTATTTCTGGGACAGTCTCTATAATAGTGTCCCTTTTCATCACATGTATAGCAATGGACATAGGACATGTTTCTTCAATGTCTGGGACTACCCCTCTGATTCTAATGGTGATGTATTTCTTTCTTTCCATGACGGTGAGTCTTTTTGTCACCATGAATTTTGGAGTGTTCTGTGAGAGCTTGATCTTCATTCCCCATATTTTCTTCTCGAGCTATAATTCGAGCTTCTTCCTGTGAGCATTCTTCCCACAGCCTACTGAATGTGATAAGTTTCTTCCTAGCACAAATTCCTTGGATGAAGGAATCCCATGACCTGGGAAGGCCATTAAGAGTGGTCATCACCACTTCTCCATTTTCTATGTCTTCTCCCCACAGCTTCAAGTTGTTCTTTTATCTAGGAGACCCTTGAGAAATAAGACTGCATAGTCTCTACATTCTGGATCTTGACATTATTCAATTGATTTCTCAAGGTCATCTTTCGATTTATGTTCTTCCCTTCAAATAGCTTGGTAAGGGAATCAAACATCTCCTTTGGTGTCTTTAGGAATGACACATGGGGTGTGAGATGATCTTTGATAGAATCAACAATGATCCTCTTTTCCTTGACCAAGTTCTTCTTGTGAAGAGCCTTAGCCTCTTCTCCCTCTGGGACAGGGACCTTTTCACTTATACAAGTGCCCAACTCATTTTCTTCTAGGATTAACCCAATCCTATACTTCCATGCTCAGAAGTTATCAGCCCCTTCAAGCTTATCCTCGAGCTTGGTGTGGTGAGACATCTTAAAAAGTACCTCAAATGGAAATAAAAAAGTTTTAGGTCTTACCACTTGTCTTGCTGAAAACTAGATCTGGTCCCGGATTAGGGTTTGTCAGAGAAACCCTAAAAAATCAAACTTTGAATTTCAAACTTCTGAAAAGATAGAAAGATGAGCCTTGATGAGCTAATCATCCTAGTATACTCATAATTTGAAACCTGCAAAGTTTCACCCTTTAGAAATGCTTTTCAATCTCCCAGATTCACTAGGGAGGACCCTAAATTAGGGTTTGAGTTTCCCAGGAGCTTCACCCAACCAAAAAGTTCGATCCAAAGCTCTAAACTTCCATTTTTCCAAGGAGCTTCCAGCTATGTCTTCAGATTTCAGAAATTTCTATTTTTGTGGAAACCCTAATTTTTAGGGCCAAAACTGAAAGTGCTCATAATTGAATTCTGATTGGACAGAAAGATTCTCCTTGATTAGTAGAGTCAATCTACCTTACTGCTTTTCCAAAATCTGTGGAGAGAAACCCAATAAACAAGAAACCCTAGTTTCCGCCACTGCACAATGTCTTCTTCTCAGGTTAGCTTTGATACCATGTTAGATTTTGAGAATTAATTCAATATGCTCTAGGATCTTTACTGAGAGAATAACATGTATAGCATATCAAGTATAACAATGCATATCAATGACACCAAGCAATCACATGAGACAATAGACACACAGAGTTTCACTGGGGAAAACCATAAAGGTGAAAAACCCCGCAACTTCCTCAAAGATAGAAAGAGCAATGATACAACCCAAGTACAAGAGATAGTCTTCTCCTAGCAGCTGAACCTCCTCCTCACTTGTGCGCCACTTTCCAAGCAGTGTAGAAGTGAATAATGAGATGATCAAATAGAGAGCTCCCGCTCTCTATATATACTTGTCCTGTCCTGCCTAATAAACTAACAGGGCCGACTTATCTAATTCATTCCAATAACCCATGGTTACATTAATCCGGGCCGACCCCTCACTAGGTGGTCTAATAACCCATCACAGCAAGTCATGACACTTGCGACACTTGTCAATACAAATGATGACACTTCCGTATATAGGAATAATACCATCTCTATAGGAGTACAATATACATATGTGAAATACATTCTGAAGTTACATATACATCAAAAGATTTTGTGGGACCAATCAATCCACCGGGTAAATGCACTGGTGCTAGATATATCATCCCAGCGACAGATTACTTGACAAGGTGGGCAGAAGCTACACCAGTCATTGATTGTTCCACATCCACGGCTGCACGGTTTTTGTTTGACAACATTATCACTCGCTTCGGCTGCCCCAAGATATTGCTGAGTGATCAAGGCAGCCACTTTCTCAATCGCACCATTAGCGCATTAACAGAGGAGCTGCAGATACAACATAAGAAGAGTACACCATATCATCAACAGAAAAATGGCACGGTGGAAGCTTTCAATAAGATATTGGAACATGCACTAACAAAGGTATGCAATGTGAACCACAATGAAAGGGATCTAAAAATCCCAGTAGTGTTGTGGGCATATCACACCACATGTAAAAGGTTGACGGGATAGACACCATTCAAGCTAGTATATGGAAAAGAAGCGATTATGCCAATGGAGTATATCGTTCCGAGTCTGAGCATAGCGGAAGTGATAGGTATGGATGAAGCAACAACATTGGAAGGACGTCTAGTGCAGTTAGTACAGCTGGAGGAAGATCACTTTATCTTATGTTTCCACCAGGGTGTGGAAAAGGATTGCTAGAAGGCTTGGCATGATCGCCACATAAAAAACAAACAGTTTCAATAGGGCGACTTGGTGTTGTTGTATGACAGCAAGTTTATGAAACATCTAAGAAAATTGCAGATGCATTGGCTTGGTCCGTATCACATCAGTAGCATTACTTCAGGAGGAGCGGTCCAATTGCAGCAGTTGGACGGAGCGATGCTCCCAAAGTTGATTGATGGTAGCAGGTTGAAGCCCTATCGGTTGGGCTTGGAACTAGGCGATGCCTGAGTTGTATCGAAAAAAAAAAATGTATGTGTAGGTTGATCGGTGGCAGGATGGTGCACCAACAAGAACAAAATGCAGAAGCAGGGAGACTTGTGCCGCAAGTTTGGAGCGGTCCGCGACAAGTGGCAGGGTTGTGACCGGGTCAAATCAACAATAAATTCCAAAAGTTAAAACAATTAATTAATGATGCTTGTTCGAATGATGGGCATTAATGGTGGACTCGGTCGATCGGCTGACAGGATCGACGGTGGATTTGCATCATTAATATGGGATTTCAGTTGAGTTAATGCAGGATTTAGGGAATATTATGGAGGATTCGATTGGATGCTATAAGAACGGGTCGAAGTTGGTCAGACGGCACCGAGAATTCAGTTGGTAAGTGCCTGTGCAGTGCTATAGAGCATCATTATTTCCTGGTGCATGTAGTTGTGAGGTTGGCAAGGTTCAGTTGAACTTGTAGAGTGCTAAGTGTTGAGTGGGTCTGTTAATTACGCCAGTATAGCCATCAGTTGCGAAGCTGGGTAAGGTATGCCTCAAGAGCTAGAAACAATTGACATTAGCAGTGAAGTCAAGTCTCATTTCACTGGGATTGCCATTGAAGAAGAATTCGAGTCTTCCTGTAAGGATTCATCCTTACATATTTATCATATTTGATAATATATATTTATTTATAATTGAATTGATAATTTACAAAGATAGTGAGCCATGTTTAAATATAGCTGATAGGCACGTACATGTCTATTAGTAATAGACATGTCATATGATAACTATTAATTAATAACTAATTAACCTAGTAATGACTAAATAGTAAACTAACATTAATTAACAATTGTAATAACCATTTAGGTTTATTACAAGTCATCCTGCTCTGAAAAGATTCGACCACGAATATTCTGCGAGCAAGCTACAGCTGGAATTCTTGCCACGAATAATTGTGCCACGGTTTAGCAGTTCTTGGAACAATTGGTCACATTTCCATTCAAATTTTATCATGCTCATGATTCTGTAGATGAACGCATAATAACTAAGCGGCGCATATTTCGGATCTGCTAATCTAATGGTGTTCTTTTGATCTTCTAATTTGGTTTTCTTATATGTAGTGGCAACTACTAATAATGTACTTACTTCCTTGTCTGATGAACTTGTCTTTAGTTGTTCCTTGGGATCCTTCCCATCTTGAGTTGCGACTATTGGTAGAATGTTCATCTCTTCATTTGACGCAACATCTTCTGGGTTTTGTTTTTCTATGATATCGTGATTAAGGTCATCTTTGACTCTTTTATTTTCATCATTTCCTTCTTCTACAACTTCAACTCTCTCATAATTGTTTTTAACATTGACTTTTTTGACTTCATTGACTTCTACAACATCGTCATTTTCTTTACAATTGATATTGACACTATGATTGGCAATATCATCTTGATCTTTCATATCCTTGTCTTCTACAGCTTCTGATTCATCATCTTTGTCATCGTATTTCTTATCATGTACTTTGCTCTAACTGGGAATCCCAATATGGTCTCTGGTTTGTCCTTGAGTACCACTAGACAACTTTATAGGACTTTTTACTAGTGCACTAATGCGATTTACTTCTCTACTTGGTAAGAAACCGCAACGAATTTCCGGAAGACGTGCATATTTTTTACTAAGTATTGCATTTTTAGTTTTGACATTGGGATGTCTTTTCTTATCCCTCCAAGAGTCTGGTGGCTTGGATCTTTTGTGCGGAGGATTATAAGGAGGCGGTCGACGTGACTTCCCTTCCTTTCTGGTTGTAGTAGCAACTTCGGACTCTTCCGTAGTTGAATATTTAGGGGTCAACATAGTACCACTTGTAAGGATTCATCCTTACATATTTATCATATTTGATAATATATATATTTATTTATAATTGAATTGATAATTTACAGAGATAGTGAGCCATGTTTAAATATGGCTGATAGGCACGTACATGTCTATTATTAATAAACATGTCGTATGATAACTATTAATTAATAACTAATTAACCTAGTAATGACTAAATAGTAAACTAACATTAATTAACAACTGTAATAACCATTTAGGTTTATTACACTTCCAGAGACGTCAATCTTGAGGACGAGATTGCAAACATGCCGGTGGGAGAGTCGGTAATTGCTAAGAAGCGTCAAGGAGGTCAACTATCTAAATCACCGCAGAGCAAGCGTCAGCTTCGGTCCTCCACTGCTGTGGAGGGGGAAGCTCAAGGGGAAGCGGGGCCATCCAGCCTTCGGGTTGATGAGTCTGCCACATGGGAAGGACTCTCGGCCACTAATATCTCGGGGTATGTTTCCCCCAATCGACCCGGGGTACCTGGGGCACCTTCCCGAAAGGTGCAGAAGAATCAGAAGTACCCATTGAAGTTGCCTACACTGTCAGAAGGAATGGAGTGCTCTATTGACATTGGACCAGAACTGATGCATATGAAATATGACGACCATGATATGGTGGCGTACAAGGAGATTACGTCACACCCGTATGAGCCAGGATCGCAATTGAGCAGTAAGTCGATTCCGCATGATTGGGCGTGGGGTTTGTAATAAGCAGGCCTGCTAGGGCTTATCAATATGCCCCATTTTGGATGGCTGTCGAAAGTCAATGCATGTGTGAAGAAGATGCTAGACTGCTTTCACGGTAGTACATTGTGGTTGGACAAAGGAATTCCTGTCACAGTGCACTTGATCGTAGAAATTATCGGGTTGCCCAAGGATGGGGTTGACCCGTCACAGTATCTCCGAGGCCAGGAAAACAACAAAAAGTTGGCCGCGCAATTGGTCAAGCGCTATGATTTGGAGAAGGATGGTTGGGGTTACCGCACTAGCAACATCAATGATCAGCTGGTGCTCACTGATACCAAGATACTTTCCTGCAAAGTGGTACGGGGTGGCCGACCCAATCAGGTTAATTCGGGCATTGTGGCATGTGCTAAACAGTGTGCGGCCGGGGTGCAAATGAACTAGTCACTGTTTCTGCTGAATTAGTTGGAAGAGTATGCTGCAGTAGTCCAATCCGGTAAGGGCTCGTTCACATATAGCTGGCTACTGCTATTGATTGCATTCATGGCTTGGAAGGATCCTGATGTGTACCAGGGTATGGAGGTTGACGCTGTGAAAGACCATCATGGCGCGCGGTATCAAAACCTGTGGTTTGTCTGAGAATAAGAATGAAATAAGGAACGTACATTGTTGTTCTGGTTATACTGGGATATGCTCTATGCGGCTACAACGAGGGTGCCCTGTTTGTCTGAAGAAACCACAGCACACTTTAAGCTAGTCATGGTATTTGCAATTCAACCGCATTCAATTTATGTCCAAGATCCCCGCAACCCAAGTAGGAAATGGTTGCTGAAACCCTATAAGGTAACGACGGAAAAGTTGGAGGATATACTGAATGACTGGCTAGCAGAATGGCATGAACCTATGGGATTGGCTGAGATTGAGGCTAAGGAACCAGCGCAAGGTCCAAATGATCGTGTATCAGTGCAAGACCAGCACAACCATCATGACTCAGACCGAGAATCCATCAAGACATCGACAAATGATGATAGTGACCGTGCCCTAGAAGAAAACAAAACGAAAGGGCACCAGGACCCTGTGACAATTAGTGGGCTTCCCCTATCAACGGAAGTGCACCTGGGTCATCTCATACAAGAAATCACTGATGCATCCACCGTAGTAGCTCAGAAGATGACAAGGGTGACAAATGAAGGATTCCATGTGCTCACTGCTCATATGGAGTCTTTGTGTGACATGGTTTTGCGGAGGGCACCTGAAGAAGTAGTAGAACTGCTAGTTAGCACAATCAGCACCGATCCACAGGTCAGGAATGTGGAGATTCCCCTGACTGTGATTGTGACTGAAGATGATACCGTGAACACCTTGCTGCAGCAATTGAAGAAGGTTTCCATCAATGTTAATGTGTTTCCAATGCAAGGATTGACAAATATGCAGATGGTGGTTAGCTAAGAAATGGCTAATAGAATGCACGAGATCAGTGTTAAGTGCATGACATTGCAGGAGTACGAGGTAGCTGCACAAGCAGCCATTGCAGAGTTGACAGGACGAGCCGCTGCAGCATGGTAGGCTATGGATGAGATCAAGGAAGACATCAAGAAGGAACGAGCTGAGAAGGCTCGCGAGATTGAAGAATTGAAGAAAGAGTAGGACCGCCTTATCGTGGAGAAGGCCCATATGTGGGATGACATTGTGCGGGTAGACCGGGCCATTGCGGAGGCTTATCACCATGTGCCAGAGCCCACTGAAGAGGTGGATATGCTTCAACTTGTGCAGAAAATGGGGGATGTCATTGTCCAGTTACAACACGAGAACCAGGAGCTAAAAGCCCAAGTGAACCCCGACACCCCTCAAGCAGAAGTGGACGACCACAAATGCGCAATTGAGGAGATAGCAATGCAACTGGCAGATATGGAAACAATAGCAACGAGGATCACTGCTGACATTGTGTAGTTCTGGGGCTGAATCGTTCAAGATGAGCAGGTTGAACAACTGATGAAGGTTCCGAAGGAAGCGGAGGGGCAGTTGGCTACACTCAAAGCGGCGATGCACGTGATGCCACCCATGGAGCAGGTTGCCAAGTCTATTGATTTGAAAGATCTTCAACAACGCTTTGCCAAGGCCGATGAGTGACAAAAGAAGCGTGCCGCAAAGCTGGAGGAGTTTCAGGATGTTGGTGGCTAGTTTATGACAAAGGCTAGCAAAATTCTCTAGGTAGTACAGGGACATCATCAACAGGTGGCTACAAAGTTTATTGAACACCCATCACCCGAGGACGTCATCGACAGTCAGGAGGCAGCTATGACAGCAAAGGAAATGGTGACAAAAGTCGAGCAGCAGTACGAGGACTTCAAATTCAAGACCACGGAGTACACCATGTCCAGTTGACGTGGCTCGAGGGTGAGCCACAAGATTGTGTTGGGGGCCTGTTGGCGGGTGGTTTGGTAAGGAAGAATCGCAGCATCGTTGATGCTACGACATGTCAGAGAGGTTGCAGAAGGAAGAAGGCTAGAGTATTTTTATGTATATTTGAGTCGATTGTACCACATAATGCATATTTTTGGGTCATTGGACCATATGATATGTAATTTTGAGTTAATTGTACCACAGTAGATGGTTTTTTGGGTCATTTGGACTGCGTCAGTTAGATTTTGGGTCATTGGTCCAAGTGTCGGTTAGGAAGTTGTTAGTAAGTGGACAAGCATTGTAAAGGCGGAAGCCTATATATAGTCATAAGTTGTAAGTGTAATGGCATCTTAGTATGGATCTTTGGATGTTGATTATGCGCATCTTTGAGTCTGTATGTGAGATCAAGAGATATTGCCGAGATCTGGTTTTGCGGAGATGTTGTATCAGGATTTTTGCTGAAGTAATATGACATGACGGAACTGTTTGGTGAAATTCCTTGTGTACCTTTTATGCATGTTGCGATGGTTTCTTGCTGTAGTTAATACTTTAATGTTATACTTGTCATCGATGAATGTTTCTGTGGAATGATGTTATGAATATGAATGATGTTAAACTTGAATGCATAGAGCTGTCTTGAATGTTGCGATAAGTTAAGTAAGCAAGTATTACCACAATCATCCTCCTTCATTTGGCGGAAACATGGTTCCGTCCACTCTCCCTTGATCGCCTCGGGTGAGACCTCATCTGCTCCACAGGTGTTACTAGATAGGGTAAAACCTGTCTAGGCCGGTGCTTAGGGAGATCATGGTGGGTTGGTGTTGACTGTGATGGGAACCCCTGTCGACTAGGTTTGAGTCAACAAATGGTTCCATTGTCGGGACCGTGTGCGAGGTGAAAGGAGGATATGTTGTGGCATCCGACGCAACCGGAGATACAGAGTTGGTTTGATCAGAGGTTGCAGGAATTTGCTGAAGAAGAAAGCTGGAACACTTGACTAATGGTAGATCAGTGGGTGGATAGATATATTCACGACGGTCCGCACGAATGGTTTTTTTTGTGAATTCTCGGTCCTTTTGTTCGAGTGGTCGGCAAAGTTGACCTATCAGAAGAAGAACCACCAAGGTAGTGAGCTGACGAGCTGGACCCCAGAGCTAATCCAAGAACTACAGGAAGTCGACAATAAAGCATCGTGGGCTGTCGAAGTGTGGCTTGATAGCATCTTGGAGGGGTATATCACTGAATTCGCGGTTGATACGCAAAATTCCTATAGTGAAGCTGAAAGATATTTCTTCCGCGAACCCCGGGGAAGCTTTTTCTATCGCTCCAACTGTCCATTAAGATGCTTATTTGCGAAAAGGGTATATTGAAGATGCATATAGATCGGTAAGCATCCTGGTGGACAGAGGAGGTGGGTAATGCGACAGCGGGGGGGAGGTGCATGGAATGATCAGGAGTAGATGGGTGCAGGTCACAATGAGATTGTGAGTGAAGCCAAGGAAGAGAGTGGTCTTACAAGGGGAGGAGAAAGGTTTCAACGGGAAAAGAGGTAGAGGATAGGAGAAGGTCCTTCTGCAATCAAACCGCTAGTTCACGAAGGAATACCACATGGGACAAAGCAACCTCACAGTCCAGAAAAGGATGCACAGGCTATGCCCAGGATAGAGGTAGGACCTAAGCCCAGTAGCAATGTACCCACAGCTCTGCTCATTATCTGTCAACTAGTGAGAAACACCATTTCGACCCCACCGGGTCAACAAAACTTGATCGCTAGTAGTTCAGTACCTGCAGGAAGGAAGCCCAAGATGGCGGGCGATGATGCTAAGTTACCATTGTTTCATGGGAATGGGACAGATAACCCAAAATAGTATTGGTTTTTGTGTGAAGCGGTATGGACCATAAAACAGATCACTGATGACGACGCCAAGAAAGGGCAGCTAGCGACAACTCTACGAGGTCGCTCCTTAGATTGGTTTATGAAATTTTTTCTAGTCCCTACAGGAGCTTCAGCGAAGTCACTAGATGAGATTAGGGATGGGTTCATTACATAATTTACGAAGCCCAAGTCTGAGGCTCAATATATCACAGAATTGAAAGAAATTAAGCAGTATCCCAATGAGACAGTGTGGGATTTTGACCAGCGGTTCAAAACACTGATGGCAAGGGTTAGTTTCATTGGGTTAGTTTCGATATGAGTGATGTCCAACATAAAGAGTGGTTCATCGTGGAACTGCTACCGCACATTCAGCTACCATTGATGCAACAGAACATCACAATGCACTAGTCTGCTGGGTTCTTGGCTACCTCATAGGGAGTATAGCATCCCCAATAGGAGCTAGTTGTTAGAACTAGATTTGTGCTAGGCATTCAGAAGGGTTCAGAACCATGGAAAGTAGCAAAGGAAAGAGCCCTATTCTTAACCCGCATGGCCCAAAATTGAAAATTCTAAAGCTCGGTGTAATAAGCTGGCTCCAGGGTAAGAATATTGGAGAAAAATCTCGGGTTTCAAGGGCGCCAAGGAGGTTGAATGTAAAGAAAGCGCCTAGAGTGCATATCGGCACCTACGGATGGTGTGGATCACGATCGAGGGAATCCTTCGCAGTAAGAGTTGGGAGTGGCTTAAGCATAGGCGGGGTTGTTAACTGGTGGTCGTCTCAAAGACAGATCAATGGCAGATGGAATAGATCAACGGCTGGGAAATATTTTGCGTATTTGACATGCATGGAGAAATACAATTTTCATATTCGCAAACTTTTGGTAGAGGGATGCAAGTTCGGATGGCCTAGATCTAGAGGAGCTCAGATCTACAGCTGAGGTTATGTTCACAAAATGAACTTGTGCAGGCAATCAGTAGTCTGAAAATCTGCGAACGTGGTATCATCCTCGCCATTCGATGGTCCATATGTTTTGAAGGTCAAAATATACGACGCTGGTTTTATCATGGGAATGGGAGCTGGAAGGCATCTCTACTGCCAACAAATGATTGCTAATAGGATGAATTCCACCTCGACGCCGTCGTATATCTCTCCTGCCTATCCTGAAAGCCTGGTTAAGCATGTTTCACGTCAGCTCAAGCCTCAGGAATCATTCCCACTCGTTTGGAAGATCCGATCAAACCATCATGGCGAAGGTAATCATGCGTGGCTGCTGTCATTTTCAAGGCCGTTATAGGTAGGGGTCCTTGCGGTTGTTGTTCATGACCATTGCATGAGAAGGTGGCAAACCTAGCAGCTCTAGTATCTTTCAGCTAGGACCCAGTCATGGAGAAAGATCAAGGAGCCTAAGTGGTCTTCATACCCAAGCAAGCGTGGTTTGAGGTGGAGGAGGAACACGTTCCTTCATCCCTTGTACTCTTCGACCATGTAGAGGAGAGATGAGCAAGTGAGCCCAAGGAGAAGGAAGGCTGACAGGTGTGCTGGAAGGTTCGACATTGAAAGAATAAGAAGGAAGCCCGAGAAGAGGAGCAGGGCACCCACCAAGACATGGATATTATCAAATATTTCATTCCCTCCACTGAGGAAGTGACACCTCTGCCCCCAGCAGAAGAATCATAGGTGGACGAGGCCTTGAAGATAGAATATTTCTTCAATCAACATGGCCAAGTCAAGGATCAGGAGTGAGGTGGTGGCCTGCTCATTTTGTTTTTTTTTTGTTTCCCAACATGGCAATCTGTTTGGTACTTGGCACGTATGTAATGTTCCTCTAATTGCAAGGCCATTCGGGTTGTTATGGTCTGAAATCCTGCAAATGACATTGCCGAAGTTAGTTACAGCCTTTCTGCTAGCAGTCCTTTTCATTTTTGTAATTTGCTGTCAAAGGTTGCGGACTAGGCCACACAGGTGTCAACATATCTATAGTTGTTTTTGTTAGATAATTCGAGGCTAAGAGCCTATAAATATCTATGTAATAGAAATAGAATAGGTTGGAAAATCAGTAGGTTGAGGCCTAAGAGAACTAAGCTCTGTTTTTTAAGCATAATCACTAATAGAATTGCAGTGTTTGAAGCTGGTGTTTGACAAAGATTCATGTGTCATTTAGCATATAGTATGTTACTTTCTTTTTCTCATGTGCATGTGCTTCCTGTTATTTACTTCCATTGTGTTCTCTTTTTCATATCTGGAACTAGTGTATAATAGTGCAGAATTCTTGGATACAAGCTCTGGCTATTGCTACAGGTATTCACCCCAATATTTCCTCTAAAGTTAGCATCGGATTCATCCTCGTCAAATGCCCATGCTGATGGACTGTTCATTCATTCCTCCTTTATCACTTGATACAACAACATTTTGACTGGAAGGAGGTGGCTACCTTGCCTCTGTTTTGATATCCCTTGCAGCAGCATTGTTATTTGATTTATATGTCATGTTTTGACTCCATTGCCCAATGTTTTCTCTCCTGATTATCTCACCAAACCCTTAAACAATTGTCCCATTAGAAATATTACCTTCTGAATATGCTTTGATTGAACGTCTTGAGTGAGAAGGCTGTGTGTTTCTCATTGATTATTTTCAGTCTTCCATCAATCTAAGAGAGATCCCTCTCTGATTGCCTTGGATTAGAAGTGAAATCTAAAGTGGTTTTGTGGCTACCCCGAGTTGGCCTTCTCCCACAACCTAGAGGGTCAATTTGGTTGTTAACACTGATGTTTCTATTTCTGATTCACATTCTGATATATCATAACCAAAAACATCTATCCCTTCCCTGGAATAATCTCCAATGAGTTCACCAAATTCTCCTCTCAATACTAGTCATTTTTCACTAGATTTTGACTTTCCTTCTGAAAGATCTTTCCAAATCCATTTGGATCCTTCCTATTATGATTTGGAAGGTTATATGTAGGATGATATGCATGTTATTATATCCTTCAAACCATTTTCCCATCCATTGGATTCCCAAAACACCTTACAACCCCCAAGTTCTCCATCTAGAAAATCTCACAATTTCATTGTTTCCAATACCATGTCACTTGTCTATGTTGTTTTTATGTCTTTCATATAATTCATTGGTTGGAAATCCATGTAATTTTCCATCATGGTACTACTTTTCCACATGTTTGGACATAATATCACCACCTATGGTTCAAATTTCAAGTCTCCAGACCCTCCAAGTTCACTCAAATGTCAGTGTGATCCAATTGCACACTCTTTCCATACTATGGATCCATTCACTCATGGAGACACTATACCTATGTTGTTTTCTACCCCATATGAGTCCTATTCGGATATCTTAGAGCCTCATGAGCTCCATTCCAGAGTTAGGAAGGTGCTACATCAGTTTGGAAGGAATAGACATGGTTTAATTTGCCATATGGAAGATGCTCAAGAAGATGATTTTGTTGAGTCTTTTGATACTCTTTGGCAAGGAGTTTGCAGACATATATATTCCATTATTGATTATGTATTCATATCAAAGTATGTATGCGGCAAGCATCATTCTTATGATGGTCCTTCATCATCAAATGAAGAGTTTCAAGGGGCCTCTCCACATGTTTTTTGTCTACACAACATTGATGAATTGGTGCATGATCATGGCATCCACAACATCTTCACCAAGTATTTCTCCAAGAAGGTGTTCATTCAGCTCATTCAAGTGAAGAACAAGACATGTTGAATACATTTTTTTCATATTTATGACATGTCCATTCTTGAGGGAGGTTTTTCCCCATGTGGTTTTTCCTCTTTCCTCGTTTTACATGGACAAATAAATTGTTGTAAAGGGTGACCATAAGCATTTGTTGCTTGGGCCCTATTTTCATTTCTCACTACCATTTTGGATAAGGGGGGGTTTGGATCATATTCCCATCATAGACAGGCCATGGACCTTTATGTTGTTCTACCTAGTGTTGTTTGGCTCATTAGTGCCTAGTCTAGTACCTTGGACTGAATGTTTGTCCACATTTGACTACATAGACTAGTGATATGCCTTACCCACCTTGTTTGCCCACAAGTGCACCATATTTCCTTAGTTTTGGGAGTCAATGCACCCATTCCCTAGTTCTTAGGATGTCATTATGGCCATTTCCCTGTTTTAAGGAGTCTTAAATATATATATATATATATATATATATATATATATATATATATATATATATATATATATATATATATATATAAACCAAAAACCTTGTTTCCACTAGGAATAGTCATGTTCATACATCTCGCATGAAAGAATTAAAATATGCCATACAGTTTTTTTTAGAATTTCTTAATGCAACACTAAAACAATAAAAATTTGAATTATCAAAAATTCCTCTGAGCAAGATGCTTGGATATATTGTTGGAATCCACCTCAAATATTAATCATGTAGGGATCTAATAATAACTTGATATTGGGTTCGTTCATATTATTCCTCTGTAGAAATTGTACTTGCATTCAAAGTTAGAGATTGCTTACAAAATTAATCAATGTGGACATTTTGTTCTCTAGAATCTAAATATTTTTAAAATAAATTTTTAAGAATACTCTTTTCATATCCTCAATATTGGCAAAGACTAGAGAGAGTTGAATTAGAAAGATTATCTCCCCATTGATCTAGTAGTGAATGCCAACTAAAATTTCATTTTTGTGTATTCTATGTTACTTGATAATCCTATCAATGCTATAAATAGTGGCCATTGCAATGGGTTCATTGTCACACCAAAAAAAACATATTTTAAACATTGACATGCCATTCTTGATATTCTTTCAGTTTCATATCTTAGAACCATTGGAATTTCTTATGTTCTTTGTCAACAGCTGGGAGGCAGTTGAATGTGCATTTTTACAAAGGGAATTGTAGAGTCATGGTGATTGACACAATTTTTTATCCTATAATGGATGCATCATTTAACCTTTATTGACTCCAATGACCTGAATGTTACAATATATGCTCCAAATATTCCTATTGTGTATACTTAAAAATTAGAACCAATATTCTATAAACATAGGAAAGCATCTATTTCCTAGACATTCATTAGACCAAGTTTTTTAAGGATATTCTATCTTAAAAAAAAAAATTTACAACATTTCCCAATATTATTGTGCTTCATTAAAACAAATAGTCTTATACAATTTTTTTTAAGTGTAAGATAAATTACATTCTTTTAATGGCTTCATATTCATGTCATTTCAAGTTTTCTCTTTTCTTTATTAATAGCTTATGTCTTATTTTGAATTGGATGATTTAAGATAGTACATTATAGTTATGTCAAAACTCCTTACTTCTTCTATTGTTCCTTTTTACACTTTACCTTTATCTTTCCTTACTCAACAATTTATTTAATTTCCATACAATAATTTTATTGGTACCTTCCTACCAACCCAAGTATTTATTGAACTTGTGATCTCTCTCATGGATGAACAAGGTCTTTGCAATATAAATGTTTCCTTAGTATCTACCTCCAATGGAGAAGTTCATCTTCCTCTATATTTCTTTGAAGCTAACCAAAATTATAAAAAAATATTCAAAATGTTTGTTAATGTCTCTTTATCAACACTAATATATTTGTGTATACTATTATTATAGGGCCTAAAGTTGCCCAACAATTTCCCATATTTCACACAATTGTTGTTGGCATGCCCAAACTTTATCAAAGGTAGTTTTTTCCCAGAGCTTGGTTAAGAGGTATTGAAATTTATCTATCAAAATTTAGATTCTAAACTGACTTCATGGTTTACAACTAGACATAAATATCACTCTAAGGATTGTAGTTCTCTTACTTTATAAGTGAACCTAAAGGTCATACAAAATATGCAAAACCATATATATTTTTTCCCGAGGTTACCCTTATTTATCATTCTTCCATTCTCATATTTCTAATGAGCCAATGTACATGTTATTCTTCTTTCTATTTTTCCCATTACCTATCCTTTATATTACATAATATTGCATATACAAAAGAAAAAAAAAACTTATGTTGTTGTCTTCTCATGCTCTCCTATCAACATGGAACAAAATGTTCCCTTATCCTTGGCATATTGTCGTACAATTTCTTCACTTCTCTCATCCTCTCTCACATCAAACAAAATTACCTACATATTCACCCTCAGTTTCTTTAGGCTTTTCACTTATTACCAATTGTTTATATCTTGTTTGTAGCTCATATTCACACTACATCAATATTCCCACTAGTGCCTTATGGAGTCTTTGTTGACTGAAAACATTGTTCACTATTGTTGCATGGCTCTGTCGACCTCTGCCCATTGTTACATGTTATTTTCCTCAACCCAGTTATCTCCCTAAACTCAATAACCTCTGAATTTTGAATTTCTATCTTTGATGGTATTCACATGCACCAAACATTGCTTCCATCTATCTACAACAGCATTATGGAGGATGGCCAATTACAATAAGGGTCTATCATAAAAGTCACCAAATGTGCATGCAACATTCAACGCCATGCAACATATGATTCAATTTCCCCTTCAATTTTTTCACTCAATTCCTTTTGCACCCCCACCACTTCTAACATGTTTTTTCTTCTTGTTTTCTAGCCTCCTTCTTCTTCCTAGGAATATTACATTACTTTCTCTAGAATTTATCACATTGACGGAATTGTTTATTAGGGAACCATCCCATTCCACTTTACTATTGAATCCACCTTGCAAAGCAATTCCTCTATTTAAGAAAACATCCTACATCACACCCACACCCGTTCACATTCCCTACCTTAGTCACTAAATCCAACCCCAACCCCTATCGCATCTATTATTCCATTCACATCACTCAACCCTTCCAACAAAATTTGGGCCACTAAAGTCTAAGTAATTACCAAGAAAAAACATCCACAAATACAATAATCAAAGAGGGCTAGGTAAAATATTTAGATTTAAAATTTTTAGTGCTTCAATATATGATGTCTATATATCTATGTTCAATGGATTAGCAACATCATTGTACAAACACATACAAATTGGCTTGGTCTACATAGTCTCAAAAAACACAATCAAACTATCCAACCCAACATACAACCTCTTGAAAATCCATATCATGATTTCACTAGGCTCCTCCTCAAGAATCCAACCATGCTTAGAGGAATACCCCTTGATTCCTTTTCATTTATTCTTATTTAAGTCTATCAATTACATGATCCATCAATTCTATGGTTGACATTGTTGGGATTTCCATTTAAGTTTCCCTTGCATCGACTCCAAAAAAGATATGCCTCAAAAATGGTTCATCATACAATTGTCCTAAGGGACATGTGAGGCTATAACATAGATGTAATGCTCTAGAGAGAGAATTTCTAGTTTGATGGCTCCCAAATTTTCTCCTTTCAAGGTTTTCAACATCCCCCGGTCCTCATAATCAAAGGTGGTTTCCTTATAGGGTTCAACATGAGGGCTATTTGAACTATCTCCAACACCAACCTTCTTATAACCCAAGTATTGAAGAAACTGTTCTTCTCCAGGCATGGTTTCATGATAATGGAATCCATTCAACATCACTATCCTTGAGTTGAAAATACAATTCCTCTCCTTTCGGTCCATAAAAAAATTTACCATATCTAAATTGTTGTAATATCCTGAATTTTGACTAACTATTTATGATATTATATATTGGGCTTAAAGCCCCAACACATATGATTTGTTTTGATTATTGGGCATAAGACCTAGTGCATATGATTTATTATTTTATAGATTGACATATTGGGCATGGACCCTGACTGACTTCATTATTGTTATATGTTGGGTAAGAAATCCCTAATGGATTGATTATGTTTTCTTATGAGAATTGGGTACAAGACCCTAATATATTGAGACGACCTTTTGTTACATACTGTGCAGAGTTATGATTTACATGATGGACTTATATGATGTGTTGAGTGTGGAATCGGGAACACACAGAAGACCTACGTACTGGGCATAAGCCCCGATGTACCTAGAGGATTTTATTATGTACTAGGTGTAAGCCCCGATGTACATTGAGTGTTGGGCAAGAGCCCTAGAGCACTCCAAGCTTGATAAATGAATATCAGATCCGAGGCCATTATACATTCTAGATGTGCTTCACAACCACATTCTAGTACTAGTGTTGAGCAAGATTCTCTAGAATTGCACTAGCATAACGCCCATGTGAAGAGTGTTGAGTTAAGGCTCTGAAGAGCACTCGGGGTTACTTGATCTTAAAAGTGTTGAGTCGAGGAGACTCTGAATAGAACTTCTATTTCATCACATTTATTAATTTGGTTAAATGAATCATTTTCTATCTATCATCAAGTACTGTGGGAACTACCATGTTAAATGAGGGAATTCGACATGCAAGAGAGACCTAGAGGTGCCTATCCAATCATACCAAAAGACCGTCCAAAGAGTTGGACCTTGTCCTTAATTTTAAAAAGAAGTATCATGAAAGATACATAAATAAATAAAAAGGAAATTACCATAACTTAAGTATGGAATGTTTAAGAATAAGTGTTATATGAATAACATGCATAAAGGTCTCAAAGTTAAATATTATTATTAAAAGTATTAATAATAATGTTTTTATTATTTATAAAATATATATATTACATAGAGTTTATGCATAAAAAGGCTATCACATTACAATTAATAGTATTATTAATTGTGTTGATTAATATTAGTAATAATATAATTATTATTATTATTAATTAAGAAATTTATTATCATTTCTATTTTAAGAAATAATTTAAGTTACAGCAAGTAAAGGTCCCAATTACACGAGTAGATATTTAAGTAAATATCTTTTAAAATATTATATTTCAAATTTAAGTAAGATACTAAATTTTATATTACAACAGCTATATTCCAAAACCAAGACTCACCTATATAAAGGAGAGCAGATCCCAAAAAGAGGGACATCTTTTCATTATCATCCCCTTAAGGTGATAGAAGAGAATTTGTGCTCCAAGAACTGAAGCAGTCCCACGTAAATTTCCAAATCTAATTCAGCAGTTCAACCGAGGGCCTCTACTTCTCTCATTGCATGTTGGAACCACCTCGGGGGGATCCAGTTAAAACCAGGAATGGTCTAAGGGTCATGGTTGGGAGGAATATGGTAGTCCCAAAGTTATCCAGTTAAAAGATCATTCTACGGGTCAGCTAAGTCCATAAGTTTTCTACATTAATTATTGTTGAGTGTGCAAGTTCTGTCAAAGGGATCAAGCTTCAAAGTAACCAGGTATGAACTACAAACCCTCCATTTCAATTCACAAACTAAGGACATTAAAATAGGTTTTATATTTTCCCAAATATTTATAATTTTAATTCTTTCTTAGAGCAAAGGTCATTGAGCATGGGCTCTTGGGTTCACATTAAAGAACCAAAACCAATAGGAGGTATAGAAGGGCTAGCCTAGCTAGCCTGTGCTAGACAACCATGTCAACAGAAACCTTAGAATCTAATGTTACGTAGATTGATGACTGAATTCTGGAAAGACTTATATTTAAATTTGCATTTTTATTTTCTGAAACTTATACTGTGCTTTCAAACATAATTATAACTAGGGTAAAATTCTTTTTTTTTCAGCCATTATGATTCTTTTTCAAAACAAAGTTTTCTTTTCCCAAGATAAAGACCCAAACAAAATTGAAACTTAGTCAACCCCATAGCTTTAAACACAGGTTGGAAAACTCAAATCCCAATACCATCATTTCTTTAAAACACAGAATCGCAGATACGAACACACAGACATAGATAGAGGCATTCTTTGTTCAAACTAAATTTTCGTAAAACCACGAAGAGCTACTAGATACATTCCAAAGATAAGCAAACTGGAAATGCGACTTCTCTACGTTCTTATATTCTAGAAACCTCATCCGTTCATCAAAAAGAAATATTA
This sequence comes from Larix kaempferi, assembly GCA_027924585.1. Taxonomy (NCBI): domain Eukaryota; kingdom Viridiplantae; phylum Streptophyta; class Pinopsida; order Pinales; family Pinaceae; genus Larix; species Larix kaempferi. The sequence goes on along the minus strand of BSBM01002152.1, from coordinate 171,449 downwards.
ATTACTGCATAATTGATAGATTCCCAGAAACAAGACGAAAGGAAAACAAAAACGTAGGATGAGATGACCACCATCGTGGGCATTGTTTCGCTAAGTCCTCAAACCCCAACTCCAAGTCTACAATCACTCACACATTGCATGAAACCCTGTCGGGCACTGTTTTCCGCAACAAGAATCAAATCCACATTGAACAAACGACAATGATACATTATCTTTTACAAAAGAACAATTACGTAAGACCAAGTTAAAAACGCAGGTCGTGATATTGAATCTCCTTAAGAAAATGCCCAGACATTACACATCTAAAACCCCAGCATGACAGAGCTACACTCTCGGCTTCCCATATAAACATCACAATCGATTTTCTTCATACCATAACAACATTAAACAAACGCAGAGCCATTTGGCATCATTTGAACACCCATATCTTCCTCAGACAAACTTTTAAACCGAATCATCTCCCATCAAGGGTTACAACAACCTAACTTAGAGTAAATGAAAACAATAACCCAAAAGTTTGTATACACTCAGCTCAGATTAATTACAACAAGTTAGCTACCATCTAGTGAAACGAAACATTCTCAAAAGAGAGCATACGAATAAACTAACAAAGGAATCATTAATGCAACATAGAACATAAGCTTTCCTTATGCTAATTAGTTTCCCCACAGTCTTTTCAAAACCCCATTTTATATAGAACTTAAATAAAATCTTCCACACATAAGTTTAAAGGATTTCGCAGATTCAACAGACCACCATTGTACAAAACGAAACCCTCAGGGGTTATCCCCATCAACAAGAAAATAATAAGATACATTAGGTACATGCCGGTCCAGCCAAAAGGAGACCCCAAGGAAAACCCCAAAATATTACAGTGAGCCAAAGGCCTCACGAGATTCCTTATACAACTTAGTTAAGTACTCCACCCCATAGCTGTGACAGTAAAGAGTGAAGATGGGTTTCAAAACCTGGACTTACCATTTGAATGCTAGAACCAAGAATTGCCCACCGGTAGAAACCAACGCCAAGCACCCACAACTCATACCTACCAAGAATGTAACAAGAGGCCATGGATTAAAATTACAGTCGAAAAAAAATGAGTACAGGATACTTCAGAGAAGTCGCAAGGGGGTCTCGTCATTATTACCTGACTGGAGTCGTATATGCCTCCATTATCTTACATAGCAAGTGCTCTGACCATGAGCAAAGCTCAGGTCAAGAGCACCAATGAGCCAAACACAATAGAGCACCCTCACAGCCAAACCCACTACGAATAAATGGTAACACAAAGGTGAAAACTGAGACATTAACCCCTCATCCAGTTGGCCACCAAAGCCACGTGACCATTACATCCAGCATTTAAAACTACAACCACCCACTTTAAGCATTGCAATTTATTGAGCCAACGCTATAGTTGGAACCCACAATTGGTAATACAACCTCTAAGTTTAACATTATATATTCACCCCAAAGTATTAAACCTTCTGAACATCCTTCACACTTAAACATTAAAATACTTCTGCCATAATAATGGATTTGGGTAGCTTAGGAGACATCAACACTTGCATACCTGAAAAAAAAAATTATAAAACCATGCATTAGCAAATTGCTAAGTAAGCCAGGAAGTCCCTTCATTCACCCTTACCTCTCGGCAGCTCTGCCAGTGGTAAATGGATGAACCTCAAGTTCCCAAGGTGTTTCAACTTCCCTCAACAAGTCCATCATGCCTGAAGGCACCATTTACACAGTTTACAAACTCAATATGCAACCGAATCTTAAAGGCAAAAGGAGGATCTTAAGTATTACTCTAGCATTTGTAAACAAGCCATAAAGATACATCATCTACCTTACCGCATTCCTTCCGCAGAAAAACATAACTGGCGAGACTATCTTGCTAAGAATTCATAAACTCTTATTGTTGTAAACAAAGTACCGATGCAACTTCGCAGTAGTGAAGTTAATTTATAATTTCATTATCTATTTTAGGCATTTTAGCAGTAAGAGAAAAAAATTTAATTTTTACTATTTTGGGGACATTACAAGTGGTATCAGAGCCCAACTACAACACTAAGTGACCTATTAGGATCATTACAAACATACGCTGCAGATACATAGAAATCAAGAATATATATTTATAAATTTTATGCGCATATGAACTAACAAATTTTTTTTTCTTAACATTGTTATGATAATCAGCATAGATCCATCTTAAACCCGGATCTATTAAGCACCGAGAGGGATCCAATTTCTTGAGGTGTAATTTTTTTTGTTTTATCTTAAATTTTTTACACATTAAGAAAAAAATTACCCCTCAAGAAATTGGATCCCTCTCTTTTAATTTTTTAATTATTATTTTTATTTTTAATAAGTTATGAGCCGACATGGAAACGTAATGTGACAAACGTTATAGGATCTCCCCCATACTGGATTGTAAGTGTCAAACGTGACAAATGTGACAAACGTTACAACATTTTTGTCATGTCCCAAATTTGGCATTGGGTCACAATGGCCTAATCACATTGGCACTATTCATTATAGTTTTTCAAATTGATGCTAAAGGTCAAATAATTGCCAAGGAGGAAAATTACTAGTTTCCTAGGTTTGGGGTGGAAGCTTTGGGATTTGGAATAACGGGGATAATAAATGATGTTTGAACATTAGAATGCCATAAATATTTAATAAAGGATCTAAATAAATATATACAAGTGAAAATCAAAGTGGCATTTGATCATGAAGACACATGGAGGAAGTGGGACCCACATATGGCTAGATTTCCCCACTACACTTGGCATCATTCTCTCACCAATTTGAATTCAAGGTGAATGGTAACATACTTGGGGGAGTCCAAAAGGTGTTATTCATTGCATGACTCATCCAAGATCGAAATATAGAGGAAAAGTAACTCCCATGGAAGAGGAAGAGGCAATTTGGAGCTAGTGAGACACTTTGGCTAGATTCCCTGGCTCTATGACAACAATGATGAAGATGTTATGACACCTATGACACAAATCAGACCTGAATGCTGACATGTGACATATATTACATGTCAGGGCTAAAACTAGACTCCAAGAGGGCGCTCAAGGGTGTTAGGGAAGCTAAGATGCTTCCACATGTGATTTGGTGGAAGTGGGAGACTAGGAATTGTTGTACAAGTGGTGTTCTTTGGAATCTCTTCCCAACTTGAGTTGGCATGAGTCTCTTGGAAGGAATTCGACCCATGGAGGACATTAGAAGTTTATAAATGTCAATAACAAAGAATGAAACCAGATTTTGATCATTTGTATAATTTGCAATTGCATTTGTGAAGAGGGAGAGCTAGTGGATGACTAGTTTCTTGCCTTGGCCAATTTCAAGGGTGAAAGATTCCCATCCAAGTTGGAAATTGGAAAGGCCACTCAGACCTTTCATTTGGATATTTAATGGAGTATTTATTTGCAGGTGTAAGCTATAGGGCAGCTCATGGTTTCTTCTATTCCATCTCACTCCTTCAACCATTTCCAGTTTTGATGGCATATTCTTGATCCTTAAGGGAGGGAGTTTTTGGTGAGCTATTGTACTCTTTGGGGGAGATTTTAATGCCCCATTTATTTTGAAATATGAATTAAATACTCTTTTCTTCATCTCTAGAAAGTTTCAGGTCGAAATTCCAAGTAGAAATGTATAAATTTCAATTTTAATAAAAGAACAGTGCCATTTCCCCACTACCTTGTTATGAATCAATGTAATGCTGATGATTTCAAATGAATGGATTATTCTCTGATATATTTTTGATACATATACTTCCATGGATGTCTTATACAATTTTCATGTACTGTACTTGAGCATTTGAAGCATTTTTTATTCAGTTTAGTTGTATTGGGAGGTGAAATAGTGCCATTTCCCCAAGGGTCGAATTGGGGATTTTTGTAGTTGAATGGAATAGGGTGAGAAAAGTTGTAATAATACATTAATGGTTCATATGATACTTTAATAACATTATTAACACATTACATACCTTTTTTCATAAATTTGAGTGGGTTTGGAGGCATTTGGGAAGCCATTTTCAGTACTTACCCCATGGGGATTTGAACCCCAAATTACTAGTAAAATTGCATAATTGGTACAGAATCTTAAGAGAGTTTGCATAGGTATTTTGGTGGCCATATTTCATCCATAAAAATTATATTAAAGTTATAATATCATTCATACACCTTCCTTGAATATTTGAAGGCATTTGGAGTCAATTTGAGACCTAGAGACCAATACTAGTCAAAGGGAAATCACTAGTAAAGTTACCTACATTGATCAGAATTGAAAGAGGATTTCCAAAATTATTTTAAAGGTCCAAAGGCATCCCTGAAACACATATTTATGTTCTAATATCATTCATATACCTTCTCAGAATATTTGGGATCATTTGGGGCAAATTTGGGACCTAGAGATCAAAACTAGTCAAAGGTCAAACTACGGAAAAAAGTGAAAAATTGTCATTTTAATAAAATTCCTAAGAAGGGACATTACAGTGGTATTAGAGCATGGTCCTTGCACTTTTGGATTAGCTACATACATTCAAGAATAATTGGCAGCCATGTCTTACTATTATGATGAATCCTATGAGTACAATTCTTATGAGGAATATGCATATGCTTATGAGCAATATGAAGCAGAATGTGAATGGTATGAGGAAGAGGTGCCATCATGCAACACTTCATACAATTTCAAGAGAAATTAAGATTATTCTTATGAATTTAGATCTGATGAATATGAGTGTGTCACACCAACAAAGGATAATTCTATGAGCGAGTTCCAAAGATGGAGAGAAAAATATAAAACCTTGCCCCAACAATATCAAAAATATCAAGAATATCTTGCTTCGAGCAAAAATACACAAAATGCCATGTCTTTTGAGTACTATGCTGAACATGTTTTTGAAAATAGGCCCAAAAATGAAGATGTGGAGTTAGTGAAGAAAGGTTTATGCCCTTCTTGTAAAAACCCTTGGAGCGAGTATCATATATGTGTGCATGAAATGATGTCCTCCTTGAGGAGAGCTTTTGAGATTTATTCAAGAAGAGATTCCAAATATACTGATCCTAAGGAAAACAAGGGGCAAAATGAATCAGCTTGCTTGAAGGAGAAAAATGAAGAGACATCACAAGAGCATGAAGAAGATTCTATTGAAAATATGGAAGATCATTTCGAGACACCTTCTAGCTTAGACATGAACCAAAGAGCATCTACTGATGGATGCTTAAACTATGAAGGAGTACCTACTGATGGGTGCTCACACCTCTATGTTGGTGACATAGAGATCACTTTTGAAAGTGTTGCTGCAAGCCCAAGTTCCATTAAGCATGATAATGAATACCTTGCAGCAGTTGAAGAAGAACCAAGATCAACTTTCCCATCACCACTTGAGCTTCATGAAGTTGGTCCAAGCAAAAATGAAAAATATGAGGAGGTTCATTTGCAAGAGCCTCATTTTCTTGAAGGGTCCTTAAAGATGAATGAAAAGAAGATCCAAGAGTCCCTCAGCATTCTCCATGACACTCAAGCATTGGTGTCAAATTCTTGTTGGAGAGCTACTTCATTGGAGGAAACATCCTTCATTGAAGACATGGAGAAGATTCAAAGAGCAATGTGCCACATCAAAGGTAATTTCATGTCTTTGCTTTTTTATAGAAACCATTTGTTTGAGCTTAATGAATTGTTACATGATGCATACTTGAAGAATAATGAGGATATTCATAAGCTCACAATTCAAAATGAGCAACTTCTTGAAAATTTGCAAGATACTTGTTTTTCCTCCTATGTTTCAGATTGTCAAATGGTAGATTGTTTGGAGGATTCTCATGACATGGTGGATCATGAGAAATGTGGAAATTTGAATGTGCTTAATGTGTTTGAAGATGAACTTGAAGATATCCAAACACTTGATGTGGTGGAAGAGGAACTTGAATTGTCTCTTGATGAAGGTTATGCGATTTTTAAAGAAGAGCATGATTCCTCTACATTGGAACCAATCTATGACAAAGGTTTCACACTTTTGAAGGAGCTGCATGATACTACCCATATGGATCCTTCCCATGATGAAACTTCTGCACTTTTTTATCATTTGGGTAAGTTAGTTCACTATCCTACATCCTACAATTCCATGTTTTGCAGCATTAGTCTCAATGAAGTATGGGTGAAAGGGTTCTTTTTGATGGTGCCACATGAGGACTATGGAACTCCTAGATTTAACTTTTATGATGACATGGTTGGAGCACATTCTTATTCACATTTTCTTTGAGTCATTTGAAGTCTCCTTGTTTTTTCTGTTCATTATTTGGTTCAGATTTTAGTGGAGATTCTTCATTCACTTCTTGGATGAAAGAATACATGGTTGAATATTTTGATACATATCACATCCTTTTGGAGCAGCATTATAGGACATGGGATCCTCAACTATGTCATTGGAGCAGATTTGATTGGTCACTTGAAGCTTGTATGCACTTGGAAAATGGTGGTCTACTTGCTTGGAGGTATAAGCACTTTCATGACTCTTTGATGAAGCATATCCTTGATGTACATTTTCATTATGTTTTTATGTACTTTGATGATATATATTTGGTACTCATGATGTTTGGAAGGATGCATACAAGAAAATGGGATCCAGGAATCCTCTTAACTAATGGTGTGGGTTGGAGAGCACTCTTACTTATTGGGGTGCAATACAAGCAATGGGACCCTGGAATAATTTTTATCTCATTGGTTTCAAATTTTTTGGGGAAACAAGCAATATGGGAGATGGATTTCCCCACTTAATAAAGTGATTTTTATCATAGTAGTGCAGCAGCAAGCATGGTGGTTCCTCTCTAAAATCTTCATGGAAACTCAAAGACTTAAGGTTGGGCAATTCAATGGCAACTTCAAAGAATTATACAAAAAGCAGGTTCTTCAACACCCATGTTGAAAATTGCTTGAGGACAAGCAATATTGGGAAGGGAGGATTTGTCATGTCCCAAATTTGGAATTGGGTCACAATGGCCTAATCACATTGGCCCTATTCATTAGATTTTTTCAAATTGATGCTAAAGGTCAAATAATTGCCAAGGAGGAAAATTACTAGTTTCCTAGGTTTGGGGTGGAAGCTTTGGGATTTGGAATAATGGGGATAATAAATGATGTTTGAACATTAGAATGGAATAAATATTTAATAAAGGAGCTAAATAAATATATACAAGTGAAAATCAAAGTGGCATTTGATCATGAAGACACATGGAGGAAGTGGGACCCACATATGGCTAGATTTTCCCACTACACTTGGCATCATTCTCTCACCAATTTGAATTCAAGGTGAATGGTAACATACTTGGGGGAGTCCAAAAGGTATTATTCATTGCATGACTCATACAAGGTCGAAATATAGAGGAATAGTAACTACCATGGAAGAGGAAGAGGCAATTTGGAGCTAGTGAGACACTTGGGCTAGATTCCCTGGCTCTATGACAACAATGATGAAGATGCTATGACACCTATGACACAAATCAGACCTGAAGGCTCACATATGACATATATGACATGTCAGGGCTAAAACTAGAATCCAAGAGGGTGCTCAATGGGTTTAGGGCAGCTAAGATGCTTCCACATGTGATTTGGTGGAAGAGGGAGACTAGGAATTGTTGTACAAGTGGTGTTCTTTGGAATCTCTTCCCAACTTGAGTTGGCATGAGTCTCTTGGAAGGAATTTGAACCATGGAGGACATTAGAAGTTTATAAATGTCAATAACAAAGAATGAAACCAGCTTTTGATCATTTGTAGAATTTGCAATTGCATTTGTGAAGAGGGAGAGCTAGTGGATGACTAGTTTCTTGCCTTGGCCAATTTTGAGGGTGAAAGATTCCCATCCAAGTTGATAATTGGAAAGGCCACTCAGAACTTTCATTTGGATATTTAATGGAGTCTTTATTTGCAGGTGTAAGCTACAGGGCATCTCATGGTTTCTTCTATTGCAGCTCACTCCTTCAACCATTTCTAGTTTTGATGGTATATTCTTGATCCTAAGGGAGGGCATTTTTGGTGAGCTATTGTACTCTTTGGGGGAGCTTTTAATGCCCCATTTCTTTTGTAATATGAATTAAATACTCTGTTCTTCATCTCCAAAAAATTTCAGGTCGAAGTTCCAAGTAGAAATGTATAAATCTCAATTTTAATGAAAGAACAGTGCCATTTCCCCACTACCTTGTTGTGAATCAATGTAATGTTGATGATTTCGAATGAATGGATTATTCTCTGATATATTTTTGATACATATACTGCCATGGATGTCTTCTACAAGTTTCATGTACTGTACTTGAGCATTTGAAGCATTTTTACTCAGTTTAGTTGTATTGGGAGGTGAAATAGTGCCATTTCCCCAAGGGTCGAATTGGGGATTTTTGTAGTTGAATGGAATAGGGTGAGAACAATTGTAATAATCCATTAATGGTGCATATGAGACTTTAATAACATAATTAACACATTACATACCTCTGTTCATAAATTTGAGTGGGTTTGGAGGCATTTGGGAAGCCATTTTCAGTACTTACCCCATGGGGATTTGAACCCCAAATTACTAGTAAAATTGCATAATTGGTCCAGAATCTTAAGAGAGTTTGCAGAGGTATTTTGGTGGCCATATGTCATCCATAAAAATTATATTCAAGTTCTAATATCATTCATACACCTTCCTTGAATATTTGAAGGCATTTGGAGTCAATTTGAGACCTAGAGACCAATACTAGTCAAAGGGAGATCACTAGAAAAGTTACCTACATTGATCAGAATTGAAAGAGGATTTGCAGAAGTATTTTAAAGGTCCAAAGGCATCCCTAAAACACATATTTATGTTCTAATATAATTCATATACCTTCTCAGAAGATTTGGGATCATTTGGGGCAAATTTGGGACCTAGAGATCAAAACTAGTCAAAGGTCAAACTACGGAAAAAAAGTGAAAAATTGCCATTTTAATAAAATTCCTAAGAAGGGACATTACAATCTCCCCCATACAAACGTGACAAACGTGAAAAATGTGACAAACGTGACAAATGTTACACAATCTCCCCCATATTGGGTTGTAAGTGTCAAACGTGACAAATGTGACAAATGTTACAACATCTCCCCCATACTGGGTTGTAAGCACATCGTTACACTCGGTGCAACCAGGTACAATCACTGTCTGAAAATGAATGCAAAAACAGGAAACAACATACACGGGAATCTGAACTCTCCACCATGACAGCAAGAAATCGTGGTGGAATTAAACTCATATTTAATGAAATCTATGCAAAATCTACAGGCAGAATTCCAAAGTTTCAGAGATGACAACATGCAATAAAAACAAGAACAACAAGCTATAAATGAAGCTCTGCTTCAGACTTTAACAAGGGAAAAACCCCACGGACAACCCACTTTCTCAGCCAATATTTCTAAAGTGAGAGACTGTCACACAAAGAAATCTATCAGTCCTAAAGAAGAGGAACAAGGGGAAAACCTACCAGAGTCAATGGAAGAGGACTGTAAGAACTCTTCTGACTAGGACAGGTCCCCACCTCCTTACAGGAAAAGGAGGAAGAGTGACGACAGTTTACAGGGAGAATTCAGAAAGATAAAAGCCCCAACATATGACCAAGAGATTAATACCGGGGAAAAGGCTGAGGAATGGCTGTTAGGAATGAACAAGTATTTCAAAGTCCACAACTATTCTAGTGAAATGCAAGCCCGACTGGCCATTTACAATTTAAATGGTAAAGCAGCCAAATTGTGGAGGGATTTAAAGCACACAAAAGGGAAAGAGTTGAGGGACATAAAATGGGATGCTTTCAGCAGAATATTCCAAGAAAAATACATGTCTGAAATATTATTTGACAAGAAGATCAAAGAATTCCATGAATTGAAAATGGGTTCCCTAACCATGGAGGCTTTCATAAACAGATTTTTAGATCTGCTGCATTATGTTCCGTACATCAAAGATGAAAAAGTCAAAATACAGCAATTCTTGGGATGTCTACCACCAAATTTCAGAGAAAATATTGAATTTGGCATGCCCAAAATCTTAGATGTGACTTTACACAAAGCAAGACTCTGTTATGAACATGGGAAACCAAGGAATGATAACATAAACAGAAACAAGGAAAGGTTCAAAACCTTTTCAGACAACCGCAGACCAGGTTTTAGACCACCACCTTACCGGAAACAAAACAATAGTTTCCCTCCCAACAGAGGCTTCAACAGACCTCATGCATGGCCAAATGCACCCCCACCACATACCAACAGACCAGCTTTCAACAAAGGGGCAAAGGCTGCCCCACCAACCGTTACTTGTTGGAAGTGCCAAGGGCCACACTACTTCAGAGATTGCCCCAAAAAATCGGACGGAGTGTTACACAATGTTCAAGCAAACCCTACAGTAGGGGACATGGAAAGAACACCCATAATTTATGTTGCACTTGATGGCTGGAAAGCAGACCATTAGGCTACTATGGTTGAAATTGAGGGTAAGATCTCAAACACAGCCATTTCAGTTCTAATAGATCTCGGTGCATGCCGAAGCTACATCTCTCCTAAGGTTGTTGATACTTGTAAATTAAACCAAGTAAGCCACGAGAAACCATGGCTGGTACAACTAGCCACTGGTACCAAATGGAAGGTCTCTGAACTAGTTAAAACTTGTGAGGTAGATCTGAACTGTTTCCCAACTAAGGTGGATTTAAACATCCTACCACTAGGATCCTACGATGTACTTATAGGCATGGACTGGTTAGAAGAACACCATGCCCTACTTAATTGTTTGAACAAATCTCTAATATGGACGGATAACCAAGGGAATCCGAAGACCATTCAAGGTATCCCTAAGAAATTTTACGTAAGACAAATATCTTCCTTACAAGCAAAGAACTGCGTAAGCAAGGGTTGTAAAATCTTTGCAGTTAACATTCGAACTGTATAAACCAATATGGAACAAAAGATCGAAGACTTCCCAGTCCTTGTGGAATTCAAGGATGGATTTCCTGAGGAAATACCTGGGCTACCACCCAAACGAGACCTAGATTTCTCCATAGAGTCAGCACCCAGCTCCGTACCAGTGTCCAAAGCCCCTTACCACATGATTCCACCTGAATTGGTGGAACTCAAGCTTCAGTTACAAGAGTTGATCGAGAAGGGTTATATCCGACCTAGTGTATCTCCCTGGGGAGCACCAATACTCTTTGTCAAGAAGAAGGACAGAACGATGCGAATGTGCATCGATTACCGCCAACTCAACAAATTTACCATCAAGAACCATTACCCACTCCCTAGAATTGATGACTTGTTTGATCAAGTCAGAGGAGCGAAAAATCTTATCAAAGATCGACCTACGGTCTGGATATCACCAGGTGAGAATCCGTGATGAAGACATCAGTAAGACCACTTGCCGAACCCGATACGGACACTACGAGTTTGTAGTCATGCCTTTCGGACTGACTAACGCACCTGCCAACTTTAGGTGCATGATGAACAACATCTTTAGTAAATACCTAGACAAGTGCGTTCTGGTCTTCATCGACGACATTCTGATCTACTCCAAGAATGAGGAAGAGCACGAAGAACACCTCCGGATAGTATTATGAATACTACGAGAACACTAACTGTACGCTAAGTTTAGCAAGTGTGATTTCTACAAACCCTAGATACAGTACCTAGGGCACATCATCTCGGAGAAGGGGATAGCAGTTGACCCCAAGAATATTAAATCCATAGAAGAATGGCCTACCCCGACATGCGTAACCGACATAAGATCATTCTTAGGGTTAGCCGGGTACTACCTGTTAACAATCAAATTAACACCCCTAGTCATGTGATAATAGTATTTAGTGCAAAGTTGTGTCTACTCTAGTTTAACTATCTTCCTAAGAAATGGTGAGTTCCTACATCAACAACATGAAAAGATTATCACAAGTTTCCAAAAATCTATATCTATTCATCAATCAAGATAAGCAAACTTGAGATCTAAAGCCATCCATGAATTAAATTCATACATGATAAACCAAATTCAAACTCATAGATGGTAGAAACTTGAATCCATTCATATTAGAACAATGAAGAAATACATCCTTACCATGGACCTAGGAGTGAATCCCTCCTCCATTGTAATGAGCTTCCGTTCCTTCACCCTTGCTTTTGAAGAATTTGAGCTCTTTCTCCTCCTTCAGAATATCTCCATCATTCCTTTGCTCTTCCCTTGTGTGTCTTTACCATGCCCCAAAGCCTTTCTTATATAGAATTGGGAAATGTGCCTTAGGATTCTCTTTTGAGTGTGGGATAATCCACTTTCCTCATTTTAGATTATTTTAACTTGAAAACCCACTTTTCATAGTTTTTAGGCTTTTTGCACCATTTAGAATGATTTTAAGCATAATTAATGCATTTCTCAGAGAGGATTCGTCTCTGAATGAACTTGTGTCATGTCTTCTTGCTATAGGTACATGGTAAACATCTGCCTCTTCTATCACATGACTAGGGATGTTAATTTGATTGTTAACAGATTCCCCCTAATGTGTGAGGTCTGAAGCAGAGCTAAGGGCCAAAATACATTACTGAATTTTATACTTTGTATACTGATACTCTTTATCATTCAAAGAAAGGATAAGGGAAGGAAAGCTCATAGGCATAGGATTGAGGATCACACCTGCAAAACATAGCAATTTCTCAAATCTATAATATCTTCCTAAGGCGGGCATACCCATGCTCAGTAGTAAACAAGCATGGCCACGAAAAATACACAGTGGATCCATGTCAAAAGAAAAAAATTTCTGAAAATGTAAATATGCACTTTGATGAGTGCGAGAACAAAGTCTTTATTGAACTTCTGACATGGTAGTCTAATCTTGCGTAGCTCGGGTAGTGCATCGATGAGTGATACAACTGTTTTTCCCAAGGTCTTCAATACAAACTGAAGATAGTATGATTTTATATCATGTGAATAAGTGATCTGATGTCGAGCATAATAAAACACAATCTGATTACCGGTCATTGATGTATACCGTTAACAAATGCGAAGAGACCCATCGATAATGATGATGGACTCTAAGGTACTAAGTACAAACTAGCAAGTGTGAATATATGTTCTGAAGTCGAACACTTGTAGAATCAAACAATCAGGGGTCATTGATGTATGCCCACTGTCATTTGCGAGGAAACCTGCCACTAATGACTGCAAGATCCAAGGTACTCTCGGGTTTCTAGATCCATGTCCTAGATGATGATTTGATGTCGATAGGAATAGATCCATTAGAAGGAGGGCATTGATGTATCCCACATCAACCGTCGCGAAACAAAGATTAATAGTATGATGTAATTTGGTAGAACTGCAAGATCGAACACTATATACTGACACAAGGAAGGCTGACATGATTGGTCAAGAATATTTGAGGAATGGCCGACTCGGTTTGGACTTCCCTTGAACACATAACACGACGCAAAATGGAAACTTGGCAACATAGTACTTTGAGTAACCGACCTTGATGAAATCCGCTAATGCTAGATGCATTAACGAAAGCTCCATTGGTTATGGAAAGGATAAACCATCGGTGGAGATCTATTCAAAATATTGGTACAGTACTTTCCTAAGGAAAATGCAGATGGTGTACTGGCAGCGGGGACCAAATTATGTGTCGTGTTCAAGGGAGACAAGGATTGACTGTTGTCGTTTTCTTCAAGGATTATAATATGAAGTGATTCAAGTCTCCCCCTTTTTGCATTTTTGTGTTTTTTAATTTTTATGCTTTTGCATTTTTGTAAAAAAGAATAAAGAATGCTATGATACATAGGAAGGAACGAGTGTTGCATGGGCGTACGCCTATGTTTCAAGGGCACGGGTTAGGCCAAGGCAAAGATCCCTATTGAAAACAAGGGCTAAGCTAGTTGTGAACACTCTTACAGTTGTTCCTTCCCAGGGTAGTCTATCTGAAGCAGGATTATGTGTCGACGGATGGTGAAGTAATACCATGTGACTGAAGTTATCCAATTTGGGGAAATGGCCAAGTAGGAATGGTTCAATGAGGTTTACTTCATCTTGAGTCTTGTGAAAAATGCCAAAATCATAGATCGTCATGAATCATGGTCTGTCTCAACTACCTGAGTCAAATAGATTGAACTGTCAAAGTCTTCAAGTCCTGAAATCAAAAACCATTTCACTAGCCAACAATTTAGTTAGACACTGGTTCAGATGTGCATTTCATATCTAAAAAGATAGCTAAAATTGAGGAATTATGCCTCTTTCTATCTTTCAAAAGGATACGGTTTGTACATGTATGAATAAAATATAAGTAAAAATACTCATGATTTACCATATGTGTTTGTTGTGCAGCCGATGTATGAGAGGAAGCATTTCCTTTCAGCTTGAGTTCCTAGAAGCTATTAACCTTTAGTCTTTGATCTGCCAGTTGTGGATTAGTTTCTATGTCGAACTAGAAAATTTTGAAACAGTTTCCCATGTTTTCGAGTTTTTCCAAATTTTTCATTTTTGTTTGTTTGTATGAACATTTGTTGGGTCTTATCTGTAAGAAAAAGAATCAAAAAGGGAAATAGTATTTACACTATTCTTTTTGGTGTGTGCAAAATTTACACACTTTTTGGGTTATGATGTAAGCTAGATTATTTCAGTTTCACTTATTTCTTTAAATGATGTGTTCAATTAAATTGGCCATGAAATAATGTACATGCTTGCTTTTTGGTATGATGTTAATGACTTAGATGCCAATCAAGTACATAGTTGACCAAAGAGTCAACCAAACTATTTAGACTTCTAGGAATGTGTATATATTCAATAAACTCGAACTGACGTACTCGTAGAAACTTTCTAAATAGTGTAAGATGTCGAACATGACACTGACCGTTTAACTGGGATACAACTAACTCTGAGTCCAGTTTGACAATTATTCGTTGGATGCCAAGGGTGATAGCCTCGACAAGAAGCTCAATTACTGTGCTATATTCTGCAACATTGTTGGTTGCAGACCCGAGAAAAGTGCCTCCTGAACTAAGAACTTTGTTATTAGGTGTAAAAACGACCCATGCAGCGGAATCAATGTTCCGAGAACTACGTCTGGCACCGTCCGCATATCCCAAATATGTGAAATATTCTTGTGTCATCTGCCAAAGTGACAATGCCAAGCAAGATAAGTGTGTTCCCGAAATAACTAATGTACAAAATTTTATACAAAGAATACAACATAATACAACAAACGGTGCGAAACATCAATGTCTACGCGAAGTATTTCTTTAGATATAGACCATTTCTGATCTCCGACATCGGTTCCCCATCAAAATTGACCAATTCATAAGCTCCCTTTTTTAACACAATTTTGACAACAAGTGGGCCAAACCATTTAGGTACAAATTTTCCTTCTCCTATTTTATCTTGGTCTTGGTCAAAAACTAAAACCAGATCACCTTTAGAAAAGACTCGGGGACGAATGGACTTGTCATATTGTGTTTTGACCCTCTTCTTATGTACTTCTATGTTTAGAGAGGCTTCTCTTCTAGTTTCATCCAACGCATGGAGATGGAGAAGTATTTCCTCTTCCGCAGAAGTGTTAGGTAGGAGTTCGAGAACTATCTTTAATGATGGGATATCACATTCAATCGGCAACATAGCTTCTTCTCCATAAACCAGCTGGAAAGGAGTGAATCCGGTTGCAGTTTTAGCAGTTGTTCGGTAGGCCCAAAGAGCAGTAAACAATATCAAGTGCCAGTTGTTCTTTTTTTATTAATCATCCTCTATAACATAGTTTTCAAAACCTTGTTGATGGCTTCTACTTGTCCGTTAGCTTGAGGACAATATGGCGAGGAGAAGTCCTGCCGCAATCCTAACCGGTTTGTAAGTTCATCCATACAAGAATTCTGAAAATGAATTCCGTTGTCGATAGTGATCTCTTTGGGTACACCAAACCTTTCTATCACATGATTGAATAGAGTATGTTGCATTTTTACCCATGCAATTGAATGTAGGCATCGCCTCAGCCCACTTGGTGAAGTAGTCCACTGCTACAATGATGTAGTGGTGGCCATCGACTAAAGGTGGGTTGACTGTCATATAATCAATGGCCCATTTTGAAAATGGACCCACGGTTACTACAGGGTGTAAAGGAGCAGGATGTGCGCGCATTTTTCTTGTGTAAATTTAGCAAGAGTGACACTTTTTGACAACATTTATGCAATCTTTGAAAATTGTAGGCCAAAAGTATCATGCACGCAATATTTTCTGAGCAGTTGCTAACCCATAAATATGACTTCCACATGCTCCAGCATGGCAATCATTCAATACTTGTTCAGCTTCCTGGTGTACTAAACAATGTCTTAATATCATGTCTATTCCTCGACGGTACAAAGTATCCTCAATGATGAGGTATCTTCGAGCTCGATGTCGAATACGACGTCGTTCAATACTAGAAAGCTGAGGATCGATCCTTTGTGTTTGAAGATATATAATGAATTCTCCTTATCAAGGATCAGAAGGTGCAATGAGGAATACATGTTCATCTGCCCAAGTTTCAATAGATATAGTACCCTCCTTCTCTATGGGTAACTTAGACATTAATTCAGCAAATGCAACAACTTCTTGGCTTTAGTGTTTTTTAATTCGAGGTCAAATTCTTGTAAAATTACTATCCATTTTGAGTATTTTCCACCAATGACATGGCAGGACAAAATGTGTCTCATGGGGTTCATTTCATTCACTATGGTTGTTTTCTTTGGAAGTATGTAATGTCTAAGTCATTGGACAGCATGGACCGCTGCCAAGGCCAACTTCTCAACCTGGGAATATCTCAATTAGGGACCTGCAAGGACCTTACTAAGATAGTAAATAACATGTTCTTGAGAGGATTCATCTTATTGTGCTAAGACCATTCCAATTTTGGTAGGAGAGGAAGCCAAATATAGCAGAAAGTCTTGATTATAGTTCGGTGAACTAAGCACCGGAGCAGATACCAAAGCTTTCTTTAGTTCATCAAATGAACATTGAGCTTGGTCATCCCATGTGAATGTTGCATCTTGTTTTAAGAGATGCATAAAACCTTTATCTTTTTCAGCAAAATTCTCGACAAATCTCCTCAAGTAGTTAACTTTCCCTTGAAGGATCTGAAGTTGAGTGATTGTTTTTGGGGAAGGAAACTAAAGTACTGCCTCAACCTTGATGAGATAAACCATGATCCCTTTTTGGGACACTATGAACCCAAGTAACCTCCCAGAGTCCACACAAAACATGCATTTATGTGGATTTAACCTAATGTTGTACTTGCGGCAACACTCGAAGATGGCTTGTAAATGTGTGCCATGTTCATCTCTCTTTTTAGATTTAGCTACTAAATCATCAAGGTAAACCTCAACGATATCCTTAATATTGTGAAATGCATATGACATAGCTCTTTGAAAAGTAGCTCCGACGTTTTTAAGGCCAAATGGCATTTTCCGATATGCAAAAGTTCCCCAAGGGCATATAAAAGTTGTTTTATGTTGGTCTTCCTTTTTTATCTGGATTTTGTTGTAACCGGAGAAGCCATCCATAAACGCGAAGATTTCATTTCCGGCGCATTCATTAATAATATGATCAATGAAAGGTGTGGGATAGTTATCCTTAGGAAAAGCTAAGTTTAGATCTCTAAAATCTGTACAAACCCGGATAGTTCTTTGTTTTTTGTTAACTAGAACAGGATTGGATACTCAATCAGTCAAAGGAACAGGATAAATGAATCCAGCCTTCAAGAGCTTTCCGACTTCTACTTTAATGGCAGCTGATTTCTTAGGGTTCATTGGACGTAGTTTTTGCCGCACAGGTTTAACATTGGGATAAGTTTTGATTCCATGTTCTACGATGCTGGGATCGATGCCTGGCATTTCTGCATAAGACCATGAGAAAGCATCACAATACTTTTTAAATAAAGCAGTGTAAAATTTTATTTCCTCAGGAGAACAATTCTCACCTATGTTGATGTGCTCAACAATGCCAGGTTTGATGGATATATCAATTCAGATGGTTTTCGAAATGTTCACCAAATTGCCTTCTTAACTCACATTATGTATCTAGATAGCTCATTGGTACTTACTGATGTCATCATCAACGAAAAACCTTTTTGGCCAATTTCCTTCTGAACTCACATTATGAATTGGGTCAGATCATGGGTACTTGTTGATGTCATCATCGAAGTAAATATTTTCAGTTTTAACTTCTAATGAATCGATCTTAGGAAGAAATGAGGATTTGTGATGCATATCATCCTAGGGTCGTTCTGAGATGTTCATAGCCTCTAAGATGGCTTCATCTGAAGAGAAAGTCTAATCTAGGAGATCATGGTTACTTTGAGATTTCAAGGCCCAAAAAGGTGAAGTATAGGGATCATATTCCTCCATCTTGGGAGGGTTTTGATCCGGTTCTACTGAAGCCATTTGAATAGCTTGATAAGCTAGCTCCATGGCAGAAAAGGGAACACTACTCTCCATTTCCTCATGGTGTGCAAAAGTATGTATCTTTCCATCATTATTTTCATCTAAGGTGTTTTATTAGGAGGTTCCAACCAATGAGGTGGAACCAACCTCCGAAGTGGAATTAGAAAAGGTTCTTAATGGAAAGTATACCTCCGATGTTATGGTGAAAATTGGAGCAATGTTAGGGGTCAATATTGGTGGTGGAAGTGGAAAAGTTCTTAAAAGGGACGAGTCTTTAAACATTCCTACCTCAACATCTTGAATAACCGTCGTGGCATCCCCTACATAAGGTACATTCGAATGGATACCAGTTTCAGGTGAGCAGTAATCTAGTTGATCGATTGTAACAATCTTCCCTTGGTGGGGGAACCGAATGACTCGGAATACGGAATATACTATCTCCGTCATCTTGTGTATCCAACTGCATCCCAATAGAAAATTGTAGTCTATGGGTGCATCCACTACCTCAACATCTACTTGAATTGTTTTCCCCCCTAGTTCAACTGGGCAAACTAAGATAATTCCATGAGGTGGGAACGAATGTCCATCAAATGCCTTGAGAATTATGTGGGATGGTACTAAGGTGGGTGATCCCAAAGCTTTCCAACAAGATAGTGACATGACACAAGTGGGGGCTCCTTCATCCACAATGGTTCAAAAAATATTCTTCCCATGTGAAGTTACTTTAATTTGAAAAGCAATTTATGAGGGAAGCCTACATGTGGGTTGTTCTAGGTCAAATGTGATTAAATTGGTGTCTGATGGATCAATAGCACCGATGGCAGACAATATTGCGTTCCGCTGAGTGGGACAACTTTGCAACACTTCCAAGGCAGACATTGCACAAGGGGCTTGAACTAAATCTTCAACCACATTCTAGTTTTAAGCATCTCGTGCATTAGGGTTGTGTGTTGTTTTGCAGAGGACCCATTTTGGAGGTCGAGGCACCATGTCTATGGTTGGTTTTTCAATATTTAGAAAACCACTAGGCTGAGATCCAGTTGCTTCAACATCTTTTGAAGGTATGTCGTAAGAATGGGCCCTAGTTTGGATATGTATGTTATGTTCACCAATTGTGAATATATTCGCGTTGGGTGGATTGCCCCCCTGTGGGGGGTTTGCCTAGTTCCATTCTAGTGGAGGTACTAGCGCCACAACAACCATTTGTTGTTGCTGGGGGGAGGGTTGATTTAGGACAGTAGGTTGTGGTTGTTTCCCTCCTCGTTCTGCTAACATGCGATGAATATCATCCATATGAGGAAAAAGATGAGTAGGATGATCCTCTTTGCAAATTTTGCAAGGATACTTGTTTTTCCTATTTTCCTGATTGCCTCCTATAGGGTTATTCACCTTAGGTGCCTCTCTTGTCCCAGGGTTTGCATTAGGTTTCTTCTTTTGCTTCTTCTTTTTTTCCTTTTGGGTCCACAGTTTGAACCGTAAGGACTTCGGAAGTTTGGGCAAGAGTTGCAAATTGCTGATTCGTCTGGCTAGGTGTGGGTTGCGAGTTTTGAACTGACATTTGTCCTAATTGTTGGGTAATCTGTTCAAGTTGGTTCACGAATCCAATCACACCATCGATATGAGGTCCTTTTTGTGGCCTAGCTGGATCAGATGCAAGTCTTACAGCATGGTGTATTAAGTCATAAAGTGTGTTCGATTGAGAATATACTAAATCCATATGGTGAGCACTCTGAATGAGTTGTTCTTCATTCATGGCTCCTGACATGGCTACATATTTGGAAAGATTAGGCAATAGTAATTTAATAAACCAATCTGCTAAGAATTGATCAGGGATTTCAACTTGAATAAGCCTTTGACGTCTCGTCCACTTGTGGATATGATCTGAGATGTGAGTAGTAGTGGATTGCCTAAGTGACATTAAAAGTTCAGTTCCTGTCTCATAGCGGATAGGTAATTGAAAATGTGTCAAAAATGTCATAGCTAAAGATGAAAAATCTGTGAATGTATTGCGGGGCAACTCAATGTACCATTTCGCACCATTTCCGGTTAGGGTCCGCTGAAACAACCTCAACCTAGTACTATCATCAACTAGGGAATTGGATGAACACCACAAATGGAATGTCATCACATGATTTGATGGATCTTCCCCTGGTTTTCCGTCAAACTTGGGTATATCTGAGGGTAGTTTGGTTGGTATGGTTGGCCACCCATTCAAATTTAGAACAGGATCATTGGTCAGCTAGGATAAATCTGGTAGTTTTAATGTAGCTAGAAATGATGACTTGGATGATGCCAGAGCAAATGCTTGATATCCAGTTGAAGCTTGATGGCTCCACTGTTGTGGTCCTTGTGCTTGAAAAGCATTCCAAGCAGGGTTACCTCCTTGTGGAGATTGCATCCAAAAAGGTGGGTTATTTCCTAAATATTATCCATTCCATTGAGGGATAGGATGCATGTATGGATTTCCCCCTTACGGAGGTATGTTCCATTGAGGTTGATTACTTGGTGGAACATTGCCACTCCACTATGGCATAGGATTAATGGGTGGATTGCCCCCTTGCGGAGGTATGTTCCATTGAGATTGGTTACTTTTTGGAACATTACCATTCCATTGCTGGTTGGGATTCATGGCTGGATTCCCCCCTTGCGGGGGTATGTTCCATTGAGATTGGTTACTTGGTGGAACATTACCACTCCCTTGAGTGTTTCCTTGGTTTGGATAAGCGTTCCAAGGTTGATTTCCCCCATGCGGGGGTGGTGACCAAGAAGATTGGGTACTTCCTGGAACCTGCCCACTCCATGGTGGAATGAAGTTCATGGATGGGTTACCTCCCGGTGTGCTACTTGTTGGGGGTATGGGATTTCCCCCAGGATTTGTGCTGGGAAAGTTTGGATAAAAGTTTCTCGAGTCACTTAAACTAACTTGTGGAGTATTACCCCAATTAGCATTAGTGTTCCATGGTCCATTAAGTCCACTAGGCATGTTGAGATTCCAAAGTGAAGGATTCCCCCTAGGGTTAGGATTTGGAAAAATGTTTGGTATGCCAATAGGATTTTTGTTGACTCCTGAATTGTTTTGACCTTGAGTAGCCAAACCATATGGGAAACCCAAGTTTGGTAAGGGAGACCCTCTAGTAGGGATTCCTGCAGGAAAAGTAGATGTACTTCTAGGATTGGGACTCGAAACTGTACCAAACTATACGAACTGGCACTGAAGTGCTAGTTGAACTTATGGTAGAAGCAGGTAAACTAACTGGTGGAGTTGTGGTAGAGGTCAAGTTGGGAGAATTACTACCTCCAGCAACTGTTTTAGGTTGTGATGGTGTGGTCCCTTGTGCTCCTGATGAAGCCATAGGGACATTGGAAGTATTGCTACCTCCAGCACTTGTTTGAGATGGTGTTGATGTGGTCCCTTGTGCTCCTGATGAAGACATGGGATTAGATGTTGAATTTATCATGTGTACCAAGTGTGCCACAAGAGGATTGATGGTGTTCAAAGGTTCACTGATGTGGAGTACCACTAGGTCTGAAATATTTGTCAGAGGACGATTTACGGGATTTGCAGTGTTGTCTTCTAATGTTTCAATTGAAATTGGAGCAAGAGGATCAACAATTTCTATGTTTTCCTGGGTAGGTGATGTTGTAGTATTTGTTTGATGTGTTTATTCTCTACTGTTGATTATTGAAGTTAGAAGTGTGTTAGTTTCAAATTCAAAGTGTCTTTGTATTTTGTAGTCATCTCCGCGATGTAGCGGGGCCTTCAATTTTTGGTGACTCACCTCTATACCGCTATGACTGGCGAGTCGAAAGATTAGCCACTTTGAAGAATATTGATAAAAGGATGTGTTTAAAAAAAATTTGAAAATATAATCAAACAATCCTATGGCTTTCTAGACTAAACAAAATAAAAAGTGTCCACACAGTAAAAATTCCCTAGAGATTTCAAGCAAACAAACTTAATTTTCCAAAGAACCGAAGCTCAATGAAAAGATGCATTGTAGGGCCTTCTGAAACTAGTAGTTGCTGAGGGATTTCATGTCCTCATACAATTGCTAGGAGCGAAGGTGTGAGAAACAGTTACAATAAATTTTAATCGCCAGGGGTACAAGTGTTGGTTCCTGACCACTCACCCTTCCAAGGAGTAAAAGTTCCAAAGTATGTCTCAGGTATTGCAAGTGTGTCCCACTCACAACATCCTATGTGATATCCTAAGAATATCCACTAAAGTTACCACTTCAGAATCGATGGTTGGGTGGACAGTTGTAAGTCGAGGACAACTCTTATTACCAGAAACTCTAGAAACAGTGGTCTCACCCCGAGGACTTGTCACTGAACATAGAATCCCTTCGATAAGCTCATGTCCCACTAAATAAGAAAGAAGGGGGAACCACCCTTACTTATCCAGATTGACCTCGTGCTCGATGCATGTTTCAGAAGCGCTTTCCCAACAAGCGTTTTTTGCTAATAATGGATTTACTCTCTTTAATCAATGCTAGTTTCAAAATTCTGCAGCCCAGGAGCGTTAACTCTCCAAACCTAATCCAGGGAACTAACCTAATCTTTTTGGTGATACGAAAATCAAAAGTTTGTCAATTTTAGATTAAGCGCCAATTTTAAATGTAGTTTTCTTAGTTTGAGGAGTGGAAATGAAACTGATGGTGTTTCAACTCGAAAACAAAATGAACAACACAATGCAAGATGCTCACTATGTTATCTTTCAGTTCTATGAACATGCTAACTAAAGGAAGGGTTAGAGGTTCATGAGCTTCTTTCAGACATGCAAAGTTCCTGGTAGATTTCTTATGTTCATGCATAGTTTTTCAGAAATATGGATAATAATTGATGTTTGATGATCAAGGTAACCCAAACAGATATCTCAAGTAAAAGTGAATATAATTCTATTACACGAGGGATCTCCGTTTCTCATTCACAAGATCGCCTAAAATCCCAAGTGAAGAGGATACGCAGAGCCCTTTGGAATGCTTGTGAATTAAATCCTAGACTGTTACACTTGAGATCCACTTTATCATTCACAAGATCGCCCGAAGGCCAAAGTGAAGAGGATACGGTGGCTCGAAAAATTGTTTGCAAAAGTCAAATCTACTCTGTTACACGTCAGATCCACTTTCTCGTTCACAAGATCGCCATAAGGTGCGAGTGAAGAGGATACAGTGGCTTGATATAATATGTTTGAAAAATCAAATCCTAGACTATTACACTTGAGATCCACTTTCTCATTCACAAGATCGCCATAAGGCCCAAGTGAAGAGGATACGGTGGCTCATGCACAATTTATCATAAGAAAAATGAAAGATGACACGACAATCATCTCTAATTGTGCATAAATATCATGAAAATACTTAAACAACCCAAACAAAATTAACTAAATTAAAGTTTGCATTCAGTTTTGGA
Organism: Larix kaempferi; assembly: GCA_027924585.1. Taxonomy (NCBI): domain Eukaryota; kingdom Viridiplantae; phylum Streptophyta; class Pinopsida; order Pinales; family Pinaceae; genus Larix; species Larix kaempferi. Next base: position 147,608 of record BSBM01002152.1, on the reverse strand, counting down.
GGGAAAATATTTTCAAAATGACTCAACGAGTAATGTTCAATGCTTACTTTTTCAATGCAAATATGTGTGCATGGTGCCTTCAAAGGTATATAACTCCAAGCATATGTCAATCTAATCCAAACTTCTCCAGCTTTGTAAAAAAAAAATCAATTTTTTTTTTCCTTTTGTTCAAAACAAAAGATTTGAAATCGAAATTTTAGACTATGTAAAAGATTTTTTGTAATTTTTTTTTCTTTTTTAATCCAACATTAAAGATTTCCAAAACTTAAAAAATTGTTTGCCATTTTTTCTTTTTGAATCTAAAATCAAAGATTTAAAAAAAAATCAAAATTTTTTTGCAATTTTTCTTTTTTAATCTAAAATTAAAGAATTAAAAAAGAAATTGTTTTTACAATTTTTCTTTGTTAATCTAAAATTAAAGGTTTCAAAAACTTCAATTTTTTTTTGCCATTTTTCTTTTTAAATGCAAAATTAAAGGTTTCAAAAACTTCAAATTTTTTTTGCCATTTTTCTTTTTAAATACAAAATTAAAGGTTTCAAAAACTTCAAATTTTTTTTGCCATTTTTCTTTTTAAATGCAAAATGAAAGGTTTCAAAAACTTCAATTTTTTTTCCATTTTTATTTTTAAATGCAAAATGAAAGGTGTGAAAAACTTCAAAAAATAATTTTGAATGCAAAAAAAAAATTAAACTGAGTTTTTGGCGCTTAAAGCTTAAATCCTTCAACGTCCTCAGCTGGGTTTCAAGGCTTTTGGCAGAGTTTAGTTCACCGGTCGATATAGGGTATGCAGCGTTTTAGAGTTTGAAAAGGGCAGAGCGTAAGGTTCTTTCAATGCAAAGGTTTGCAATCTTGAAGCCGAAAATGCATATAATGGAAATGAATCATGCATTCATACAATCAAAATGCCTTCAAACAATACAGCAGTTAATTAATCAGCAGTCAATCCTGGATCATACAGCCTCGAATGGAAAACGCACTCACTATCTAGTAATAAATGCTAAAAATGAAAAGCCTCATCACCATACAGCATTCAACCAAGAAATCCCTGTGATTCTGGAAATGAAAACACCCACATCTATAGTTGAGGACAAATTTGACCTACCCAGGACCGAGAGGAGCTATCAACGCATCTCACGTAGAAGTGGAAGGGATCTACAGTCAGAGTTTCAAAAGATTTTAACGCAGAGATTAAAAACCTTAACGCGGAGATTAAAGATCGTGGTAGAGTTTAATGAGCATTCACCTGCTAAGATCAGGAGTTTAGGGACTTGTCAATCAAATTCTTTGCAGAGACAGAGCTGAGAGACATCGTTGTCAAATTCATGTGGATATTTAACATTCACGCAGAGATTTGAGGGATTTAGAAGCGACCAACTCACCAGACTCAAGAAATTCACCATTCAAACTCAAAATTTCTAAATGGAAACTCAGTAATGGACATCTACAGGCTGCAAAAATATAATGAATAAGCACGCAGAGGTCTACCGATCAGGTCCTTGTCCAATGCATTCACAAAAGATGCCGAGTTTGAATGTCGTGGTAGAGTGAAAACGCACAGAGGTTTGAGATCGTGACTTCGTTTAAGGAAACACGCAGCGGTCTCAAGACCATTATCCATGAGCAGTGTTTTCCAGTGATTAATGCTGAGATTTTGGCCAAGATTGAGGCTGAGATCGATAAAATTTCCATGCACAGACTCATATATTAAAGATCTTAAAAGCAGAGGTTTAAGTTAATGGCAGAGTTTAAAGAAACCAGCAAGTATTGCACCTCAAATCTTGGCAAACCTTTAACTCAGAGTTAAAACACACATTCACCATACAAATGCATCAACAATTAAACGCAGAGGGGTTCATAGTTTTTCCACATAGAGCTAAAGAGCAGACTTCATTTTCACACAAGGTTTAGGCCTAAAATTCAAGGTCGAGCTTGAATGAAAAACACAGAGATTGAAAGTGAATTAAAGAAATCTCTGCAAACTGTCAACTAAATCCAAAAATATTACCACACATGCATTACTGCAAGCATCTACACGCATAGATTGAAGCTTTGACAATTTTAACGCAGATATTTTTAAGATTACTGCTTCCTTAAACGCATATTTTGAAATAAATTGTTAATGCAGAGTGTAAAATAACTCGATTCTTGAAATGGAGACAGGGCAGAGTTTAAAGCAGAGTTAAAAACTAGATCTCAAATGCCTCAAGAAACTCAAAATTTCAAACATACCCTAAATAAAAACCCAAGAAACTCACATCTGACTACAGATTGAGAGAACTTGATGAATTAAAGGTCTATTTAGGTTGATCTTGAGCTTCTCAAGATTAATCTTTAGTTCTTTTAATGATCTTTAAGCTAAAAAGGAGCAGATATGAAGGAAGAACGCCTCAAAACTTGAAGAAAATTTAGGAAAAATCAAGAAAATTCAACAAGCTAGTATGGTCACCAATCTGATAATAGTATTTAGTGCAGGGTTGTGTCTACACTAGTTTAACTATCTTCCTAAGAAATGGTGAGTTCCTATGTCAGCAACATGAAAAGATTATCACAAGTTTCCAAAGATATATATCTATTCATCAATCAAGATAAGCAAACTTGAGATCTAAAGCCATCCAAGAATTAAATTCATACATGATAAACCAAATTCAAACTCATAGATGGTAGAAACTTGAATCCATTCATATTAGAACAATGAAGAAATACATCCTTACCATGGACCTAGGAGTGAATCCCTCCTCCATTGTCATGAGCTTCCCTTCCTTCACCCTTGCTTTTGAAGAATTTGAGCTCTTTCTCCTCCTTCAGAATCTCTCCAGCATTCCTTTGCTCTTCCTTTGTGTGTCTTTACCATGCCCCAAATCCTTTCTTATATAGCATCGGGAAATGTGCCTTAGGCTTCTCTTTTGAGTCTGGGATAATCCACTTTCCTCATTTTAGATTATTTTAACTTGAAAACCCACTTTTCATAGTTTTCAGGCTTTTTGCACCATTTAGAATGATTTTAAGCATAATTAATGCATTTTAATGCATTTCTTAGAGAGGATCCATCTCTGAATGAAATTGTGTCATGTCTTCTTGCTGCAAGTGCATGGTAAACATATGCCTCTTCTATCACATGACTAGGGGTGTTAATTTGATTGTTAACAATAATCTAAGGTTGCACAAGATCATAGAAAGTGCAAATGTAACTATAGATGACACTAAGCCTAAAAGGATACAAATCCAAGAAAATGTGGATATTGAAGAAAACGATGATGAAATAGATGAGGAGGAAAAAGAACAAAACTCACAAGAAGAAGGTAATATTGAAGAAAAAGAAGAGAACGAAGAATCCCCTAGATCAGACACAAAGACACCATCCAGAAGAACTCAAAAGAATCATCCTGAAATTCAAATTATTGGTGACAAAAATACAAGAGTTCAAACAAGGAGAAGATTGTTTGGAGATGATGAACAAGCACTGTTGTCGACAGTGGAACCTAAATTTTTTAAAGAAGCTTGCAAAAGTGAGGATTGGATCAAATCTATGAATGAAGAATTTGATCAAATAGAAAAGAGCCAAACTTGGGAGCTTGTTCCAAGACCTAAGGACATGAATGTCATAGGGACCAAATGGATTTTTAAAAACAAGTTCAATGAGGATGGTCATGTAATAAGGAACAAAGCCAGGTTAGTGTGCAAAGGATATGCTCAAGTGGAAGGTGTAACTTTTGCACCTATGGAAAGACTTGAAGCTATTAGAATGTTCTTAGATTTTTCATGCTACAAAGACTTCAAAGTGTACCAAATGGATGTAAAATCTGCATCTCTTAATGGATAACTTGAAGAAGAAGTGTATATAGAACAACCTAAGGGTTTTCTCCTATCAGAAAATAAAGATTATGTTTGCAAACTTAAGAAGGCACTCTATGGTCTCAAATAAGCCCCAAGAGCATGGTTTTCAAGACTTGATAAATATTTAAAACAACAAGGATATAAAAGAGGGGCTACTGACATTAATTTGTACATAAAATTTGAAAACAAAAAAATGATCATCGTTGTGGTCTACGTAGATGATATCATATTTGGAAGTGATCTACAAATTTTAACGGTAAACTTTGCATCAAAAATGAAGAAGGAATTTGAAATGTCAATGTTGGGGGAACTAACATTCTTTCTAGGTCTACAAGTATCTCAATCGGAAAAAAGGAACTTCATCTCCCAAACTAAATATATCAAAGAGGTGTTGAAAAAATTCAAAATCGAAGAATCCAAATATGTTAATACTCCTATGGTTACTAGTTGCAAATTAAGCAAAAATGATGAATCATTAGAAGTAGACCATACGATGTTCAAGTCAATGATTGGTATATTATTATATGTAACAACTACAAGACCAAATGTAATGGAAGTTGTAGGTTTGGTTGCCAGATTTCAGTCAACACCAAAAGAAACGCATGTGGCTGCAGTAAAACGAATTCTCAGATATCTAAAAGGTACTATGGATTATGGACTATGGTATCCAAAGAGCATTGACTTCTCTCTAAAAGCATACACAGATGCAAATTGGGCAGGAAGTATTGATGACACAAAAAGCACTAGTGGAGGAACATTTTACTTAGGAAATTGCTTGGTATCATTGCTAAGCAAAAAGCAGTCTTCGATTTCACTATCTACAACAGAAACTGAGTATATTGTTGTTGCATCATGTTGTACACAATTCATCTAGATGAAACAAACATTGGAAGATCTACTTGTAAAATATGAAGATCCCATAGTTATATATTGTGATAATACAAGTGCCATTAACATATCCAAAAATCCTGTCATGCACTCCAAAACAAAACATATTCCAATCAAATATCACTTCTTAAGAGAACAAGTGTTACAAAAGACTGTCAAACTGGATTATGTTGACACAAAGGAACAAATAACTGATATTTTTACTAAACCTCTGCCTAGAGAGTCATTTGCATATCTCAGGAAAAAACTAGGAGTTATCTCTCTTCATTAAAATAAAATGAAGTTTGTAACCCTGTCAAAAGGGGCGGACTTAGTTGATAGGGGGAGAAATAGTGACAGGGGGAGAACTAAGAATCTTTGTCATTAATGTCAAAAGGGAGAGAAGAAAAAAAAAAAAGAGGAATTTTTTTGTTGTTTTTGTTGTCATCAATGACAAAGGGGGAGAATGTTGAATATACTTGTCACTGATGACAAAAGTATTCATTAATGAAAAAAGGAAGTAATGTGGCATATGTGATTAAGCTAGAAAGACACATGATGGTGTCATGATGCCATCATTAAGTCAGTGTTGCAATATGACATCATTCTGGAAAAGAATGGAAAGTTTGGGAAAATTTGGAAATTGACTATGTAAAATTAGTCAAAATTGCTCTAAGGGAATGCCCACCATAATTCATGGTTTGAGAAAAATGCCCGCACCATCATACCAAGCTATAGCTTGTTGAAGTAGCTATCTAGTCATGGTATCAATTTTCCTTAAGCATGTCTGAGGAGAAAGTTATAAGTCTTTCAAAATAGGGTTTTAGGATAAACTTTGGAGAAATTCTTGAAAATGACTGTGTTGGAAAAGTTGGCTCAAGTGGCCTTTGAAAAATGCTCGCCATAGTTTGTAGGTGAAAGAAAATTCCCACACCATATGGTCATCTTGTAGGTTGGTGTTTTTTCTACCTGACCATGCTCTCATGTTGATTTAGAAGTGTGTGAGGAAAAAGAAATCAATCTGCCAAAATAAGAAAAATATTGTTTTGCACATTCAGAAATTTGGCTAAGTTCAAACTCACATGGCTAAGAGGCCAATTAGAAATGCCCGCAAGGAGGTCTCCTTATGCTGATAAAATTCACCAATTGGCATGGTCTTGTCCTTTGATGAACTGGTCATCTAGTCATGGGTTCATATTGTCCTCTGGAGCTCACACGTGCAAGATCTTGGTCTGCCAAAATGGTGAAAAATAAGGTTGAAAGACACCTTATATTATGCCCGCAAAGGCTTAGGAAGATGCCTGTAGGGGCTATGTTATGCCCGCAAGGGAGCTCTAGTATGCCCGCAAGGGGCCTCCAATATGCCTAGAGGAGGCTTATAAACATGCCCACATAAGGGGGCTAAAGATGCCCACATAAGGGGTCTAAAGATGCCCACAAGGGGCTCATTTATGCCCGTAGAAGGCTTATAAAATTCCTGCAAAAGGGGTTAAAAGCTCAAGGAGATGAGGTTAAGCCCACAAGGGCTTATGGGATGCCCAAATGCCCACAAGGGCTTACTTTATCCCACATAGGCTTAGATTTATGCCCGCAAAATTTTGTTTATGCCCGCAAGGGCTGTGGTTAAGCCCGCAGGGGCTTAGAAATACCCGCACGGGTTTGAAGCAAAAATCTCCTGAGAGCTTTATTATGCCCGAGAGGGTTAGGGTTAAGCACGCACGAAGCATAAAGGTATCCAAGCAGATAAATTATGCATAAGCCCGCAAAGGCTTATGATATGCCCATAGGGGATTAATGACAAACTCGCAAAGAGATGGAGTGTGCCCATAGGTGAAGGATGATGATGCTCGTAGGCTTGAGGGTTCGCCATAGGAGAAGAATCCCGCAGGCCTGAGATGACCAAAGTGTTTTAATTAACTAATTAATTAAAATTCTGTAATAAAATTAAAGATTAAATTATCAAAGTTTTTTTTGAAGAGGCATAAAAATGAAAGGGCATGAATTCATTCTGAAAGGATGTATGGTTTAAAAGATGAAGAATATATATAAGCAGAAGATCAAAATAGAATAAATGGCTCAGATGCCCAGGTTGAAGGAGCAGCAAGAACAGGACGAGACCAATAAAGACCCAGATTTGAAGGTAATAAATTTTGGAAGACTGAAGAAGACAAACAAGGGTGGAAGGGTGGTGCTAGGGAAAGTTGCAGCCTGCTAAGGGTGTTGGTGCATCCAGTTAGTTGTAGCTATCAAAAATAGGGTGTTGGTGCATCCTTCAGTTGTAGCTGAAAATTGGGTGTTGGTGCATCCAACAAGTTGGAGCTTGCAAATTAAATTGTAAATATAATTTTGCAGTATTAGAAATAGTTGGTGGTTTTCCCAATTGGGTTTCCACGATAAAATTGTGTCTTCTATTTTCTTTGTTGATTCAGCTTTAAATTGTGATAAAATTTAAGAATAGTGGAAATACTGATTCACCCCCCCACTCTCAGTATTGCTTGATATTCCAACACCATGCACATGTTGAGTGTGCCTTGAAGATGAAGAAGAAGTACTTAATGACTTATTCAAGTGAGGAAGCTTTCCTTCTTTTTCTTCTCTCCATGAAATTTCCGCACCCCGGCGGGGGATTTTGTAAGGATATGTCAGCATGAAGGTTTGTTTTTGTGTAACTTAGTCAACTAAGACTTTATCAATGGGGAAGTCCTTTTATCGTTAGTTTTTTCACTTGAATAATTAAAATTCGTTTTTAGTGATTTTAATTATTTGAGTTTTTCACTCAAAAATACCTCCGAAGTGGTGAAAGGAATTCTAGTGATAGATTCCATGGGGTGATTGGGGCCTAGGAATGTTCTATATTACCATGCTAGACATTATCCAGAGTCTTGTGGAATTTCATTAGGTTTTGCCTAGTATTTTTTAATTTTTGGTCATTAAAAATTGCCCCTTGGGACAAAGTGTTGTAATGTAAAAGAGGGTTACTTGGTCCTTTTTGATATTGTATATGGGTATGGGTACTCAATAAAAATGGAATGGGACCCCTACACCCTTGGACCAAGTTTGAAGTAATTCATACAAGTATTACTATGGTTTTGGACACTTTTTCCCAGGTCATTCAAGGAAATTAGGAAATTGGGCATTTAATTAGAGAGAAAATTTTTGTAAAAGTGACTATAGTCATTGTTGGAACATTTAAAAACCCATTCCATACTTAGGATATATTTTACTAGTCATCTAGATTAATTTCCTAAGTTTTGACAAACTAAATAGGGCCAGTTTTGTCTTTTAGTGGACCACTTTCCATCCTAAGTCACAAAAACAAATTCGGACAAATTCTGGATAAGATTTCCTTGGATTTTGTCTGATTTTATTCCATTCCTAAATTAGAAAGACACTTTCCTGATTTAGACAACTTTATCCTGTTTTTTCTACTTTCTAGTGGATAATGTAAAGCTAGTTGACTTGGAAACTCCTGCCACTTGACCAATTCGACAACCACATCATTTATTCTCTCTTAAAGCCATCATTACATTCCATTTACATCACTCATGAGATTCCATACCATATTAATCCAATTCGTGAGCCTTTAGATAGTTTTGGAAACAACTTTTGCAACCTAGGGGGGTTTTATGCTTTTAGTAAGCCTTACTTTTTTTGCTTTACAACTTGCCTTTAAGGCATTCTATTTTCTCTATTGGTATGTATTATATATTGTATTCATATTGAGGAATAATACATGATATGATATTTTCATCAATTGAGTTCCTTCTCTTATGTTTCTGTCTCAATATTTCTTCTTCTTATTCTTGCATATATTTGAATAATTCTTGTGAGGACTTCTTTGCTTCAAGATTCTTGGCTATTAGAATTCTTCCATGGTATTCATCCTATATATAATTCTCACATGGTATCAGAGACTTTGGATTTCTTAATTAAATTAGTCTTCCAGTATAATTTTTAGAGAGTTTGTCTTGCAGGTACTGAAGATCAAATAACAGAAATTTATTGTTGAAGAAGAACTTAGATCTTTCCATCTCTCATCATTGTTCTCCTCTTACACTTCATATATTGAGGATCTTTTGCTGGTCAATGGTATCCAAGAAGGTGATATATAGTTATTTGGAAGTCAGTATATAGTTGAGGTTGTTGGTTGCGCATTCACTTCCTCGGTCCATGCTCCTGCCAATTCCTACATGATTGCCAACACGTTTTCAAGAAGTTGGAGACATCTCTTAGTTCTCTCATATGTCTTCTGATTCGAATCATCAACCAATTGTTGCAGATCATACACACTTAGAACCTCTCTTTGGGTTTCTTTTTGGTGTATTATTGAATTCTAGGGAGGTAAAATTGCAGTTTGGAGTGGCTGGTTTCGCTCTCTCTGTCATGCTTCCAATTCACTGCATGATTATTGGCACCTATTGTACATAATATGGAGGACATCATCAAGTCTCATTTGGATCTAATCTCAAGAATATCAAGTCTAGTGAGCACATTCCACTTCTTCCTAAGAAGAATATTCCTCCATACATTTGACCAAGTTCTCACCTGCTTGGAGTTTGGAGAGCATTATTATGGTGTATTCCATGATCTTTAAGGGAGGTTTTCTTCCCAAGTGGTTTTCTTTCTTTCCTCACCTACATGGCTAATAATTTTTTGTATTGGGGTGACCATAATCCTTGTTGCTTAGGCCCTATATTTCTGATATTTCACCTCATAAAGTCAGGCTTAAGGGGGGGCTGGTTGGAACATTTAAAAACCCATTCCATACTTAGGATATATTTTACTAGTCATCTAGATTAATTTCCTAAGTTTTGACTAGCTAAATAGGGCCAGTTTTGTCTTTTAGTGGACCACTTGCTATTCTATGTCAAAAAACGAATTTGGACAAATTATGGATAAGATTTCCTTGGATTTTGTCTGATTTTATTCCATTTCTAAATTAGAAAGACTCTTTCCTGATTTAGACAGCTTTATCTTGTTTTTTCTACTTTCTAGTGGATAAGGTAAAGCTAGTTGACTTGGAAACTCTTTCCACTTGACCAATTCGACCTCCACATCATTTATTCTCTCCTAAATCCATCATTACATTCCATTTACATCACTCATGAGCTTCCATACCATATTCATCCAATTAGTGAGCCTTTAGATAGTTTTGGAAACAACTTTTGCAACCTAGGGGGTTTTTATGCCTTTAGTAAGCCTTAGTTTTTTCTGCTTTACAACTTGCATTTAAGGAATTTTGTTTTCTCTATTGAGATGTATTATATATTGTATTGATATTGAGGAATAATACATGAGATGATATTTCCATCAATTGAGTTCCTTCTCCTATGTTTCTGTTTCAATATTTCTTCTTCTTATTCTTTCATATCTTTGAATCATTCTTGTGAGGACTTCTTTGCTTCAATATTCTTTGTTATTAGAATTATTCCATGGTATTCAACCTATATAGAATTCTCACAGTCACTTGGGGTGTCCAAGTAAAGGTTCTAATGCTTATATTATGTACCAAAGGTAAAATCAAAGGCATAAAGGCCCCCCATGGGTATGTTTCACTTGTTTTAAGTGGTCCCTCTAGGGAATGCGCCCTCCTCCTCATGAGATGTGTGGGGTTGATGGAAAGTCAAAGGGAGGGATCCCACTTAGGTGGTTTCCGCCCCTTTTGGCATATTTTGGGTGTTAAAAACATTAGAGGGGGTATCCCCCTCATTATTTGTCTCTCTCCTCAAAAGTGCGCCCTCCTTGAGGAAGTGCGCCCCCCTCTCTTAGCCCTCCCTCTCTCCATTATGAAATTTGGAAATCATGCAACATGGGTATCCGTCCTCTCTTGGGCTATTTAAGGAGGGAATTCCTCCTCATTTGAGTTAGATTCACTTATTCTCTTGCTCTCTTGCTTCTTGTTTCTCCCATTTTGCTCTCTTGCTTCCATTTTGCTCAGGAAGAGCACCATTGTAACTTCCAACTTTGATAATTTAATAGAAGAAATATTTGGAGGAATTATTGTCCTTGGCATGGTGGATGAGGTGATATTGTTGCATTCATAGTTTTTCTTTCATTTGTGGATCTCAAGCAAAGTTGTTTGCTTGAGAGTAGCATTGTAATATTTTTGTTGCATGTTATGTGGGTTGTCTCTTAGTATTTGAGAAATTAATATATTTTTAGTTTAAATATCTTGTTTCTCAAGTTTTTGTTGGTTTTTCACCCCATTTTCATTGTTGAGCTAGTTTTTTACAGGTTGCCTAAGTTTGAAGAGTGGGATTCCCAGGTGGGATACCCCATTGTTCAACAATCTTTGAAAGACTTGGCATCTTCAACTAACACTTCTTTCTTTGCATATTTTACAAGCTTCTTTAACACTCTTATTTCATCTTTTTCAATTTTTTACATGCTAGATTTGCCCTAGAAAATTTTCTGATTTTTATATGCAAAAATTTCGAGCTTGTTCTAAACTCATTTTGATCACATTTGTACTATAATAGCTTGTTGTTTTGTGTAGGTTTCTAATCTTATAGGGGGAGGAAATGCCAAAATTTAACTAGTATAAATCATAAAAGACACCCAAGAGTGACCACTCCAAGTCCCTCACAAAAAAGGGTCAAATTTCTCTCTTTTTCCCCTCTTTTCCCAAATTTGTAAAGTGCTGAAATATATATATCATTGTAACAAGCCCAAGAGATTCCCCTGGGATTGATTTTAGTGTCTTTCATTTCAAGCATTTACATCTTAGTTAGTTGGATTTTGTAACGTCCCCCTCACCCAATCCGACCATCGGGAGGGGATGCTAGGCAAACCTGAGCTCTAAAATTTCGCCCCAAGTTCATAATACGTTTTTCAACAATACAATGTGTGCATAAATGTAAATAAACATGCATAGTGGAATTCAAATATATCCACACACACATCTAATATGTAATTACAAGCATAAGCATTATAGGCATCAAATTAAACATTTCCAGATGTAAATACATAAAAATACTTATCTTTACCCAACGGAGATCCAAGCAACTGGTTGTGTAAGAGCGTTTTTCCATCCAACCATAGGCACACTATCCAGTATATACTATTTCTGTTGTTGAGAGGCCACCCCCAAGCTGGGCTATGAGGCCACTAGGGTGAAGGAAACACCTACAGGCTTCTATCTCTCAGCCCACAACCCATTCTGCTCTTTGTGCTTAGCCAAATGATCATACAGAGCTCTACAGGGGCCTCATTTAGCCTCAAAATGTGGATTCTCAAGCACCTACGAGCCGCAAAACTAAAGGGTAAGGGTTCCTAGCTTTCCCAACCTCTATGCTCACCTACAACCAACCAAAAACCACTTCCCAATTTGCAACATGGTCTCCAAATTCGAACTTCTGGGTTCAAAACAACATTGTAACTTCATGGACATCAATGGAGAGCTTTGCAACCTCTAAACTTGCATGTGAGAATGAGACAAATGAGGGTTGACTATAAGGGATATGGGAAATTGGTGAAAAGATATCTGACATAACTTCTAGCAGTAAGGAAAGGACTCCTGGTAGCTACAGACTGACTTTTGTCATGACAAAAATGTCACAAAAATGCAGTCAGTCCCATACTACAATAACTATATGAGGTGTCTTTTCCCACCAACCACACACATGCATTAATCATTGGAAAATGGTCAAAAAAGGAGATAATTGGCTTATTCTCAACACATGACATAATTTAGGTGAGAGTTCTAGGTTGAAACTTGGCAACATAGGATTTGGTTTCCCATATCCGACCTTCCTCTTCCCCTCTAGTGGAATCATAGCCCCTTTTGTGCTCCTTACACAACCGTTGTTGGACCGTTTCATTATGTATGCACATAATATTCACATATACTCTAAGTCGGAATAAAATCCAACCAAACAGTCCAAATAAATTATAACATCATACGTGCTTATCCATTCATTAGTCGGCCCTTGGCCTTGAGATCCGCACTAGGAATTCAAACTAGCATATTTACATCAGTTACATTTTTAATGCAATGGGGTCAAAATCGGGATATTACAGCTTTTAGTTGCATGCAAGATAAGGGGCTTTTCCCATCCTTGCATGTTTTGTTAGTTTGCTTTTAGTTTAGCATTTTACTTCTCTGTTTATTTTCTTTTTGCCACACCTCACAACTGAAAAGGCTCTCCCCATCATTGTGAAATCATGCTTGGATTGCATTTTATTTTCTAGTAATTTGCTTTAAGTTGTTTTATTTTTCCCGCACCTCACAAGTGAAGAGGCTCTGCCCATCCTTGTGAAATTGCACTTGGCTTGTACTTATTTTAATCATTTTTAAGTAATTTTGTTTTTCCCGCACCTCACAAGTGAAGAGGCTCTGCCCATCCTTGTGATATCACGCTTGTCTTGCATTGCTTTGTTTTTTTTGCTTAAAGGATAAAATTTAACTTAATCCCCATATTCTCTCCCCTCGTTTGTTCGACAGATCTTGGGTGACAAGAAAGAGAAAATATTTATGTTGGCTAGTTTAATATTCCCCCATAAATAGATATTCATTAGAACGGAGAAAAAGAGGCTTGACCTGTGGAGATAGTGGGGTAGAGGTTGTGGGGAGCCTCGTGGCACTTTGTGTCCTCCAGTTGAGCACCAAGCAAGTTTCGGGATTGACCTGTGGAGCTAGTTGGGAACCTTGTGTTCTCAAGTTGAGCACACAACATTCTCTCTCTAATCGAAGGAGATAGTTTCTTGGGGTAGACACATAGATTAATTCTTTTTTTATTGCAACAACAAACCTTAATTACCTAAGTTAAAGAGAGACCTAAAATCTATTAAAATTTACAGGACCACTTGCACAACATTGTTACTATTGTTCACAATATTTTCTTCCAAAGTATTTCATTTACAGCTTAATATTATTTTATGTATCTTTGATTCATTAAGTTTTTCATGTTCTACATTTTAATGCTTATGTGATATATTGATCATCTTGTTGCAAGCATTTACGTTTATTTGTCCATTTGCTGGAAGTCATTATTTTTTGTTGTATTTTATTAGAGAATGAGTTAATACTTTTGGAAAAGTACTTGTTTAATTGTTATTGTGACTCCATAGCCCGAGTAGAGATGACACTGGGCTTATTGATTAATTGATTCTTTCTCTTGCACATATCATTGGTTGATTTTTAAAAGGTTTGCTTGTCATTGAAGTAATTGCATCACTGCACGTTGACTGTCATTTTCTATTTTTAGTAATTTACATCTCCCAAAAACAAGTTCTTTATAAAGAAAACTTAGTAATAGGGACAACCCTCCTCGACCTTTAGGAGTTGTGGTCTAAATAGAGTATTTTAAGACTGAGGTGACATTGGGTTCATAACTCATAGTTTCCCTGAGGAACACAGGGTGAAAACGTGAAGGTGGGTAACACTTTCGTGAGAAATCAGTGCAAAATCGTCTTAGCGGAAGTTATTCGGCCGAATAAAAATATTATTCGGCCGAATAAAAATAATTGTTCGGCCGAATAATTGAAATTATTCGGCCGAATAATTTTGAAGTTATTCGGCCGAATAACCACAAACAGTTCTCCGTCCCGTTTAACGGAGACTCTTGAAATTTGTGCAAACGGTTGCCGGACGGAAAAAAATTTCGGGCAATAGTTTATTCGGCCGAACAATTATTCGGCCGAATAATTGTTCGGCGGAATAATTGTTCGGCCGCATAATTGTTCGGCCGAATATTTATTCGGCCGAGTAATTGTTCGGCCGAATATATATTCGGCCGAATAATTATTCGGCCGAATAATTATTCTGCATAAAAAGACAGCATCGGCTGCCATTTGTCATTCCCTGTTGGAATTATTTGGACCCCGCATGGGCCCGCTGTAGTCCTCTGCCACCCTGCCGACGCCCCAACCTGCTGCTCGCCACCCCGCTGCTCGCCGCGCTGCTTGTGTTTCATGGCTGGCTATTTTTCCGCGACTCGCGTCTGCTCCATTGCTGCTGTCGTTCGTCTTTTCTTACGTTTCTTCGGGGTGTGATCTGCCCTTGCTCTGTTCGTTTTTAGCAGCGAGTTTGTTGGTTGCTTCTGCTGTCGATTGTCGGTTTTCTCGTTTCGTCGGGTTGGGATTTCTGCTAGTTGCTGCTTGTTGGTGGTATTCAGACGGTTGGGCTGTGTTCGTTGTCAGGTGTGTGTTGGTAGGTGGCTGCTTTGAAGGTGTTGCGGCTTTATCTGAACGGTTGAAGGTGCGTTTTTCCTTTGTTTTTACTTAATATTTCTGTTTGTTAATGTTATAGGGCTTATGTAATGACGTTCGTTGTTGTTTGTGAAGGAAATAGGTGTTGCTTTGAGCGTTGCTGGGTTGAATAGAGGCGGCGTTGCGATCGACGATTCTTCACTGCATTTTTATATAGAGGTATGCATCGTCGTAAACTTTGTTTTTATGTTGTTGGCAGTATTAGAATTCAAAAAATCTGTAGTGCTTTTTAATATTGGAAGGTTAAATGTTTTAAAATGCAGTTTTTATTTTAGAGAATCAGTTTTCTGTCCATGAACTCTGTTCATGAACAGTTCAGTTCGTGAACTCTGTTCATGAACAGTTCAGTTCGTGAACTCTGTTCATGAACAGTTCAGTTCGTGAACTCTGTTCATGAACAGTTCAGTTCGTGAACTCTGTTCATGAACAGAGTTCTGTTCGTGAACTGAGTTCATGAACAGAGTTCTGTTCGTGGACTGAGTTCATGAACAGAGTTCTGTTCGTGGACTGAGTTCATGAACAGAGTTCTGTTCTTGAACTCTGTTCATGAACAGAACTCTGTTCATGAACAGAATTCCATTATTTATAGGTTAGATATGAATATGAATAATATAATAGTACTAGCTATGATTAGTTAATGATTTTTAGCTGTAATAATGTTGTTATCATTGTTCAAAGGGTATTGGTTCTCTGATTGACGTAAGCTTTTAGATAATTGAGATGAACTAACCCCATTAAAGTAGGCGGTCGTTTTTGATTCAATCTAATTACATGCATTCAACAATGAATCTCAACCTCCTACTTGGAATTGGGTATCTGTATAATATTAAGAAAACTATGAACTTACTACTATTCCATCAACCATGAATGTTCATTTGCTATCATAGAAGTTCTGTTCATGAACAGAGTTCTGTTCATGAACAGAGTTCTGTTCATGAACAGAGTTCTGTTCATGAACAGAGTTCTGTTCATGAACAGAGTTCTGTTCATGATATGCTATGATATGCATGAAATTATTGCTTCTTTATATATATGGATAATTATACCTTAATCCCTGATGAGTTTCATATTAAGTTTTCCAAATTCTCAATAAAGTGATGATAAAGGATATATTAAACAACTTTATAAATGATCAACATGTGGTGTGACGATGTTAAGTCAGGTACAAGAATGTCAATTGAGTTCATGAACTCTGTTCATGAACTTTGTTCATGAACAGAGTTAACTTAGAAAGTCACTTAAAAATTCAATATTGTAAGTTATTAAGTATTTTTTTTATAAAAATTAAGGAATGTTTGTTTATTGAGATATAGAATGAAAACATAAGTGATAGTTTAAAAATTAGGAAGGTGATTGAACTATTACAATATGGGATGATTATTGATGTCATGTTTATGCTGCAATATTGTTCTTAGAGTTAGGAGAGTAACTTACAAAAGAAAGTAAGTTATAATATTTTAGGTGGCTCTACATTTTTTACGCAGATCTTAAGAGATATGTTTTTAATTTTGTAGAATGAACATGTACAACATCAATGTTTGTAAATTGTTTTATCAAAGATCTTAACTAGAAGTTTCTTAATAAGGGTATATTTATGTTATACTATTTGAGGAAGCTCTGCATTTTGAATGCAGATTTTTAATAGATATGTTTTGAGTTTGTAGAGTTAACATGTACAACTTCAATGTGTGTAAATTGTATTATCATAAATATAAGTTAGAATTCTTTTAATAAGAATACATATATATGTTTAGTGAGATGTTTGTTTGTTGACATATATAATTCAAACATATTTGTTGGATTAAAAGTTTTTAAGGTTATTATACTATTTCAATTAATTGTGTTTTATAATGAAATGATTATTAGATATGTTCTTTATGTTGCAATATTAGGTAGGGTAAGGAATTTTAGTTAATTAATTAGAGTTAGGAGGGGGACTTAAATTTTGTTGGAGTTTTTAATCAAATATTGGCTTGATGCTTGTAGTGGTAGTTATGTACATTTTCAATATGTTAATGTTTGTGTAAATTTAGAAGTTATATCAAATGGAAAGAGAGTCTGCGAAGGGAAAGCGTAGGAGGTCATCACAATCTTCAGGAATTGGTGTTCCAATTGGTAGTCGAAGGTTGTCGAATTCACCGCAGGGTTCAGGTTTATTGCATGGGTCCGAGTCGTTTGATCACCAACAAGTTCGAGGGGGTACAAATGATTCTCCTTTGTCTTCTGTGGGAGAGCGTCGATCCCAACGTTCTGTTGGTATGAACATTAATGTTTAATAATGTATAATTTGTATTTTTTGTGTGTTGAATTTATGGAAAAAGTTAATTTTTGACTACGGCTATATTTGAAGCAGAGCGATGTTCAGAAGATGTGCGTAATTCGATGGAGCGAGGGGAAGATCAAGATAGGAATATAGATGATGGAATAGGTGTGGGTGGAGAGCAGGGTCCTGAAGTTCCTCCTAGAGCTAGGACGACATATGTTCCACTAGCTGAGGGGTGTACACCCATATCAACGTATCCGTCTGATTTACCTGATGAGCTTCCATGGCGAGGTGTTGTGCAACAAACTATTCTTGAAAGTTGTAAATCCCACTATGACAGGTTGAACAATGATCTTTGTTCTTTGGATCTCCCTCCAGAGAGTCGACAAAGTCTAGAGGTTGTTTTGGCATCTTTGCAAAAATTCATTGATGCATACGATGAGCTTGGACCAACTACAAATAGTTTTGTTCATTTGATGCGGATGCGAAAGGAGCAAGTTATGGGTCCAGATAAGTGGGAGGTTGTGAAGGAGAGAGTCAGTAGAGAACAAGCCAATTCAATGTTCAATTTCAAAGAAGGCCTTAAGCGAAAAATGTTGAAAGTGCAATATTTCAAGCATCCTCAAATTGCACATTTCATATATGATCGATTTCTTGCAGCTTATGGTCGATTGCCTTGGAACGATGAGGTTCCTAATTATTTTGCTAGATTTTTTTATGCGGAGTTTTTTCTAGGTATGAAGCCTAACTATACCGATGTTCCCTCTGACTTTTATGGAGCTGGAAAGGGTAGAATATATAATCGAAAAGGTGCTCTTAGAGACCCTGCCACTATACAACCTCCACCTGAGATACCTCGTCCACCAAGGGTTGTGGCTTTAAGATCAGAGATGGAGACAACATCTCAACTAGGGACAATTGGAAGGGAATCAGTAGGTGATGGTTTAGCTTCAGCTCTTGCAGGAGTAGAAGTTGGTTTGGGGCGAGAGAAGGCTCGCGCTATTCTTCGTCAGAGTTTTGTCTACAAGACGAATGACGAGGTAGATGCATTGAGCATTGATGATCTCAGGGCTTATGCTAAGTTTTGTCGAGATATAGCTTCAGATGTGTTATCTAATGACACATCGAGCATGGGAGAGGTTTGTTGATTATGCTATGATAATCTATTTGATTTTTTATTAATCATTTTGAATTGAATATTTTTCTACATGGGAATAAGTATATTAAGCAAATGTATTTTGTTTGTAGTTTACGAGAATGTTAAATGCAAATAATTTTCGATTCTCCAGTAGTCAAAATCAAGAGCATCCTAGTCAAAATGAAGAGCGCTCAGGAGAGGTATTTTAATTATAATATTTATGATTGAACATGATATTTTTTTTGTTTACTTGAATTTTAATAAATATCAATGTATCTTATTGTTAATTTGACTTATCTATGCAGGTTTCATTAGATTCCAACTTTTTAGATGGTTTACCATCTCTTGTGAGCTAATGATTTTAATTTTTTTGTTTTGGTTTTAAGTTAATTTGCTTAATTTATTATTTGTATCTACTATGTTTTATTTACTAACAAAATTTAAATTTTAGGAAAGAGACCACTTGGAAATTGGGGGCGAAGATGTGGGGTCTTTAATGAATGCCGATATTGGCACTGAGGTAATTTTGTCGAACTAGAAATGATTTTTGACATAAGTTTAATGTTTTATATTTTTTTGATTTATTTGAAAATTGTTTTTGTACATGTTGCAGCTTGGCTCTTTTAGATCTTTTGGAGCCAAAGGAAAGTCTCTAGGGGAAAAAAGTGGTGGACATGCATCCAAAGAATTTGATGTACGATTTTTTTAATAATTGAATTGTTTTGTAGATGAGTTTAATATCTTAATATTTTGAATTTAGTTTAAAATTGTTTAAATAATTTATGATCTAAATTTATAATTTGTTTTTCTGTGTGTTGTAGGTGGAGTTGAGTCCCAGGGAAGGTCCTAGTGGAAAATAGTGGAAAGATATTGGTCGAGATGGATAGTGGTTCAGATTTTATAGTTTTTGTTGATATCTATATATTGGTGTTGTTTTGAACATGGAGGGTATTTATTTTTTGATTATATATATATGTACATTGAATTCACAAGTTCATCAACTCTTTTTTGGATTATATACATGAGTACATGTCCATTATTTCTCATTTGGTAAATGTTTAGAATATGTTTTGCATGAGTTTTGATAATATTTATAATATGTTTTGCATGAATGTTTGAAATGTTTTTATAGGTGCAATCCAAGGTTAGGAAATGTTGAATGATGACAATGAATGTTATGAAGTTAGAAAATGGGAAGTGTTAGGAATGTTTGAAATGTTATTTCAAGTTGGGAAATGTTGAATGTTGACAATGAATGTGATGGTAAGAATCAATGTTGGAAAAAAATGAATGGGAGGTGTTAGAGAAAAAGAAATGTTGGGAAAGAATGAATGGGAGGTGTTATGGAAGAATGAATGTTTTCAATTTGTTATGTTGAGAATAAGTGTTATTATAATATGTTTTGCATGAATGTTTAAAATGTCTTGATAGGTGCAACCCAAGGGTAGGAATGAATGGGAGGTGTTGGAAATGTTTTTAAAATGATAATCTAAGTTAGGAAATATTCAATGTTGAAAATGAATGTTATGGTAAGAATTAATGTTGGGAAAAATTAATGGATTTTTAATTAATTTAATTTTTATTTTCAATGTTCAGGTACATTTGATGAAGGCTGAAATCATGGCAAATGGGGGTAACGGTTTTTTGTTTTTTAATCATAAGCAAAGATTCCAGGATTGTGAAGTTTGTGCTAAATTAGAGCAATGATTTTAAACAACAATTTGATGAATTTTCATTGATTTGTTGGGAATAATCATTTCTCTAATTTAGCATAAGCTTCACAATTCTGGAATCCTTGCTTGTGATTAAAAATCAAATGATCGTTATCTCCATTTGCCATGATTTCAGTTATGTGAATTTGCACAAGCGATATTTTAAATTAAAGATTTGGGACGGAGAACTTGGTTACAATTTTAAGACATCTATTTAAGATCATATTTATGGTGAAGTATGTATTAAAGAAACATGTTCGATGGATTAATATACTACAAAATTTAATAGGTCTTTTTGTATTTTTTCGTTAGTATTAATCAACCAAAAGTAAAAATTCGGGGCGGAGTGGGCATAGCCACATCCGTTATCTCATCCCTTAGTGGTCTAATAGACATATGGGGACCCGAATAAAGTACTTTTGAATTTTTAAATTATATTTGAATTCATTTTTAAGCATGTTAAAGTACAATCATTTAAGCTTAGTTGTCATTCAAGAAAATATTTCATAAAATCTCAATGAAAAAATATATTGGGCACAACAATTTTGATAATTGGACAAAAAATATATTGCACACAACAATTGACATGGACAAAAATATAGATCAATTTATTTTTGATATATAGTTAAAAACATCGTAATGGAATACCATCTTCAACTATCCGTTCATGGTCACATATGGATAGTTTCCATTTTTTGGTTTTCAATTGTTTTTTTGATGGAACTTGTATCAATTTTATTCGAGATTCACATACTAAATGACTATATTGACAACATATAACATCAGGCTCATAATCCTGAAAGTATACATAATTTTTAGTCATATGCGTCTGCTGAAAAAAGTAGCCTTTTAAAATGATGGATCCTCTTTCGTATGTATCTATCTTTGTAAGATATCCTCCTAATCTATCTTTGTAAGGTTGTCTACAAATAATTGTCCAACAAGCAAGTTCATTATTTTCATCTATTTGCATTCTGAATTTGCTATGTTTGTATAATGTTTTTCTTGATGTTCCAACTGCTTTTGCTAGTTCTGTTGTCAAACGCTTTTGTTTAGTACTAGCTGAAAGAATTGCTGTATGAATTGCTTTACGTGCAGCACTGATATCTTTCTTCCTGGATTTTCCAAATTTTTTTATTGCATCGCCTATATTTTCCATCACATTTTGTTTCAATTTCGACTCTTTTGTTACTTTGTGAATACCCAATAACGATGTAGCACCTTCTAATTTCTTGGACACTAATAAACATCTCAAAATTTGTGCTTGTCCTGCTATTGAGTAATCTTTGAGAACTTCATCATAAAATTTTGTAGCACGATATCGTGCAACATGTACTGGTAGTTTTTCTCCATATTTGTCGCAATCAATGTCTTCTAACATTTCATCATCAATAGTAAAAGTACCTATACATCAAATTAAATTAAATTTAACATATATCAAAAAATAAAATTCATTATAAAAAAATGAATTTGGAAAATATATGATATATACATACCAGGTTCAATTTCTGGATTTTGAACTTGATCTTCAATATTGATTTCATCGACATTAGCATGTAAATCACTATTTACATCTTCTACAATGTTCTTTTCAACTTCAATTTGTTCTTCTTGTACTCTATTTTCAATTTCCATTTCTTCAACATTGTCATGTAAATCTGTATTTATATCTTCAATAGTTCTCTCTTCCGTTTCAGCAACCCTTTGTTTTTTGGCAATATATCTGAGTTTTTGTTTCTCTCTATTATCATCATCATCACGTTTACGATCAGCTTTTCTTTTACGATTTCTCTTATTGCCCATGGTTGTTTAATCTATAGACGATAAATTAAAGAATCATGTTACTTTATAGTAAAAACAAATAAATTAAGATTTAAAAACATTTACGGAATTTATAAAAACATGAACTGAAAACAACTATTTGAAAAAAACCTCTTTCAATTAAATAAAAAGTGCAAAGCTACTTTGAAAAAAAAAACATCCTTGCAAAGAACCTCCTTGCAAACATGTCTAAGAAAAGAAATATTTTGAAAAAACTCCTTGCAAATATCCCTTAAAAAAAACACTTTCAATGTGTTTTGGAAAAAAGAAGAAGAAACATACTTTGTAAAAATCTTTTTTTCAAAAAAATGTTTTCTTTGCAAATATACAACAAGAAAATAAATATTTGGAAAAAACTTCTTGCATTTATATGCCTTAGAAAAAAAATTTCTTCAATGTGCCTTTGGAAAAAAGAAGAAACATACCTTGTAAAAACCTCCTTTTGCAAAAAATGTCTTCTTTGTAAAAATGCAATAAAAAAGAGATATGTTGGAAAAACTCCTTCAATGTGCCTTTTGTAAAAAAGAAGAAGACATAGTTTGTAAAAACCTCCTTTTGCAAAAAATGTCTTCTTTGTAAAAATGCAATAAGAAAAAAGATAGTTTGGAAAAACTCCTTGCAAATATGCCTTGGAAAAAAAAACTCCTTCAATGTGCCTTTTGTAAAGAAGAAGAAGAAACATAGCTTGTAAAAACCTCATTTTGCAAAAAATGTCTTCTTTGTAAAAATGCAACAAGAAAAGAGATAGTTTGGAAAAACTTCTTGTAAATATGCCTTAGAAAAAAAAACTCCTTCAATGTGCCTTTTGTAGAGAAGAAGAAGAAACATACCTTGTAAAAATCTCCTTTTGCAAAAATTATATCCTCCTTCCGAAATTAGTTTGACAAAAAAATGCGAAGTTCAAACATGCGAAAATAATGAATTAACTTTATGTTTATTTATATGAGTATAAATTTTTATTTTTATTTTTTTTCCGGCCGACGAAAATTTTTTTCCGTTTAGTTATTCGGCCGAATAACCTTCGCTATAAGTTACGGCGCCGTTACGGAAAACAGTTATTCGGCCGAATAATTATTCGGCCGAATAATTATTCGGCCGAATAATTAATTCGGCCGAATAATCTCTGAAACATGACCGATTCAGATCTCTGCAAAATTTTCAGGTTTCTCCATTTTCGGAAGGAGAAAACCACCTCTTACACAACAAAACGAATGTCGGACTTCATACCAGTAGATTCATTATTGAATCTACTTTACGAGGGTATAAATTTTGTTGTATATAGATAAGAACTGATATTTTTTAAGTTTTATATTTGTAACATGTGTCGAGTTACGATTCAGCTCTTTAAAAAAACAGCGAAAAGAAAAATCCATAACTTTGTAAATACAACACCAAAAAAATCGAAGAAAATGTGGGTCGATTCATTGACGTGTCTACTTCAAAAGGGTGGTCTTAGATTTTTTGATTTTATAGCGGGTTGAGAGAAAAGTGGTGCAACAAAAAGGTTGTTGAAAATCGACTGAGTTTCCCCATGGATCGACTTTAAAAAAATATAATAATTAGTATAGAGGTCCATTGGATGCAAACTTATAGTCACGCGTTAGTACATTGTGTGTAGATTGTCGTAGCATTTTCAGTTTTTGCAAAACACAAGTCTAACAACGATTTTAGTGGTGCAACAAATCATAACTCTTTTGTAGTCTTTTCATTTTATAAGAACACACTGTCAAACATTTGCGAGATCGACATATCAAATCTTAATAAAAAAAATTGAAAAAATTATGAGTAGAAAGCTAACATAATTCTACAAAAGTTTTCTTTTTACGGCAAAGTGAAATTTTAAATAAAAATATCACTTTTGTTCGCCCGAAGTTGGAAGACATGAAAAAAACAGAATTATTTTCTCACGAGACCCCCCAAAATAGACACCCATCTTCATTTTTTCACCCCACACACAACTGTTGGGATACTTACTCGTGTTCAAGTGTGTTTTAGGCAGCAACATTTTTGGCATTGTTGCTGGGGACAAGTCTGTTGTCCTTGGTTAATCGATTTTTAATTTTAATTTTAATTTTAACTTTGTAAAAATATTAATATTTTGTATAACATAAGTTGTTAGGCATTGGTTAATCTTCAAGTGGTGACTCCAATTTCAAATTTTGTAAAGAATTCTACTAGGAGAAACTATAGGGGTGTGTTTGGCCCCCTCCCTGAACCTGAAAGGGTTTTTGGAGGATATTAAACAGACTAGCTCCTTGTAGACTCCTCACAAATATTGGAGAAGAAGCAATTTCTAATATACATTTGCTATTTACTCATAATAATCCTTTAATAACTTCACCAATGGATGTTATATATGACCCATGTGATTTTTCATCCATCCATGGTTTTCCTCATCCTATTCCTGACAAATCTCTTGAGAAGTTTCCTTCTTTTCAGGGAAACAATGCTATTAGTGCAAAGGTTCACATTCTAAATTTCAGCTCATGTATTAGCAAGTGGTGCAATGCCCATAATTATGAGGATGTAAAAATGAAACTCTTTGTCTTGTCCTTGGAAGAAGATGCCCTTGATTGTTTCACTGAACATGATGATGATATGTTTAAGACCCTTCAGGATATATTGACTACCTTTAATGATAGATGGGGTGATAGAAAGGATAATCATTATCTTTTGGCTGATTTGCATTCAAGTAAGAAAAAAGAAAATTAAACTATGGAAGAGTTCAATAAAATGTTTAATGAGTTGTTCAAAAGTATTCCTCAAAATATCAAGCCTCATGATCACACAATTTTGATTTATTACATGGAATACTTTGTTGGAGAAATTGTCTATGAGTTAAGAGATAACGAACCAACAAATTTAAGGGATGCACAAAAAACAACAATCAAAATTGATAAGGACATGCAAAATTCTGGAAAGTCTAATCTTCCTGGTTTTACAAGGGGAACTTCTTCAAAACCTCATGAGGATAGGAAAAATAAATATGAAGTTCATGAATCACCAAGTGAATCTGTTGAAAAAATCAATGAGTTGATTAAGCAAATGCGGTTGAACCATGCGAGTCAGATGACGACTATGCAAAACAGATTGATAGCCATGGAAAGGTCACACACACATAAAGTCCATCCTAAGCATAATGAGAAATGGAAAAAGAAGCCTCATTTTCAAGAACAAATACCCCCCAACACTTTAGATTCTTCCAACTATGTTGATCATCAAGCTATTCCATACTGCATACCATGTGGGAGTTTTCATGAAGAGTCAATTTGCCATTTTTTCCTTCAACTTTGCAATGGTGATCCTTCTACATTAGAAAACGAGCAGATTAATGTTTGTAGTGATGAAGAGCCTATGCAAGAGAAGAATGGTTAGAGTTGATGGGACAATGTAAAGTGGATTATTTGAGTGATTTGGTTGATAAGGTAACTAAAGTCTATGGAAAAAATCCCACTCAAGGGAAAGTCTTCGAAATGACAAGACATAAAGGGTTCACTTACCAAAGGAGAGGAAAACAAAATCAATAAAATACACAAGCAAGCATCCCCAATGTATATTCTGCCCCAAAAGAATTTGTTTCTTCAAGAAAATATGTTAATGTTGATTTAGGAGATTGGGTGAGTCACATAAAAGTACCTGTTACTTTTCTAGAGTACATGAAGATGGAGGGTCAAAGGGATAGCCTTCTCCAAGTCATAGATCCCCCCTCTCCAAGCGATGCCAACATGGCAAAGAATCATCAAAGGAATTTTGAAAATCCACAAGTTATAGCCTTCCAATATGCACTTGTGATTTTGCAAGTAGTTGATAGAGGAAATCAAAATAATCAACCATTTTTCATCACTTTGCTTGTGAATGGATCCAACCTTTACAATTGTATGCTTGATTCCGGTGCAACTTCAAATGTTATCCCTAAGAAATTGATGGAACAACTTAACTTAAGAATTTCAAGGCCTTACCATAACATTTGTTCCATTGATAGTAAAAATATGGAAGTGTGTGGTTTGATAAAGGATCTGCAAGTACATTTGGTTGTGTTTCCTGACATTCAATTAACGATGGATGTAGTAGTTGTTGATGTGCCTGATGCCTGGGGCATGCTAATCTCTAGAAAAACTACTGTTGATTTTGGTGGAAATATACAAATGGACCTTACATATGATACTATTCCTATTGTGGATGGAACCATGGTTAAAATAAACAAGGAGCCAGAACGAAGGTATCGCATAGAAGATCCCAAGTACCCAAGGAATGAATTAAAGTACAAAGAAGATGGGTTGGGGAATTATGCTATCCTTGCTAATTTTCTAGAACCTATAAGAGAAGAAGATGAAATAATTTTTTTTGATAAAGTGTGGCATATGCATTTTGATGGTGCACATTCTAGATTTGGTAAAGGTTTTGGTATTGTCATCAAGTCTCCTTTTGGTCAAGTCCACAAGTTTTCATATAGATTGGAATTTGATGCCACTAATAATGTGGCTGAGTATAAAGATTTGTTGCTTGGTTTGGAAGTTTGCAAGGGAATGGGTATAAAATTGCTAAATATTAAAGGGGATTCGGATTTGATTGTGTCACAAGTCAAAGGTCAGTTTGTATGCAAATATGAAAGACTAAAAATGTATAGGGATGCAATATGGGACAATATGGAATTCTTTGAGGCATTGAATCTTACTATTGTTCCAAGGGAATTTAATTCTCAAGCTGATGAACTTGTTGTTGCTTCTACTTTACAACCTTTGGAAAATTTGGATAAGGAAGAAATTAGAATGGAAATCATATTTATGTCTTCAACTCCTGATAATATGGATCATTGGTAAGTCTTCGACGATGATAAACAAGTCATTAATTTCTTAAACAACTTGCATGAGTTTGCTGATTTTAAGGTTGATTGTAAAGAAGAGGGTCGCAATTAACCTGAGTGTGATCCACAAGTTAACCCAAACTCTAGAACTATAGTTGCATTTGAGCAACTGTTTGACAGGCATGGTGGTCAACAAAAATAAAGAAAATAAAATATGAACCCAGGAGACCATATTGAAATCAACACAGGGACAAGTGAGGATCCTAGAATGGTGAAAATTGGAAAAAGTACCCCTAAAGAAGCAAGGGAAGAAATAATAAATCTTTTAAGGGCTTACAAGGATGTCCTAGCTTTAACATATGATGAGCTTAAACTCTATACGGAAGATATCCTTCAGCACACAATTCCCTTAAAAGAAGGAGCTAAGCCAGTTAGGAAAAAGTTAAGGAAAATTAATCTCAAGTTAGCTCCTTTGGTCAAATCAGAGTTAGAAAAAATATTGTCTACCAAAATAATAGCTCCAACAAGATATTCCTCTTGGTGTTCAAATTTTGTTGTGGTTAGAAAAAAGAATGGTTCAATCAGATTATGTGTGGATTTCAAGAATCTAAATGTTGTTGGTGATAAAGAAAACTATCCCCTTCCCAAAATGGAAACACTTCTTCAAAGAGTAACAGGTTCAGGAATGATGTCAATGCTTGATGGTTTTTTTGGTTATAACCAAGTCACGGTCAAAAAGGAAGATAGGCATAAAACTAAATTTATTATTCCTTGGGGCACCTTTGAGTATTTAAGAATGTCTTTTGGTTTAACTAATGTTGGGGCTACATTTATGTAATGTCCCCATTTCGACCCTTAGGATATTTTGGGCTATAATGTAAATATTGTATGCATATTATGTATGATTCCTAGCGTGGAGCTCAAGGCCAAGGCCCCTCTAGTGAACGCTCAACCTTGAAGAGGAAAGTATTTGATATTATGCTATGCGTGTGCTAGTGAGCCATGGAAATTGTAAATATGCATTTAATAAAATACCCACAACTAGCTATGCAATGCAACAAGAGATGGGGGCATGATTTTACAAGGAATTGGGAGGGAAATATTCAAACCCTTGACAATCAAGTCAAGCCAAGTGTCAATGAGAGAACCCATCAACCCGCAAGTACCCATGTTGACTTTTGTACCCAAGCATTCATTTCTCCCAAGAGTTGGTTGAGGTAGTTAATTCCTTGGGAATGGAGAGGTATGGCTGTCCAAATTCGAGTATGGGAAAGTCACCCTTCATGGAAAATCATGTTGGTCTTCTTGGGAAAGAAAAGATCCATGAATTGATCCCCATGCCATTATCCATCAACCAGTTTGGCTCTCTCACGGGTTGGGAGCTGGCTGGGTGTTTTTCTCCATTTCTCAGCTAGGAGAAGGGCGTTTTTGTGTTGTATACCAGTGGGGAAGAAGGGGGAACGAATTGGGGTTCCATAGAGACTATTTTGGCTATTGAATGCTTAGATAGTTGGGGTAGAAATCGTTTTTCTCTCTATGATTTTTTTTCCCCATCCCACAATCTGTTTTTGGATGGAAACGATTTAGGGAAAACCCATGGCCATCTTGTTTGTAAATCCCATTGTTAAACAAGTGTATCCATGCCCAATGATTGTGCTTGCTATGTGAGAAAAGAGTATGTTGGGGTATGGGTTATGGGTATCCATTCCTTTGGCTTGAGCTTGAGTGCAAGCATCCAGAAATGGAGAGGGTTCAAATTTAGCCTGATAAACCCAATTGTGGACTGGCTTAGCTTAGATGCAGTGGTTATTTGGTTGCGTATGAGTATGAATGCCCCCTTTTCCTTGTAGAAATTATGTCCAGCTTGGGGATGGTCTCTGAGTGCTAAAATAATACAGGATGGGCAGATACCTATGGTTGGGTGGAACGTTGCAGCGACATAGCTAGTTGCTTGGGACAATTGCACAATGAAGAGATTGGTATCATGTTCCCTTCCTTTTATTGGGTCCACGGGAGGGGACGTTACAATTTCAAAGAGCCATGGATTTTGCTTTCAAAGGGTTGATTGGAAAAATCATTGAAATATATCAAGATGATTTAACAGTTTTTTCAAAGGATGGGAAAGTCATATAGGTCATCTAAAACAGGTTTTTGAAAGATGCAGAGAATTTGGGATTTCGTTGAATCCAACCAAGTCAGTTTTTGGGGTATCTGAAGGAAATTTTTTGGGCCACATAGTCTCCCAAGTTGGAGTAAAGGTATATCCTGAGAGAGTTGAAGCAATTGCAAATATTCCTTTTCCCACATTTCCCTCCAATATTTCCATGGAAAGATTAACTTTGTTCATAGGTTTATTCCAAAATATGCTGAGATAGCTAAGCCACTTTATAAATTGCTTAAAAAAGATGCAAAATTTGAATGGGATGAACAAGGTAAGAAATATTTTAAGGAAATTAAAGCTTCCATATCTAAATCCCCTGTCCTGGTAAGCCTAGACTACTCTAAGGACTTCAATATGTTCTCCTTTGCTTCTGAAGATACCATTGTTGGTTTCTTTATTCAAACTAATGATCAAGGTCAAGATCAACCCATTGCTTACATGAGTAGGGACCTGCAAGCTTCTGAATTAAAGTATCACATAATAGAAAAGCAAGCTTATGCCTTGGTTAATTCCCTTAAACATTTCAGAACTTTTATTGGGTATTCTAAGGTGATCGGATATGTTCCTAACTTAGCATTCAAAGAAGTATTGTCTCCAGCAGAAGGGTTAGGTGAAAGAGGGAGATGGGTTGCTAAAATACAAGAGTATGAATTAGAAATTAAGCCCACAGAGTTATTCAAAGGACAAGTTTTATCTCAAATGTTGACCGAAAGTAATGAAAAAGATTTAGATATGGTGTGTCAAAATGAAGAACCAGAATATTCACAAAATATTCAAAAGCTAGAGCAAGTTGAATGGTATGCAAATATTATTTTCTTTCTTAAGCATGGTACTTGCCCAAATCACCTTGTGGGTCATGGGAGAATATCCTTACGTTTAAAATAATCTAAGTACATCATAACTCAAATGGGACTAGGATGGAAGAATCCAGATGGATTGATCCTTAGGTGTGTGGATGAAGATGAAGCCAAAAGTCTCAAATGTTGGATTGTGTGGTCGTCACTATACAGCTAGAACCACAAGTCATAAAATAGTTAGAGCTGGTTACTATTGGCCTTCTATATTTTCTAATGTCCACAAGTGTGTGAGATGTTGTGAGCCTTGTCATCTTTTCACTGGTAAACAAAGGTTAGCCTCCTTTCCTTTACAACCAGTAATTGTAGAAGCTCCTTTTCAGCAGTGGGGTTTGGAATTCACAGGCCAATTTAAAGATAATTCAAGCAATGGTTATTCATGGATCTTAACAGCTACAGATTACTTCACTAAGTGGGTTGAAGCCATTCCTACCAAAGTAGCAACTAAAAAAGTAGTCATAGATTTCCTTGAAGACAAAATAATAACAAGATTTGGTGTCCCAGCAAAAATAACAACCGATAATGCTAAAGCCTTTAGCTCTACAAAGATGTCATCATTTTTCTTTGAGTACGACATTATTATTTCTCATTCATCAAATTACTATCCCCAAGGAAATGGTCAAGCTCAATCAAGTAATAAAAATATAATGACCATAGTTAAGAAAATTGTTGGAGAAAACAAAAAGCCATGGGATAGTAAAATTAAATATGCATTGTGGGATGACAGAATAACAAAGAAATCTTCTATAGGGAAAATTCCTTTTGAATTGGTTTATGGTTTGGATGTTCAGTTACCAGTGCAGATTCCAGTACATGGTCTATTTTGTTGATATATTGTAACTTCAAAGAATATTATATTTGTACTTTATTATTCCAGAGATGTTTCATTCCTCCGTGAAGATCTTATTATATATCCGGAGATGTTTATTCCTCCGTCGGAATGTGGTAACTCGGGTTATTAGAATTCCCTAGTGGGGGTCGGCCCTGTATGTGTCATGTGGGTCAAAGGGTTATTAGACCACCCTAGAGGGGTCAGCCCAGTCAGTTGTAGTGGGGTATTTAACCCATTGGTTAAATACGAGCCTACGTGTACTTGTGTAAAAGATATGTCATAGTAGTGTATAAATAGAGGAGGTGTGTTCCTCATTTGACACACACACTCACTTGAGAGAGAGGCGCACTTGTGGAGGAGAGGTCTGCTATGGTGGAGGAGGAGATCATGTCTTTGGTTAGCATCTTTGTATATTGCTGGTCATCTATATTGAGGAAGCTTTACTGGGTTTTCTACCCCATGAGGGTTTCCCAGGATAAATCTGTGTCTCTTATGTTTATGCTATGCTTGTTGTTTCTTCAGTGATCCTGTATATGATAGTATTGTGAAATGGAATGTAATGCTGCTATTTTCTGTCTTAGCATATTAAATCTTAACATGGTATCAGAGCTAACCTGAAGGAAGGCAAGGTATGGCACTTACGACACTTGCTTTACTTACGACAATTTGAAGGTTAGGGTTTTACATAGAAAAAACCAGTCATTGTGGAACTTTCGCTATAAATCCATTTATGCGAAGTTTCAGGGTCTGAAAAGTTTAAAGGTATAAGATAACATCCCCAGGTACCTTGTGTCCAAAGGGCACCCTCAGATTCGTTGTACTTTATGAGTTATGATCAGTACAAGTTAGGGTTTCTGCCTCTTCCAGATCTCAGTCAAAATCAGCTAACCTTGGAAAAAAGGTCATAACTTGGGCTAGGAAGCTCCAAATGAAATTTCGTAAAAAGTGACAGGTAGTACACAGACTGTACTATCTCAAAAAACGTTTTCAGAGGCCGAAGGGGAACCAGTGACACGTGGAACGCCGTACAAGTTCGCTCTCTTGTTTTATCCCATAAACAAGTCACATTGCGACACTTGGCATAACTCTCTCTCAGAGAGTCCAATTGAGGTAAGACCTGTCAGGATAGAAAGATAACAGGGCAAGATATCTCAAGAAAAGTTTTTAGAGGCCGAAGTTCAAATAGTGACACGTAGCATGCCGTACAAGTTCGCTCTCCTGTTTTATCCCATAAACAGGTCACGTTGCGACACTTGGCATAACTCTCTCTTAGAAAATCCAATTGAGGTCAGACCTGTCAGGATGGAAATATGACAGGTCAGGCTACTGCAAAAAAAGTTTTTAAACCCTGTGGAGCAAAAATTTCAGAGTTATAGCAGAAACAATCAGGTGCATATTTCTGTCAAAACAGAATTATTTTTGGAGCACCTTTATTCATGGCTTCCGGAATTTAGGGTTTCGGAGAAAGTTAGATTTTTTGGAATCGGAGTCCACGGCTGAATGCTACTCAGGAAAATCGAAATTTAGAGACCAAGATCGAATTTTTTGGTTGGGTAGAAGACCGGGCTTGATCAAACCCTAGTTCGGGATTTTGATCAGAAAGATGGAAAATTAGGGCTTCAACAAAAGTTGGAATTTTTGAAGTCTGTAACCACGGCTGGAAGCTCCTCAGAAAAATAAGAGTTTAGAGCCTTGGATCGAACCTTTTGATTGGACAGAAGGGTGGGCTTCATCAAACCCTAGTTTGGGTTCCTGTCCAGAAGATCCAGAAGTTTCGAAGGCAATTTTGAGGGGTCAAATTTTGGAGATTTCAAAAGTGAAGTATGCTAGTTTGATCAGCTCAGCAAGACACATCCTTCCATCCATTCAGAAGCATGAAAGTCAAAGATTGAATTTTTGGGGTTTCTCTAGCAAGCCCTAATCAAGCTCCAAATCAAGTTTCAGGGGGAGTTGAGGCTAATGCCTTACATAAGAAGACTACAAGAAGTCTCGACATGTATGACTTAAGGAGGTTCAGGTATGTCTTGAAATATGATTCTTGATTAAGTTCATAATGTGTTTGTCTTCATATTATTTATTAGTACAATCTTGATTATTGTTAGAATTGTCTTATCACCCTAGTAACAGTATGAATGCATGTGAATGATCGAAGACATTCATTGATTAGGGCTATATGATTGTACTAATGCATTATGGTGTTGTGTGAGGTTGATGTTGTCTGCTAACAAGATACAGGTACATCACAAAAGACAAATCAAGTTCCATGACCATGACAACATGAAGACAAAGACTCATCCATAATATTTGTTCTACTTACGAGGTATGTATGACTTTGTTATATTATGCTTAAGCTATGAGACATGCAGGTTCTAGCTCAGGATCTCTAAATCATTGAAGAGATTGTTTAGGTATGTTGTACAGTACTAATCCAGATATGTTTTCTTATGTCAAGTTAGAATCTTACCTTGTGTTAGGATCCCTTATATAAGTATACTTGGTATGATTGGTTATGCTTATTCATAAAGTTAGTAATCAAGGGTTTATGCATATTATGTCTCTTGTCTTGATGATTTAATTAACCAGAAGAGTACTATGATCAAACAAGAATATGCATGAGTAAAAAAAGACTTCCTTGAAACCCTGAATACTAATGATCATGACTATACATATTCAAGATTATTTAGAATTAGAATGTTTGGAGAATATACTAATGAACGTATGTTTGTGTATGAGATCATGAGGATGACACTAGTGCACACTTGAGCATGCACAGTGGTACAGAATGAATACAAGTTCAAAAGACATATAGAAGATCAAGCGGGAGGCAACCACACAAACATAAAAGATAAGTATTTGAGTTGTTATTTGAAATAGTAAATGATATTGCTTGTATGCATATTTGTATTCCTAGAATATATCATGCTGAGTGTAAACATTCATAGAGCATTGAACAGTATACTACTAATATGCATATTATTGGTAAGTTGGACAAACATTCCGTTGTTGCTTGTCTAGAATGAAACCTCTTTGCTGACATGCTGAGAGCTGTGCACACTCTCGATAGTATGTTCTTGTAGAGATGGAAGGAATCTAGATAGCCACTGTATGCATACAGGATATGGGAAAGTGTTGTACCAAAGTATTGGTCAAAATAGTTGTATAACTATGTAAATGATATCTGTATGCATAATAGGTTATCATGTCAATATGATTTGATGATTATGAAGTATTACTAATCATGTACTTAATTTTGATTTGTAGGAAAGATCATGATGAATGATGAACACTGAACAAGCGATGGATGTTAAACAAAAAAAAGATTTTCAAATCAAACACACTATAGAAGGCTTGTGGCTAGAAGATTCTCTTAGAAAGAAGAAGAGAATCATGATGAGATGTTTGCTCCAAGTGGCTAGATAAGACCATTCTCTTAATGGTGTAATTAAAGAAGAAGTGTGAATCAGGTTCTGTATGGGTTCCCAGGATCGATAGTAATTGATGAGAATACATGTGAGGATTGCATCATCCTTGAACACAAGTTCTAAAGTGAGCCGTAGACAAGTGTCTCCGAGAAAGAAGAGGGATTGTATCATCCTTGAACACTTGTTCTAAAGAGAGCCATAGATGTATGTCTTCGAAAATGAAGTCCTTAGTGGACATGAGAGGATTGGATCATCCCTGGACTTCAGTCCAAAAGAAGAGCCGTAGACGTATGTCTTCGAGAATGAAGTTCTTGGTGAACATGTGAGGGGATTGGATCATCCCTGGACTTCAGTCCGAAAGAAGAGCCGTAGACGTATGTCTTCGAGAATGAAGTTCTTGGTGAACATGTGAGGGGATTGGATCATCCCTGGACTTCAGTCCGAAAGAAGAGCCGTAGACGTATGTCTTCGAGAATGAAGTTCTTGGTGAACATGTGAGGGGATTGGATCATCCCTAGACTTCAGTCCGAAAGAAGAGCCGTAGACGTATGTCTTCGTGAATGAATTTCTTGGTGAACATGTGAGGGGATTGGATCATCCCTGGACTTCAGTCCGAAAGAAGAGCCGTAGACGTATGTCTTCGAGAATGAAGTCCTTGGTGGACGGTTGAGGATTAAGTCATCCTTGGACGTGGTCCTAAATGTACGGTGGAGGATTAAGTCATCCTTGGACGTAGTCCTAAATGTACGGTGGAGGATTAAGTCATCCTTGGACGTGGTCCTAAATGTACGGTGGAGGATTAAGTCATCCTTGGACGTGGTCCTAAATGTACGGTGGAGGATTAAGTCATCCTTGGACGTGGTCCTAAATGTACGATGGAGGATTAAGTCATCCTTGGACGTGGTCCTAAATGTACGGTGGAGGATTAAGTCATCCTTGGACGTGGTCCTAAATGTACGTTGGAGGATTAAGTCATCCTTGGACATGGTCCTAAATGTACGGTTGAGGATTGAGTCATCCTTGGACGTGGTCCTAAATGTACGGTTGAGGATTGAGTCATCCTTGGACGTGGTCCTAAATGTACGGTTGAGGATTGAGTCATCCTTGGACGTGATCCTAAATGTACGGTTGAGGATTGAGTCATCCTTGGACGTGGTCCTAAATGTACAGTTGTGGATTAAATCATCCTTGGACAGTAAATCCAGTAATTCCGAAAGGAAGGATAGTCCTAAATGAATTGAGTGGATTAAATCATCCTTGGATAGTAAATCCAGTAATTCCGAAAGGAATGATAGTCCTAAATGAATTGAGTGGATTAAATCATCCTTGGACAGTAAATCCAGTAATTCCGAAAGGAAGGATAGTCCTAAATGAATTGAGTGGATTAAATCATCCTTGGACAGTAAATCCAGTAATTCCGAAAGGAAGGATAGTCCTAAATGAATTGAGTGGATTAAATCATCCTTGGACAGTAAATCCAGTAATTCCGAAAGGAAGGATAGTCCTAAATGAATTGAGTGGATTAAATCATCCTTGGACAGTAAATCCAGTAATTCCAAAAGGAAGGATAGTCCTAAATGAATTGAGTGGATTAAATCATCCTTGGACAATAAATCCAGTAATTCCGAAAGGAAGGATAGTCCTAAATGAATTGAGTGGATTAAATCATCCTTGGACAGTAAATCCAGTAATTCCGAAAGGAAGGATAGTCCTAAATGAATTGAATGGATTAAATCATCCTTGGACAGTAAATCCAGTAATTCGAAAGGAATGATAGTCCTAAATGAGATTGAGTGGACTAATCATCCTATAAATAGATTGGGATTGCCTCATCCCTAGACATGGTGAGATGTCTTAAAGTGATAAGGACTAATCATCCTGTAAATAGATTGGGATTGCCTCGTCCCTAGACATGGTGAGATTTCTTAAAGTGATAAGGACTAATCATCCTGTAAATAGATTGGGATTGCCTCATCCCTAGACATGGTGAGATGTCTTAAAGTGATAAGGACTAATCATCCTGTAAATAGATTGGGATTGCCTCGTCCCTAGACATGGTGAGATGTCTTAAAGTGATAAGGACTAATCATGCTGTAAATAGATTGGGATTGCCTCGTCCCTAGACATGGTGAGATGTCTTAAAGTGATAAGGACTAATCATCCTGTAAATAGATTGGGATTGCCTCATCCCTAGACATGGTGAGGTGTCTTAAAGTGATAAGGATTGATCATCCTGTAAGTTGATCTGGATTGCATCATCCATAGACATGAGAGTTGTCTTAAACCGAGAGGGACTGATCATCCTGTAAGCGGATCAGGATTGTATCATCCTTGGACCTATGTCCTAAAGTGAGAGGGATTGATCATCCCGTAATTGGATCTTGTGTGTTGCAGGATATGCTGCTATTGTGTATGCTTGTATTGATGAGGATACTTGTATTGATGATATGTATACTTGTATTGATGATATGTATACTTGTATTGATGAGGATACTTGTATTGATGATGTGTATACTTGTATTGATGAGGATACTTGTATTGATGATGTGTATACTTGTATTGATGAGGATACTTGTATTGATGATGTGTATACTTGTATTGATGAGGATACTTGTATTGATGATGTGTATACTTGTATTGATGAGGATACTTGTATTAATGATATTTATACTTGTATTGATGATGTTGTTGATCGTGATGATCTAGATGACGATGTTGTTGATCGTGATGATCTAGATGATGATGCTGTTGATCGTGATGATCTAGATGACGATGCTGCTGATCGTGATGATCTAGATGACGATGCTGCTGATCGTGATGATCTAGATGACGATGTTGCTGATCGTGTGATGACGATGCTGATGATCATGTGATGACGATGCTGATGATAGTGTGATGACGATGCTGATGATCATGTGATGACGATGCTGATGATCATGTGATGATGATGCTGATGATCATGTGATGACGATGCTGATGATCGTGTGATGACGATGTTGATGATCGTGATGTTGATGATGATGCTGATGATCATGTGATGACGATGCTGATGATCATGAGGAGATGATGATGCTGATGATCATGAGATGATGATGCTGATGATCATGAGGATCCAGATGTTGATGTTGTTGTAGTTGTTCGAGTGCTGCAGAAGATAAAGACTCAGTACTGAAGATGTTGATGTTCCAGTATTGAAGATGTTCCAGTAACTGCTTGAGTTACTGATGATGTTGAGAAAGCTTCCAATGATTTATAGATGTATCATGTATGATGTTGATGACTCCTTGCTCGTGCAGATGCTGTTATAATATCCTTCTCATTAAGGGGGAGTGTTGATATATTGTAACTTCAAAGAATATTATATTTGTACTTTATTATTCCGGAGATGTTTCATTCCTCCGTGAAGATCTTATTATATATCCGGAGATGTTTATTCCTCCGTCGGAATGTGGTAACTCGGGTTATTAGACTTCCCTAGAGGGGGTTGGCCCTGTATGTGTCATGTGGGTCAAAGGGTTATTAGACCACCCTAGAGGGGTCAGCCCAGTCAGTTGTAGTGGGGTATTTAACCCATTGGTTAAATACGAGCCTACGTGTACTTGTGTAAAAGATATGTCAGAGTAGTGTATAAATAGAGGAGGTGTGTTCCTCATTTGACACACACACTCACTTGAGAGAGAGGCGCACTTGTGGAGGAGAGGTCTGCTATGGTGGAGGAGGAGATCATGTCTTTGGTTTGCATCTTTGTATATTGCTGGTCATCTATATTGAGGAAGCTTTACTGGGTTTTCTACCCCATGAGGGTTTCCCAGGATAAATCTGTGTCTCTTGTGTTTATGCTATGCTTGTTGTTTCTTCAGTGATCCTGTATATGATATTATTGTGAAATGGAATGTAATGCTGCTATTTTCTGTCTTAGCATATTAAATCTTAACATATTTTAAACTTCTATTTCAGGTGAAAGTGCAAAGGAAAACAGGGTTAATCAGATAATGGAACTTGATGAAAGTAGAAGGAAGGCTTGTGAGCAGAATTGTAAGAACCAAGAAAAGGTTAAAAGGGAATTTGACAATACAATAAGGAAAAGAGTTTTCAATATTGGGGATACAATTTTGTTGTGGGATAAAAGAAAGAAAAAACCAGGAAAGAAAGGAAAATTTGATAGTTATGGTTGGGTCTATTTGTCATCAGGGATGAAGTAGGGTCAAATTCTTTCCACCTCAGCCACTTGGATGGTGAACCCATGAACTTTCCAGTGAATGGGAAACAACTCAAGTTATTTTTCAGATGAGGAATTCTTGGTTCCAAAAGGGGTACCCTGTGTAACGTATCTCTAACATTGATCTTTGTTCTTTGATTCTATTGAATTTATGGTGCATATGTATAGACTTAGATGTATTTATGTATTATAGAATTCTTGGTTTTGTAATATATGCATTTGTTTTATTTATTTTTCACACATGTTTCTTATGTTTGGCATGTTGAGTTTTATTATCACAGATTCTGAGGTTCACTTAGTCACCTAAGAATTTATCATTAGGGAAGTCCTTTCATCGAGTGTTTTTTCACTTGAATAATTAAAATTCTTTTTTAGTGATTTTAATTATTTGAGTTTTTCAATCAAAAATACCTCCAAAGTGGTGAAATGTGTTCTAGTGGTTGATTCCATGGGGATATTGGGGCCTAGGAATGTTCTATATTACCATGCTAGACATTATCCAGAGTCTTGTGGAATTTCATTAGGTTTTTCCTAGGATTTTTTAATTTTTTATCATTAAAAATTGTCCCTCAGGACAAAGTGTTGTAATGTAAAAGATGGTTACTTGGTCCTCTTTGATGTTTTATAGGGGTATGGGTACTAAATTAAATGGCATGGGCCCCCTTACACCCTTGGACCAAGTTTGAATTCACTCGGACAAGTATTACTATAGTTTTGGACACTTTTTCCCAGGTCAGCCAAGGAAATAAGGAAATTGAGCATTTAATTAGATCACCAAATTTTGAAGTGGTCCCTCTAGGGAATGTGCTCTCCTCCTCATGAAATGTGTGGGGTTGATGGAAATTCAAAGGGAGGGGTCCCACTTAGGTGGTTTCCCCCACTTTTGGCATATTTTGGGTGTTAAAAACATTAGAGGGGGGTATCCCCCCCTCATTATTTGTCTCTCGCCTAGCAAGTGCACCCTCCTTGAGGAAGTGCACCCTCCTCTCTTGGGCCCCCCTCTCTCCATTGTGACATTTGGAAATCATGCGAGAGGGGTCTGCTTCCTCTCTTGGGCTATTTAAGTAGGGAATTCATCCTCATTTGGGTTAGATTCACTTATGCTCTTTCTCTCTTGCTTCTTGTTGCTCCCATTTTGCTCTCTTGCTCCCATTTTTCCCAAGAAGAGAGCCATTTTCATTTCTAGCTTTGAGAAGTTAATAGAAGAAATCTTTGGAGGAATTACTATCCTTGGCATGGTGGATGAGGTGATATTGTTCCATTCATAGTTTTTCTTGCATTTGTGGATCTCAAGCAAATTTTTTTTCTTTAGAATAAAATTGTAATAGTTTTGTTGCATGTTATGTGGGTCAAGTCTCTTAGTATTTGAGAAGTTAATAAATTTCTAGTTTAAATATCTTGTTTCTCAATTCTTTGTTGGTTTCTCACCCCATTTGCATTGTTGAACTATTTTGTTACAGGTTGCCTAAGTTTGAAGAGTGGGATTCTCGGGTGGGATACCCCGTTGTTCAGCAATATTTGAAGGACTTGGCATCTTCAAATAACACTTCTTTCTTTGCATATTTTACAAGCTTCTTTAACACTCTTATTTCATCTTTTTTCAAGTTTTTACATGCTAGATTTGCCTTAGAAAAATTTCTGATTTTTATATGCAAAAATTTCAAGTTTGTTCTACACTCATTTTTATCACATTTGTACTATAATAGCTTGTTGTTTTGTGCAGGTTTATAATCTTACAGGAGGAGGGAATGCC
Organism: Larix kaempferi; assembly: GCA_027924585.1. NCBI lineage: Eukaryota > Viridiplantae > Streptophyta > Pinopsida > Pinales > Pinaceae > Larix > Larix kaempferi. The sequence continues at coordinate 107,718 of BSBM01002152.1, read as the reverse complement.
AAAATTTGACCAGTAGAAAGCATAAAAGACACCCAAGAGTGACCAGTACTCCAAGTCCCTCATGAAAAAGGGTCAAATTGTTCTCTTTTTCCCCTCTTTTCCCACATTTGTCAAGTGCTGAAATATATATATCATTGTAATAAGCCCAAGAGAGTCTCTTGGGCTTGATTTTATTGTCTTTCATTTCAATCATTTACATCTTAGTTAGTTGTCTTTTAGTTGCATGCAAGAGAAGAGGCTTTTCCCATCCTTGCATGGTTTTGTTAGTTTGTTTTTAGTTTAGCATTTTACTTCTCTGTTTATTTTCTTTTTCCCACACCTCACAAGTGAAGAGACTCTGCCCATCCTTGTGAAATCGCACTTGGATTGAATTTTATTTTCCATTAATTTGCTTTAAGCTGTTTTACTTTGCTCGCACCTCACAAGTGAAGAGGCTATACCCATCCTTGTGAAATCCCACTTGGCTTGTACTTATTTTAATAATTTTTAAGTAATTTTGTTTTTCCCGCACCTCACAAGTGAAGAGGCTCTTCCCATACTTGCGATACTACGCTTGGCTTGCATTGCTTTTTTTTTTGCTTAAAGGATAAAATTTAACTTAAGCCCCTTCTTTGCCCCATATTCTCTCCCCTCGTCAGTTCGACCGATCTTGGGTGACAAGAAAGAGAAAAGATTTGTGTTGGCTAGTTTAATAGGCATTGATAAATAGATCTTCATTAGAATGGAGAAAAAGAAGCTTGACCTATGGGGCTAGTGGGGTAGAGGCTGTGGGGAGCCTCGTGGCACTTTGTGTCCTCCAATTGAGCACCCATCAAGTTTCGATATTGACCTGTGAAGCTAGTTTGCAACCTTGTGTTCTCAAGTTGAGGACACAGCATTCTCTCTCTAATCGAAGGAGATAGTATCTCGAGGTAGACACATAGATTAGTTCATTTTTTATTGCAACAATAAAACTTAATTCCCTAAGTTAAAGAGAGACCTAAAATCTATTCAAATTTACAGGACCACTTGCACAACATTGTTACTATTGTTCACAATATTTGCTTCCAAATTATTTCATTTACAACTTAATCTTATTTTATGTATCTTTGATTCATTAAGTTGTTCATATTCTGCATTTTAATGCTTATGTGATATATTGATCATCTCGTTGCAAGCATTTGCGTTTATTTGTCCATTTTTTGTAAGTCATTATTTCTAGTTGTATTTTGTCAGTGAATGAGTTAATACTTTTGGAAAAGTACTTGTTTAATTGTTATTGTGATTCCATATCCCAAGTAGAGACGACACTGGTATTATTGATTAATTGATTATTTCTCTCTTGCACATATCATTGGTTGATTGTTAAAAGGTTTGCTTATCATTGAAATAATTGCATCATTGCACGTTGACTGTCATTTTCAATTTTTAGTAATTTACAACTCCCAAAAACAAGTTCTTAAAAAAGAAAACTTAGTAATGGGGACAACTCCCCTCGACCTTTAGGAGTTGTGGTCTAAATGAAGGAGTTTAGGACCGACGTGACATTGGGTTCATAACTCATAGTTTCCCTCAAGAACACACAACGGTTGGGAGACTTACCTGTGTTCAAGTGTATTTTAGGTGGAAACACCATGCAAAATTGGTTATCTCTTTTTTCTCTTTATATTTCTTTTTTTTTCATATGTTATTGATTATATGATGTTTGTGTTGATAGAAAAATAAACTAGTTTATTATGGTTATTATGTTACTAATCCATTGTTATATGGTGGTTATATGTTAATGCATATTTCTCAATACCACACTAGTCATCATTACATATTTGAACATTCTCCCTTAATGATGACTAGGGAGAAAGAATACATAATGTTGGAATATGGAATTACATTAACATCCCCCTTGATAACAACTTTCAGAATTCCCAACAAGATGTGAATATGAACACACTTTGCCTCATAGATTTGATGAAGATAGCACCTGAACCAAGTTGAATGATGAAAGAACTATGTTGAAGATTACATTGAGTGTACAAAAATATCAAATGGCCTATAGAACAGAAAATGTTTCTAGTAGACAGTCTTCACAACCAAGCTGAAAGATGGAGCAACTGATTCTTATTGAATCATCTAATTGCACCCGAACCAAGGTGAACAATGAAAGAAATCTGCAGTACACCTCATGGTATATATAAATTCCTTGGATATGCTATACAACATGAAATGTGTCTAGCATACAGTTACACAACCATAACCCAGTTGATGGTTGAAATAAATTTGCAATAGACCTCATTACGAATACAAAACACCATATGTCCTATACATCGTAAATGTATCTCAGATGTAGTCTTCACAACCAAGCTAAAAGATGCACCCTGCGATAGAACTCATAGTGAATACAAGAATGCTAGATGGCCATATACATTAGAAATGCGTCATGTAGATAATCACGACATTACAAAAGAAGATGGATTTAATTACATGACATTAATATGAAGGAGGTGACATTATATGGTATTTTATTACATTACATTCCTTCTTAATTGCAAGTTCAACCATCTCTGATAAAGTGGTAAATAGGTTTCACCTTTGTTTCTGTCAATGATACGTTGTAGAAAGGAACAATGTTGAATGACCAAAGATAACAACGCCAATATGCTTAATATGGGAAGGAATGAAATCACCAAGTTGTCCCACAACTCTTCACAAAGACCCATGTGGGAAAAGTGTAGTAAATAGAGAACTAATATGCACAAAAAAACTTCCAAGAATAAAGTATATAATCATCATGATAATCCCATAGTGTCAAAACAAATACATGACATGACACATGAAGGATATAAGAATATGAAATAGTTGTTACACAAATATGGGTTAGCAACAACATATAAATATTGAGCAAAATATGGATGTAGCAAAAACCGATGTCACTTATAGATTGGAAAACATAGACATCAAGCAGTTAAGTCTTAGGCATCAGTTGGTTTCTTCTTGTCACCATGTCAAAATTCTAGAGATACATGATCCTGAAAATGTCAAACGTCTTCCACACAAGAAAGTTAGAGACAAGTAAACCAGGAGCAAGAGACAACCTTTGCAAACATGATGGTTAAAAATAAGAAACTATAAACAAATGTAGAAAAGACAAAAAAATATAATAAACAAAATAAAATAAAAAATTGAATTTACCTATATTTGTCAAAAATATTTTGACAAATATGGTTGTCCAAAGAACCCATCCTCACCGAACGTGCATAGAAATCTAGACCATGAAACATAACATGTATGGTCTAAAACTCATGCGAACATCAATCCAGAAGACTTAACACCCTACAAAACCCTCTTAAAGTAACCAAAGAATACCAAATAGCAAAAAAAACATATCAGAATATGTGTAAAGCAATCCTAAAATCCCAAAACCCAGGGAAACTGCATTCATATACAAGAACCCATGTGAAAAGCAATCCCTGAAATGCTAAAACCTGAAATAAAACCTATTTTCAAAACATGGATCATAAAACCAAAATACTAATAACTTAAACAAATTAGGGCCCACTATCACATATGTCAAAGAATCCTATTGTATTCACAACCAATGATCACAAAATTAATAAATCATGTAAATAGAAGGAAAAATACTTATAGATCACAAACGCGTAATAATAACTACTATGTGAAACTGTAATAAAATCATGGAAATAGAAGGAAAAGAACTTACAAATAACAAACGGGTAATAATAACTGTTGAACTAAACTGTACTTGCGAATTCTCCTTTTATCCTTAGAATGGATCTCAAATATATCTAAATGAAGGAACCTACTAGGTTGAGTGTTAACAATCAAATTAACACCCTAGTCATGTGACAGAAGAAGCACATTTTTACCATGCGCCCCAAACATGAACACAGAAACATAAGTACATTCAAAGACAAGTCCTCTCTGATCTAATCACTTCTCCCATCAATGGAAGGATTAGGTGAAGACAGTAAGAACCTAAGAATACGAAGTTCAGTGATTGAACCGCTCATAAAAGGTCTAAAATTAAGCTACACCAATCAATAAGTGAAGATGATTAAAGTGCATTAATTGTACTTAAAGTATGTTAAAGTTGTGCAAAAAGCCTAAAAACTATGGAAAAGTGGGTTTTTGAGCTAAAATAATAAAAAAAGATGAAAAGGGATAATCCCACATTGAAAAGAGAAACATGAGGGCTCATTTCCCAATGCTATATAAGAAAGGCATGGGAGACATTGTAGAGCACACAAAAGAAAGAGCAAAGGCATGCTGGAGAGATTCTGAAGGAGGAGAATAGAGCTCAAATTCTTCAAAAGCAAGGGTGAAGGAAGGGAAGCTCATAGCAATGGAAGAGGGATTCACACCAAGATCATTGGTAAGGATGTACTTCTTCTTAGTTTTAATATGAATGGATTCAAGTTTCTACCATCTAAAAGTTTGAATTTGGCTTATCATACATGAATTTAATTCTTAAATGAATCTAGATCTTAATGAGTTTTGATTAATGAATATAGATCTTCGTAAACTTGTGATAATATTTTCATGTTGCTGACATAGGAATTCACCATTTCTTAGTAAAATAGATTGATGTGTTTCAGATCTAATTCCCTACATGCAAACAACATAATCTATTATCAGATTGGCGACCATATGGCTTGAAATCTCTTGAAATTTCCTCATATTTCATGATTTTTCTTCATTTTTGGTGCTCTCCATCCTTTAGATCTACTCACTTGGAGCCTAAAGATCAGTTCAAGATCCATAGATCCAGCAAGATGACCTCCAAACCGGCCTCCTCCCACCTTTCTTGCAGCAAATGCTTCAAAATCCCATTCTAGATCTCATTTTTCTGCATTCTAGATCTCATTTTGTTTTGTGCATTCTAGAACTCGTTTTTGGGGATTTTTGCAGCCTTTAATGCTTGGTTTTTCTTCCTTTGGAGTGGTTCTATTGTATGTTTTGGTTTAGGAGCTGATTAACTTGAATTTCCATGCTCCTTTGATCATATCAGATCCCTCCTTTGCTCATATATTTGCTAAAAATTTCAATTCTGTTTTGCTTTATACATGTGCACATGCTGAAATGTATGATGAGATCTCTTGAAGTTTGAACCTATTAGAAGGCTTGATATGTATGTTTGCAGACTTGTTTAGAAGCTTATTTTGATGCTTATGATCATCCTCTCACTCAATTTAAATCCCTACTTTCCTCATGTTTCTTGGCTTTAAAGATTTACATCTTTTGTTTCCAATTTGCAGCTCATCCAACTAGTTTGTAAGAGACTTGTTTTAGATCTGTTTTGAAGGCTTAGAAAGTGCATTTTCTGACCTATTTTGGAAGCTCCTTTTTCTTCTCATGATTATTCTATCATTCATTTGATAAGTGTTCATATTCTTTACATTTTTTGGGCCTATATATTTACCTTTGGATGCATCTTCCAATAACTTTCAAATCTGCCCCAAATTTGAGTTTCTTTGTCAAATTGTGATGGATTTATTACATCATTGCATGTGTTCTTTAGCTTAATATCTTTTTTCTAACCATACCTATTTTATTACTCCTTTTTGAGAACCTTTGAAATTTGTTTGCATCATTTGGATCAAAGATATCTCCCATTGGAATGACCTTCCAAAAATTTTAAGAATTGCTCCAAATTTGCTTTCTCTTTTCAATTTTTTCTTCAAGTTGTGATAGATATTCTAACTTGAGAGAATATTAGATCATATATCCCTGATTTGACATATTTATGACTTATCTTTAACTTCATTTGAATCTCCTTTACATCTTTGAAAAGTTTACACACCTTCCAAACACATTAATTCAAGCTTCTAATCTTACACTAGTTGGTTGAGACCTCTTTAACTTTTGGATCTGTTTGGAGACTTGTTTTGGATGACATTTAAACACTTGTTTAGAGCATTATATTTAGCTTGATATCAACCTTATACTCCTCTTGAAAAGTTAGTAAAGTTTCATAACATTTGGATCAAGACATTTACACTTGGAATTCACTTCCAAACACCTTTAAATCTGCTCCAAATTGTAATTAATTTTCAATCTTTTTCAATTGGTAGTAGATCTATTTTGGTTACAACCTTATGAGATGATAGATCCCTATTTTAACATGCTTAAGGACTGATATTAACCTACATTTATGTCTCTTTACATGGATGCAAGTCTCCTAAAGCACACTTAAGAAATTGTTCACCAAAACACTTTAAGCACATTCAATTTTTCAAACCTTTAGAATATGCTTATTGGAAACATTAATCAAACATAAACCATACACATTTGGAAACACCATACACACTTGAAAGGTCCTTTCACAAAAATTTGCATTTGAAGAACACCTTGAACATCACATGATTGAGATAATTTGAAAGTAATTTCTTCCCAAAAAACAGAATTAAACATTAATTAGTTGCATTTTGTTTTGGAGTTGGAATATTTTCATGATTTTCATGAACAATTAGAGAGAGTTGCACCTTTAGAGTTCAGTTTTATTGAGATATATTGTGTATGAGGCACAGTATCCTCTTCACTCACATCTTATGATGACCTTGGGAATGAGAAAGTGTATCTCGCTTGTAATAGTTTAGGAGTTCACTTTTCAAAGCATCTTATATCGAGCCACCGTATCCTCTTCAGTCACATCCTATGATGATATTGTGAATGAGAAAGTGGATCTCACTTGTAATAGAGTAGATTTAATTTTTGCATACAATTTTATGAGCCACCGTATCCTCTTCACTTGGGCCTTATGGCAATCTTGTGAACGAGAAAGTGGATCTCACATGTAACAGTTTAGGATTTAATTCAAAAGCATTCAAAAGGGCTCTGCATATCCTCTTCACTTGGGCCGTATGGATATCTTGTGACTGAGAAACAGGGATCCCCCCTGTAATAGAATTAGATTCATGTTTACTTGAGATATCTATTTGGGTTACATTGGTCTTTACACATCAATTATCATCCATATTTCAGAATAAAAAAAATAAAAATAAAAACTGTGCATGAACATACAACAACTACTAAAAATTTTTGCATGACTGAAAGAAACTCACAAACCTCTCACTCTTCCTTAATTTAGAATATTCATCGAATTGGAGGGTAGAGTCGTGAGCATTTTGCATTGTTTGGTTCATTTTTCAGTTTTTGAGTCAAAACACCATCAGTTTCATTTACACTCCTAAAACTAAGCAAACTACACTTAATATTGGTGCTTAATCTAAAATTGACAAACTTTTGATTTGCATATCACCAACAAGATTAGGTTAGTGCCCTGGATTAGGTTTGGAGATTTAACACTCCTGGGCTGCAAAACTTTGAAACTAGCATTGATTAAAGAGAGTAAATCCATTACTAGCAAAAAACGCTTGTCGAGAAAGTGCTTCTGAAACATGCGTCAAGCACGAGGTCAATCTGGATAAGTAAGGGTGGTTCCCCCTTCTTGCTTATCGAAGGGATTCTATGTTCACTAACAAGTCCTCGGGGTGACATCACTATTTCTAGAGTTTCTGGTAATAAGAGTTGTCCTCGACTTACAATTGTCCGCCCGACCATCGATTGTGAAGTGGTAACTTTAGTGGCTATTCTTAGGATATCACATAGGCTGTTGTGAGTGGGACACACTTGCAATACCTGAGACAGACTTTGGAACTTTTACTCCTTGGGAGGGTGAGTGGTCAGGAACCAACACTTGTACCCCTGGAGATTAAAGTTTATTGTAACTGTTTCTCACACCTTCGCTCCTAGCAATTGTATGAGGACATGAAATCCCTCAACAGCTACTAGTTTCGGAAGGCCCTACAATCCATCTTTTCACTGAGCTTCGGTTCTTTGGAAAAGTAAGTTTGCTTGCTTGAAATCTCTAGGGAATTTTTACTGTGTCGACACTTTTTATTTTGTTGAGTCTAGAAATCCATAGGATTGTTTGATTCTGTTTGCAAAAATATTTTCAAATACATCCTTTTATCAAAGTTCTTCAAAGTGGCTACTCTCCCGACCTGCCAGTCACGGCAACAGCGAGGTGAGTCACCAAAAATTGAAGGCCCCGCTGCATTGCGGAGACGACTACATAATACAAGACACTTTGAATTTGAAACCAACACACTTCTAACTTCAATAATCAATATTAGAGAAGAGACACATCAAACAAATACTACAACATCACCTACCTAGGAAAATATAGAAATTATTGATCCTCTTGCTCCAATTTCAATTGAAACATTAGAAGACAACACTACAAATCCTGTAAATCCACCTCTGACAAATATTTCAAACCCAGTGGTACTCCACATCAGTGAACCTTTGAACACCATCAATCCTCTAGTGGCACACTTGGCACACATGATAAATTCAACATCTAATCCCATGGCTTCATCAGAAGCACAAGAGACCACATCAGCACCATCTCAAACAAGTGTTGGAGGTAGCAATACTCCCAACATCCCTATGGCTTCATCAAGAGCACAAGGGACCACATCATCACAACCTCAAACGGTTGTTGGAGGTAGTAATACTTCCAACTTGACCTCTACCACAACTCCACCAATTAGTTTACCTACTTCTACCATAAGTTCAACTAGCACTTCAGTGCCAGTTGGTATAGTTTCGAGTCCCAATCCCAGAAGTACATCCACTTTTACTACAGGAATCCCTACTGGAGGGTCTGCCTTACCAAAATTGGGTTTCCCATATGGTTTGACTACTCAAGTTCAAAACAATTCAGGATTCAACCAAAATCCTATTGGCATACCAAACATTTTTCCAAATCCTAACCCTGGGGGGAATCCTTCACCTTGGAATCTCAACATCCCTAGTGGACTTAATGGACCATGGAACACTAATGCTGATTGGGGTAATAGTCCACAAGTTAGTGGAAGTGCCTCGGGAAACCTTTATCCAAACTTTCCTAGCACAAATCCTGGGGGCAATCCCATACCCCCAACAAGTAGCACACCAGGAGGTAACCCATCCACCAACTTCATTCCACCATGGAGTGGGCATGTTCCAAGAAGTACCCAATCTTCTTGTGAACCACCCCCGCAAGCAGGAAATCAACCTTGGAACACTTATCCAAACCAAGAAAACACTCAAGGGAGTGGTAATGTTCTGCCAAGTAACCAATATCAATGGAACATACCCCCGCAAGGGGGAAATCCACCCATGAATCCCAACTAGTAGTGGAGTAGTAATGTTCCAACAAGTAACCAACCTCAATAGAACATACCCCCGCAAGGGGGAAATCCACCCATTAATCATATGCCACAGTGGAGTGGCAATGTTCCACCAAGTAACCAACCTCAATGGAACATACCTCCACAAGGGGGAAATCCATACATGCATCCTATCCCTTAATGGAATGGACAATATTCAGGAAATAACCCACCCTTTTGGATGCAATCTCTGCAAGAAGGTAACCCTACTTGGAATTCTTTTCAAGCCCGAGGACCACAACAGTGGAGCCATCAAGCTTCACCTGGATATCAAGCATTTGCTCTGGCATCATCCAAGTCACCATTTCTAGCTACATTGAATCTACCGAATTTATCATGGCTGACCAATGACCCTGTTCTACATTTGAATGGGTGGCCAACCATACCAACCAAACTACCCTCAGACATACCCAAGTTTGACGAAAAACCAGGGGAAGATCCATCAAATCATGTGATGACATTCCATTTGTGGTGTTCATCTAATTCCCTAGTTGATGATAGTACTAGGTTGAGGTTGTTTCAGTGGACCCTAACCGAAAATGTTGCGAAATGGTAAATTGAGTTTCCCCGCAATACATTCACAGAATTTTCATCTCTAGCTATGGCATTTTTGACACATTTTCAATTACCTATCCGCTATGAGATGGGAACTGAACTTTTAACTTCACTTAGGCAATCCACCGCTACTCACATCTTAGATCATATCCACGAGTGGAGGAGACGTCGAAGGCTTATAAAAGTTGAAATCCCTGATCAATTCTTAGCAGATTGGTTCATTAAATCACTGTTACCTACTCTTTCCAAAGATGTAGCCATGTCAGGAGCCATGACTGAAGAACAACTCATTCATGGTGCTCACCATATGGATTTAGTATATTCTCAATTGGGAAGACTTTATGACTTAATACCCCATGTTGTAAGACCTGCGTCTAATCTAGCTAGGCTACCAAAAGGACCTCATACCGATGGTGTGATTGGATCCATGAACCAACTTGAACAAATTACCCAGCAATTGGGACAAATGTCAGTTCAAAACCTGCAACCCACAGTTGGCCAAGCAAATCAGCAATCTGCAATTCCTGCCCAAACCTCCAAAGTCCTTACGGTTCAAACTGTGGACCCGAAAGGAAAAAAGAAGAAGCAAAAGAAGAAACCTAATGCAAACCCTGGAACAAGAGAGGCACCTAAGGTGAATAACCCTATAGGAGGAAATCAGGAAAATAGGAAAAACAAGTATCCTTGCAAAATTTGCAAAGAGGATCATCCTACTCATCTTTGTCCTCATATGGATGATATTCATCGCATGTTAGCACAACGAGGAGGACAACAACCACAACCTGTTGTCCTAACTCAACCCTTCCCCCAGCAACAACAAATGGTTAGTGTTGCGCCAGTACCTCCACCAGGAGGGAACCAGGCAATCCCCAGGTGTTAGGGGTTTAGGGATTAGAGATGGGGGGTGTTTAGGTAGGGATAAGGGGCTAGGAGATGGGGTTAGTTAGCGGTAAGGGGCTGGGAGGGGGGTTAGCGAGGGGGAGAGAGAGAGAGAGAGAGAGAGACTGAGAGAGGGGGTTAGTAATGGTTGAGGGGGGGAGGAGGGAGAGAGAAAGCAAGAGAGGAGAGGGTGTTGGTTGTAGGGACTGCGAAAGAGAGATGGAAGGCGTGGTTAGAGGTAGGTGGAGGTGTAGGGAAGAGAGAAAGACTGAGAGAGCCCGGGTTAGTAAGGGCTAGGGAGAGGAGGGGAGAGAAATATAGAGGAGGGGGTTTTGGCTAGGGGGAGTAGCAGATGATGAAGACAACGATGATGAAGATGAAGACGATGATGAGGATGAGGATGATGATGATGAATATGATGATGATGATGATGATGATGATGAATATGATGATGATGATGATGATGATGATGATGATGATGATGATGATGGTGATGAATATCATGATGAAGATGAAGATGAAGATGAAGATGGTGATGAAGATGAAGATGAAGATGGTGATGAGGATGATGAGGATGATGATGATGATGAAGATGATGATGAATATGACGACGAGGATGATGAGGATGAAGATGATGATGATGATGATGATGTTGAATATGGTGATGAGGATGATGAGGATGATGATGATGATGAAGATGATGATGATGATGGTGATGATAAAGAAGAGGATGATGGTGATGAAGATGATGGCGATGATGATGATGATCAATACCCAATCATGATGAAGATGGTGATGAGGATGATGATGGTCATGATAAAGAAGAGGATGGCGATGATGATGAATCAATCATGATGAAGATGAAGATGGTGATGAGGATGAGGATGATGATGATGATGATGATGATGATGATGATGAAGATGATGATAAATATGATGACGAGGATGATGAGGATGATGATGGTGATGATGGTGATCATAAAGAAGAGGATGATGATGATGATCAATCATCAATCATGATGAAGATGGTGGTGAGGATGATGATGATGATGGATATGACGACGACGATGACGATGATGATGATGATGATGATGATGATGATGATGATGATGATGACAATGACGATGAGGATGATGGTGATGATAAAAAAGAGGATGATGGTGATGATAAAAAAGAGGATGATGATGATGAAGATGATGATGAATATGACGATGAGGATGATGAATATGATGGTGATGAAGATGATGATGATGATGATGATGATGATGATGATGATGGTGATAAAGAAGAGGATGATGATGATGATGACAATGATGATGATGATCAATACCCAATCATGATGAAGATGGTGATGAGGATGTTGATGGTGATGATAAAGAAGAGAATGGCGATGATGATGATGATGATGATCAATCATCAATCATGATGAAGATGAAGATGGTGATGAGGAGGATGTTGATGATGATGATGATGATGATGATGAAGATAATGATGAAGATAATGATGAATATGATGACAAGGATGATGATGATGATGGTGATGATGGTGATCATAAAGAAGATGATGATGATGATGATCAATCATCAATCATGATGAAGATGGTGGTGAGGATGATGATGATGATGAATATGATGATGGAGATGATGACGATGACGATGATGATGATGATGATGATGATGATGATGACAACGATGATGATGATGGTGATGATAAAGAAGAGGATGGTGATGATGAAAATGATGATGAATATGACGATGAGGATGATGAAGATGATGGTGATGAAGATGATGATGATGATGGTGATGATAAAGAAGAGGATGATGATGATGATGATCAATACCCAATCATGACGAAGATGGTGATGATAAAGAAGAGGATGGCGATGATGATGATAATGATGATGATCAATCATGATGAAGATGAAGATGGTGATGAGGATGATGATGATGATGATGATGAAGATAATGATGAATATGGCGATGAGGATGATGATGATCAATCATCAATCATGATGAAGATGGTGGTGAGGATGATGATGAAGATGATGATGATGGAGATGACGACGACGACGATGATGATGATGATGATGATGATGATGATGATGACGACGATGATGATGATGGTGATGATAAAGAAGAGGATGGTGATGATGGAGATGATGATGAATATGATGATGAGGATGATGAAGATGATGGTGATGAAGATGATGATTATGATGATGATGATGATGGTGATGGTGATAAAGAAGAGGATGATGATGATGACGGTGATGATGATGATGATCAATACCCAATCATGATGAATATGGTGATGAGGATGTTGATGGTGATGATAAAGAAGAGGATGGCGATGATGATGATGATGATGATGATAAAGATAATGATGAATATGACGACAAGGATGATGATGATGATGATGGTGATCCTAAAGAAGAGGATTATGATGATGATGATGATGATGATGATCAATCATCAATCATGATGAAGATGGTGGTGAGGATGATGATAATGATGAAGATGATGATGGAGATGACGACGACGACGATGACGATGATGATGATGATGATGATGACGACAATGATGATGATGGTGATGATAAAGAAGAGGATGGTGATGATGAAGATGATGATGAATATGACGATGAGGATGATGAAGATGATGGTGATGAAGATGATGATGATGGTGATGATGATGATGATGGTGGTGGTGGTGAGGATAAAGAAGAGGACGATGATGATGATGATGATCAATACCCAATCATGATGATGATGGCGATGAGGATGAAGATGATGACAGAGATGACGACGATGATGGAGATGATGAGGACGATCATCATCATCATCATCATCATCATCATCGTCGTCGTCGTCGTCATCATCTCCGTCATCATCTTCATCCTCATCATCATCATCATCATCATGTATTGGTAGGGGAAGGGGGATTAGGAGAGAGAGAGAGAGAGGGAGAGAGAGAGAGGTGTAGAAACAAGGAAGAGAGAGTGAGATAGGGGGCGTTAGTTAGGGGTAAGGGTCTAGGAGTGGGGTTAGAGAGGGGGAGATAGAGAGAGACTGAGAGAGAGACTGAGAGGGCATTAGTAATGGTTGGGGGGGAAGGAGGGAGAGAGAGAGAGCGAGAGAGGAGAGGGTGTTGGTTGTAGGGACTACGAAAGAGAGATGGAAGGTGTGGTTAGAGGTAGGTGGAGGTGTAGGGAAGAGAGAGAGACTGAGAGAGCCCCGTTTAGTAAGGGATAGGGAGAGGAGGGGGTTTTGGGCTAGGGGGAGTAGCAGGGAGATAGAAAGAGTAAGATGGTTAGGGATGGGGGAGAGGTTAGGGAGAGGGATAGGGGGTTTACAAAGAGAGAGAGAGAGAGAGAGAGAGAGAGAGAGGTGTAAAACCATAGAAGAGAGAGTGATGACAATGATGATGATGATGATGATGAAGACGATGACGATGATGTTGATGATGATGGTGATGAATATCATGATTAAGATAATTATGATGACATATTCATCATCATCATCATCGTCATCGTCGTCGTCATCTCCATCTTCATCATCATCATCATCATCCTCATCGTCATCTTCATCATCTTCATCATCATCATTGTGGTCGTCATCACCATCATCTTCATCGTCATCATCATCATCATCCTCATCATCATCATCATCATCTATTCCATCATCATCATCATCATCATCATCTTCTTCATCATTATCATCATCACCATATTCATCATCATCATCATCTTCATCATGCTATTCATCATCATCATCTTCATCATCTTCATCATCGTCTTCATCATCATCATCATCATCATCATCACCATCATCATCTTCATCATCTTCATCACCATCATCATCTTCATCTTCATCATCCTCATTATCATTATCTTTCTCTCACCCAATCTAACACTTCAAAACATAAATTTGTGAAGATTATAACACGCGCACATTATGTAATCACATAATGTGAACGCATTATGTATCCACATAATGCTAGCGCGATGCTTATAACATTGAGCGCCAAAACACTAAAATTTGAATTTAAATACAACGCGCACGCATTATTTGAATTTAAACATAATGCGCACGCGTTCCTGAGCACCTAATCACCCACTCCTCTCACGCTCGCTTGTCAGCCACTGTCCTATGTCGTTGGTTCGGACTTACCAAACCTGTGCTAGGGAATTTTTAGACCATAGCTAATTTGACATTTTCAACATTTTTTTTAGTATGCCTGTTTTTCATCGCTCTCTACAGCATGACATACCTGACCATTATTGATGAAATTTTAGGCATAGAGAGAATTTTTTATGCAGATTCCAAATATGTAATTTTTGTAAAAAAATATTGAGATTTTCTATTTATTTCCTAATTTTCTTGTGTCATCACTCCGTTGGTCAAAAAACATACTGGTAGTGTTTATTCCGTAACTTTTTCATTTCACAACCATTTTTAAAAAAACTTGTATGTTGCATTAGAGGACACCGACCTCTACATGCTGTAAAAAATTCAAGTCAAAATAACTACATTAAGACCTTCAAAGGCTGCACCCGCATTTAACATACCGTTTTCGAGGTTTGATCACTTACATAATTTAAAAAAAACACATTTAATTTTGGAAAAATAGTACTGCACTAGTGCTACGGGTTCTATGCATGTCTACCAATTTTTGTATCCCGAAATCGTCATTTAGGCATTGAAAGGCTACACCCACAAAAACATATACCTTATCATTTGCCAAAAAAATAAAAAGTGACTATTAGAAAACACGAAATTTGACATAGTTATGTAAATTTTCAATACTTAAAACTTATATATTAGGAAACGTGACTCAATTTCCTATGTTTCATCTTTTTTACTCGATGCAAGATATCTTGTGTAAAAATGTCAAAAAAATCAAGTAAGTTGAGGGATGCCTGATTTTTCAGTTTTCTATCGCATCTAACACGCCAAAAGTGACCCTCATTAGCTTTCACATGCCCTAGTATCGGAGCAAATATTTTGAAACTAAGATCTAATGTGAATGAAAGCTGAGCATTCTAAGAGAAAGTGGTTTTCATCTTCCACCCTCATGGAAACGCATAGATGGAAAATTCTTTCAACCCAAGGTGTTTTAGGGGTTGTCCAAGCCCAATTTCACTATGAATATCATGGGAGTTCGTTATAATCTTAGCAATATTTTTTTTTTCTTTGATCTTGTTGAGATAGAAAGATAGTTTTGATCCTCAAGATTTGGGTTAATGGTCTCTTTGTAATACTGAAGCTTTCTTTTTACCTCTAATTCTTCTTTGCACCACATTTATCTTTGAAGGTAGAAGTAATAATGTAATTAATGTTATCAATATTTTGTAGAGTGGTAGTTTCATTAATCCTCCAATAATTTAACCAAGCCGTGGCATGTTTAAGCCATCCCCACTTGAGGCGAAGGTGCTTTTGGCTGGAGTTAAAAGAAATTTTAGGAAGTCGGTCGTCTCCTATATTGTTTAATTTGTTCTTGTACATTATATATCTAATCATAGCCATGCTTTCAATGGGGGAGGGCCTTTCTTCTAGGATGAGAATAGGATAGGGTGTGTTGCTCTTAATTTTAATATTATAAGTAATAAATTGTTTCTGGATTTGATCAATTCTTCTCCAAGACTCTCTGGAAATGATGCATCCCTAAGCTTCACAACCATATAAAATAATGGGAGTGACGAGCATTTTAAAGAGGAATTTATTTTTGTCCCACATCACAAGGTTTGCCACTTTACAGACAGTTTTCAAGGTCGAAGTAGGATTTACACCCTCCATTTATCCTCTTCTCAATGCTATAGTTCCAATTCAGCTTGTGATGAAAGTCAATTCCTAAGTACTTATAGGAGGTTACATCCTCTAAGATTCTTTTTTCATAAGAAAAATTGTCATAAGTACCTTTATTGGACTTGATAATCATGACTTTTGTTTTGTCAGTATTTACAGTCATGCCCATATTGGTGAAGAAACCTTTGAGAATTCATAATTGATTTTCAAGATCATAAGGGCACCTTGCCATAAGAACGATGTCGTTAGCATAGAGAAGCAGCATGATGACTATTCTTGCCAAGGTCATGCCTGCGCAACCCACCTCTTCTAAACATTCTTCAAGCTTATCGATGTAGATGCCAAAAAGGGTATGGGAAAGGGGGCACCCTTGCTTAACTTTAGTATTACAATACATATCTTGCGACCAACCTTTAGTGTTTTTAAATTTGGCAATGACATTCTCATATAACCTTATAGTCCCAGTCCTCAACTCGAGAGGAACTTCTAGCTCTTCTAATCTATTCCAAAGGTTATATCTAGGCATCGTATCAAAAGCTTTCTAAAAGTCCACGAAACAACAAAAAAGATTGGATTTATTATTACGACACTCCTCTGCAATGATCATAAGTGTAATGAGGTGGTTCGTGGTTGAGTGATGCCTTCTAAATCATATTTGGCCTTTATCCCTCTTTCCTTTATTTCCTAGCCATGTACTAATCTTCTTTTCAAGGATAATGTCGTATAACTTGGATAAGAGAGGGCTAATCATAATTGTTCGATAATTAGAGGGGTTATCTTTATCTCTGTTTTTAAATATAGGAACTATAAGGCTTTGAGTACAAGGCTTAGGAAATCCCTGTTGGACTGCTAAATTAAAGAGATTGTGAATATAAGGGATGAGGACGGGTGCTCTGATTTTTAGGATTTATGCTTGGTACCCTTCAATGTCTTTAGCTTTTCCATTAGCTAGGCACTTAATCCCAAAGTCAATATCTTCTAAGGAAAATAATTCCTCCGTTGTAAGGAGGGTTTGAATGTTATCCACAACATATGGGGATTCGTAAAAAAAATTAAGATATGAATTCCAATCCTCCATAGAGATCTTATTATTTTCTTTAGTTTGACAAGTTAAAATTTGTCTCCATAATTTCTTAGGAGCCATGTTAGGTAAGTGTAAAAAAAATCTTTGTCTTTTATTTATATAGCAAGTCTTTTTTTCTTTTAATTAGAGCTTTGTACATACTTATCTTATCGGTTTCCAGGGACTCGTCAGTGGCTTCCTTAATTTCTCTACGCGCATGCTTACAATTGTTATCATACCAAGGGTTGGTTATTTTGTTCTTCTTTTTGCTAGAGATTTCACGAGAAAAATTGTTGATGGTAGCGGAGCAGGGGGTAGTAAAATTATGATAAAGATCTTCTATATTGTTGTTGTTAAGAAGAGAGAACAAATTCTTCGTTAAATCATTAAGAAAGTCATATGTATTATTTCTATCAAAGATTAAGTGCTTTTGGATTTGAGAATTCTAGTCAACAATGGGCTCATTATGTATGGTAATACTGAGGGTTATAATTAAAGGCCTATGATCAAAGTCAGGATCTTGGTCATTTAGGATGTCGAAATTTATTATTTCATTGTATAAAGGGATATCAGATATGACATAATCAACTACAGTACTTCCAATACCATGAATGCAAGTCATCCTACCTGAATTTGGCCACTTCTTTAATCCATTACAGATTATGAGATCTTGAGAACTACAAAGTTTAACTAACTCAGAGTCGAACAAGTTTTCTCCTAGATCTTCAGAGCTTCTGGAATACCTTCTAGCAGAAATAAGGTCTTCATCTAACAAGAACGGATTAGGGTTGAAGTAGTTGCTTAAGAGAATAGCTTGTTTGTTTGAGGTTCGAGCGTTGAAGTCTCCCATTAACATAATATTCCCATCATTTCTAAGGCTAGAAATATCATGCTCTAACCCATTATAGGGGCATTTTTTTATCGAAATTACACTTTTTATAAAAGTTAGAGTTAATAGGGGCGAAATAGCATATTTCTATGTAGGTTTTTCTAGCATTAATGTCCATGATTTCCAACCAAATATATTGGTTGGAAGGGTCTTTCTTATAAAGTCTAATGTTGGAAGAAATACTTTTTATAATGTACTAGGAGGCTATCCCTCCAATCCCTCTAGGAGAGGATCGCTTGTTCCAAGCAAACCAAAGGACAAAACCATATATGTTAGGGAACTTATATTCTTCGTGCTCCCAAGTTTCAATGATTAATATAATATCAATGTCATCAAGGATCCAACTCAACTTGGGGCCTCTATTTCATGGGAAGCCCCGACAGTTCCAAGAGAGGTTCCGGAGAGTGTTGAATTTCTATTTAGTAGTATCTTTTTGGTTTCGATCTCGAATGTATGCTTTTCTATTTCTAATGATTTCCTACATTCCTTGTTTCCTAGCTTCTTTAACCTTTTGAACTTGTTTTCTTAGTTCAACTTGGTCTTCTGGGATGAGGTCTTCATTTATGAATATTCCTGATCCATTTAGACATGAAGTTTTACTGAGTATCCCGAATTTATGGTCCTTAGAGATGATCTTAACCCTGATTAGTTTATTTTTGTTTTCAATTAGTGTTCCTAACAGCTTTGCTTCTATGAGACAAGTAACATGTTATGTAGTTCTTCCTTGACTACGACTAGCGTGTCCTCTTCTTCTTCTTCTTTTAAACCAAAAATTATGAGGTTCAATTCTCTTCTATTGCGCTCATATTCTAATGCTAATATTTTATTCACCTCCTCCTTAATGGGTTTGGTATCTAAATGACCTTCTAGACTATTTAGCGTCAAATTTGTTGTTACTTATTCCTCAAGCTCTTTAAACATGTCCTTTAGTTTAAGAGTTTCTAAAGCATCCACATCTCCTTGC
Source organism: Larix kaempferi (assembly GCA_027924585.1). Taxonomy (NCBI): domain Eukaryota; kingdom Viridiplantae; phylum Streptophyta; class Pinopsida; order Pinales; family Pinaceae; genus Larix; species Larix kaempferi. Next base: position 88,357 of record BSBM01002152.1, on the reverse strand, counting down.
GGGGTTGATTGCTTGGTTTCTTGGCTTTGACTTTCCATAATTTGTATTTTATCCTCTATTGACTCTATCTTGTTTTCCGTCCTTTTTAAATTTAATTTAGTGTCTATTTGTCTTTGAATCTTATCTTCGAAATATGATAATATGTTATTGATCACGGAGCAAGTTTGTTTTCAAGCATGGCTGCGGATTTATTATCGAGTATGGTTGTAAGCTCATTTTCGAACATGGTTGCAAATTTATTATCCAGCATGGCTGCGAGTGTTGTAAGTTTATTTTCGATCAGAGCTGCAAGTTTATTTTCAAGCATGGTTTTTATGTCTGTTTGAAGTTTGGCATTCCTTTCTTCTTTGTTTTTCTCTAACTATTTTATAGGGTCACCAAGGCTTTATAGGGTTGTCGTGTTGGGTCTCCCTTTGGCATTTTTTGGAATATGCTGTGAATTATTGGATTTTATATATATATATAAACAAGTAGAGAAAAGGAAGAAGAATAAAAAGAACTTGTGCACCTGATTCTTCAGATGGATGTGACGCTTAAGAGTTTTTGCTACTTCATTTCTTCCAAACGTCTCAGAGTTGAGTAGAGATAAGCTCCGAAATTTGTAGATAAGTTCGCTTCAAAGTCCGAAGATGGTCTCGCCACAGATAAGTTCTCTTTAATGGACTTCAGTTCGCTGGTTGCTCCTTCGGGCAGCTCGATGCCCTACCGGCACCGGCAGATGATACGCGCTGCGGAGGCTGCTCCTTCGGGCTGCCTCCCTGGGCTGCGAGTCTCCCTTCGGGCTTGCGAACTCTCTCCCTTCTTGGGATGTGAACTGTCTTCCTGAGCTGTGAACTGGGCCTGCGAACTATCTCCTCTCTATTAATATAAAAACTATTAATCGCAGCATTGGCAGCATTTTATTATTCCAGGCCCGACTGAAATAATCAAATGAAGAGTTTTCCCTGGCCGCAGAGATAGTTCCTTCACCAAAGATCGAAAAGTGCACTTGTAAATTAGATAATGCCTTCACTGTCAAAGGAAGAGTTTACCCTAGCGAGATCTAGCCACCAATGAGATCGTTGTCTTCGCTTGAATTCCCTCACCGCGGATCGATCAAATGGTTACTCAAATTGCTTTTACCACAGAGAATAGACTTTGCCCTAGCTTAATCACTTTATTGAATGGTATTTTTTGGTCAGATAGAATTTTTTTATTTTACAAAAATATATTTTTAGTTACATAATAGAATTCAGCTATCCAAATTAGACCATCTTAATAGTTTAAGAAATCTAACCTATCTTATATTTGTGATTTCAACAACTATAGAATTATGATATAAAAATAATCTAAATCGTCACTTCATAGTCAGTTTGGGGATCAAATTTATTGAAATTTGGACTTGAATGTAAATAATTTTTAATGAAACTAATAAATAAAAATATAAGTTATATATTTCAAGGTAAAGCAATTTATTAATTGTTTCAACTAGTTTATATGTAGAACATTTAGTGAAGTGAATATATATCAGTATAGATCCATAAAGAACTCTCACTCAGAATAAAGTTGCAGAACTAAAACTTTGAAGATGAAAAATGATAACGATCTCATATATATATAAAAGTACATGTAATATTACGAGATTAATGGCGATATATTAAGTGAGCGAGAGGAGATGGAGTAATGGGCGCAATAACAGATATGGAAGCGTAGCTGTAGAAATATATATAATTATATATCACATAAACACAGATAATCCAGATTGATCTTCCTTATTCAATTTGTTCACCATATACGTAATGAAATCGGCCCAGATTCTTTGTATGGAGAAACAGCTGCCATTAATATGAAAACCTTGAAGCTTCGGCTCGCACAGCCTACAGCTGATAATACCATATTCTTTTCTTTAATCTCCTCCGCCATCGACGATCAATATCGTATCAGCCATGGCACTGTAAAATATTCTGAAGCATTACGGTTCGAGGGACTGCGCAGGCTCGGAGATGACACCGGTCGGTCGGGGTTGAAGCAAAGCTGAACCCACGGACTTGTAACCTATTGCCATCCATTTCTTTATATAGGCAAAACCCACAGTCGCTAATGGCGGAAATTTGAGAGAAAATAGAAGGAAAGTTGCTTGCGTTGGATAAGCACGTCCAGAACGAAAGTACGTGGGCAATTTAATGGTTGGTGAGATAACCTATCCTGGAAGCATCCACCAGTAAATGAGGCACGTACAGCAAGATAGTCAAGTCAAGATTGGCGGGTGGGAGAACGCGACGTATACCAATTCACTTAATCAGACTCGCTAAATGTCATTTCTTGATCAACCCATGCGTCCGTTGATCAATTCTCCACGCTACCGTGACCCGTATCTTATGCTTCGCACATGGGGCAAAGCTGGCGCGCTGTCATCACATTGCGCTGACGTAAGACGGGCCCACTGTTCTCAGTGATCAAATTTGAAGGGTGGGTCTTAATTTTTATTGGAAGGGCATTTGTTCTTGGAGCCCTTCAAAGATGAAGGGCAATTTAAATGATTGTACTTCAATTGACAAGTATAAATTAATTAAATCCTTCCTCCCAAAAATGCAAAAAAAAAAATATTGCTCATCCAAATTTTTACAATCTTAAATAATTGGGCACTCAATAGATATCTACATGATAAAATGGTATCTTTTCAATAAAACTGAATTTGAACACATTAATTTGACATATATGTAACATTAATTTTACAGTTCATTAAAATAACAACTATTTTGTCGTATTTTTTTGGGTTAGATCCCAAGATATAGTCTTAAAATAAAACTAGAACCATGAGAAAATTACTCACTGTTAACTATGTACAAAAAAAGCCACTAAGCAAAATGAGGCTATAATAAACCTACAACCAAAATATACATATAAAACCAACCAAAACCTTAATTCAAACTGGAGAGAGGGAAACCATCCAAGCTTGAGAGATGTAAGAATGATGGACATTAGCCCCCCCTAAGAAAAAATAATACATAGCAAAAAAAAACATTAAAAAAAAATCCTCCATACCAAGCAAGTTAGCAAGGCTAGCATCATAAGGGCCTGGCATCAAATTTTTTTGTTCAACACTTGTCGCGACAACATACAGGTATGGGATGGACGGGAAATGGAATCAATCCTAAGTCAACTGGAGCCTTGTGACTTGCTGCATGTTTGAGTCTCGAAAACTACCTTTTAAATTGAATCATAACAATAAAAGAAGTTTGTTAATGGCTCGAGTTGCGAAAATTCTAGACACATGAGTAATTAAGAGCTCGAGGCTCTAAAATTTGATGTGTTTTTTACCAATCCACGATTCGGTGAATTCATAGTCACTGGCATGAAATTTAAGTTATTTAATGAAAGAATTAATCTATCTACCTCTATGTCGAAATTGTTTTCCCTACTAATGCGGGCCACTGCCCTCCTTATTGTCTTACCAAAAGGCATGAGAATGAGGAAGAAGACTCAAAATTATGGACTTCACCATCAAAGAAGCCTTACAATCACATTGGTAAGGAGTGATAAGAAGATCACAACAATCCAACCTGTCAAATCTCAAATGATAGTGCCAGTTAAATATTTATATGGTAAATTTAATATAAGACTTACTTATAGTTGTCTCTTACTCTTTGCGTCTTGACACATTTGATAATTTATGGTTGTCTCTGCGCCTTGAACCAATTGATAATATAAGGTGAGGATGTGCATGCAAAATAATCCTTAGTCATGACTATGCGATGAGGATTTAAATGGAAGAGGATGTAAAGACATGTAATTTTTATACGTATTTTGGTGGCGAGTGTCGAAGAGAAACGTGGTGAGAAACCACATATGTATGGAAAGATGAAGGGAGATTACATGATCATGATCATGCCACAGAGATCAAATTGAAGACAATTCATGAGCCAAAAATTGTTTTTTTAAATTTTATTAATAACCATTGTGGTGCTTTGGTCAAAATGATTTTTCTAATTCATTGTTTCTCCATATTGTGTGCCTAGTGCCACCTCTCTATATCAATGCATAAATCAACCTCTGCTTGGTTTGTGGCTCTAGCTGCATGCCATTATTTGTAGTTGCATGCCATTGAGTGTTGTTTAGAGTTGTCATGAGCCTGTGACATTCATGCAATAAATGAAGTCTTGTATAGGAGGACTCATCAAAGGGGCAATTTGAATTTCATTTTGAGGAAAAATGAGTGGACATTGGTAGCCAGGTTCACATAGGTAGTAGGCACAATGTTTCGGCCTTAGATCTCAGCCCGAAGTGACTCGGGATTCAGAGTCAAATCCCAGTGGCTAGTACCTCGTAGTCATCAGTCATCACTCGTCACCTTGCGAAGCTAAGCAGTGAGTGCATGACATGAGTAAGTGAATTATTATAATTGATGATATTTCCAATATTTTGAATGACGAGTCGAATTTTATAGCATAGGAATTTCAACATAGAAATTGAAATTTATATGGATGGGTAATTTCAAATGTTGCCCTTATTTTGAAATGTTGATATAAATGATGTCCTTCCTATTGGAAGGGTAAAATTCAGATTTTAAATTTTTTTTGAAGGGTAATTTTAACTTTACACTTCTAGGAAGGGCTAGGAAGGGTTCAAATTTGAACGTTGGTTCTCACCCTCAACCCCAATCAAAGTAGATAGGTAATTGTTTATTGTAAAAGTATTATCTATTTAATTGTTTTTCTATAATGAGTTGTTACAGCATCTCAACTATCTCTTTTTTTCAATAACATTAGTTTTCAAAATAAACATTTGTTCACCCATGAGTTGATACAACATCTCAACTATCTCTTTTGTTTCAATAACATTAGTTTTCAAAATAAACATTTGTTCACCCAATACTTGAGGGTGGGAGCTACTCGTGAGGCCTTATAGCTAACTTGACGAAAGTCTAGGTTCGATTTTCTTTAAGGGGGTTTATAGCGCTTCAACACTTTATGCGACTTTAGTGACAATTCTACTCTTGTTGAGCAAAACATTCTTCCATCCAATCTAAGACTACCCTCTACCCATGGTTTATGTCATTGCATTGTTCTTCCATCCAAACTAAGGCTAGCCCCGACCCGTGGTTTATAGCATTGAAAAGCCTCATCAGTGAGCCTTGACATGAGTTCCATGGTTTAAAAAAAGTGTGCCATGTCTTCTCGGAGCGGTGAGGGGTTAATTACATGTATTGATGACTCACATTATAGTAGTGGACAAATAACAATATGTGAGTTGTATTAAAGAGATCTTACTCATGCCCACAGGGCATAGAATAGATGGTGAATGGGTGTGGACAAACTTATATTTTTCAATGGAAATTCTCTCCCAAATCTCCACAAATTTTGCTAATAGTCATGGTTCTATGCGATTAATGAGAACTTTTCCTCAAACTTAATTGTTAGATTTGTAGAAAAATGAGTGGATCAAGACACAAATTTAGTTTGCCAGAAAAAACACTCATCATAAAAATTAAGTTTGTTCACTTATTAACTCATAACATTATCATTACTCATTTGCATACCTAATAAATGGAGATATTTTCTTCCATTTTTTAAAATTTGTAAATAAATTCCAATTCCATAAAAGTTGAGTTTATCTATTTATTAACTCACTCCATTATCAAGAATCATGTTTACTCATTTACAAGCCAAACAAGAGCCACGAGGTGGCAATTGCTAATAACTATTGTTATAATATGATACTTTTGCCACAAAATTGTAATAGAAAAGAAAATTCTTTTGCTACAAAATTGCTTAACCATCGAATCGATTTTCAATGTTTTGACGAAACAAAGATAGTTGAAAAGATGCAAAACATGTCAACTAAATCCTTATAATAACTGTAACAAGATTGAATATAGCCTTTGATTCCTGCTTGCTATTGTGGGAGTTGCGAGCTAGGCCAGGATTTTATGTACAATTTTTATATTGAAGAACGTAGGTGCCACATTCCTTCAAGGAGCGATGGGAATAAGACCCTCAATCCTAAATTAAATTTAAAACTTTAATCCTTTATTATATAAACACTACCACATATACATCTAACTTTATATAGATCTCTTTAAATCATATCAATTATGTATAAATATAAAGCTTTAATTAATTTATTGACTTTTAAAATATATATCATATAAAAAAATTATAACACCAAAAAAATTCCAACTAATGTAAGATTTTAAAATTTTCCTAATTCAAGATCTCCTAAATCAAAATGTAATATTCACTAATGTATTAGGTTTCAAAGATCTCCTAAATCAAAAGATTGTATGAAAAATATGAAAAATAATTCCACCTTATGGAAAGACAGAATTATATGAACAGCGAGCCCCAACATTGTTTCAAAAGTCATCCATGTTAAGATGTTCATGTATATATATTTGAAGTGATATTCATTATTTTCATCTCCATGGACATTGCTTTAATATCATGTGGCGAATATCAGCCACAAACCCCACTCCATGGCCGAAAGCTCAGACACAAGACATGATAATTACATCTCGCTCCTGGCCATGAAAAGCATCTACTATGTTAATATATAAGCCTTTTCCTTCTTCAATGCTAAGGATACTTTCAAACTCCCGCTGCAAACATTTCAGTTGTAGCTTGTATGGTGTGATAATGCCAATAGAAACCTTCATGCTTGCAGCCTTGACAAATCTTTGAAGATGCTCATACAACTGCAGGGAAAATTGTGCTTCATGAATATTATGATATGAAACAGACCCACCTCTCTGAGATTCTCTTCCATGGGTTATATCATCAAATATATGAGGTTTTAATAAAGGATCTTTATAATAAATTTCATCTGGCCGCTTCGCCACACTATCACTCTCACTTAATCGATTCTTATAAAAATATCTAGAAGGAAAATCATGAATTTGAGGATGCAGTCAATATTGCACAGACAACAACATAGTTGGACACGGACACCCTGCCTACTGGAAACGTTATAAAAGGATTCGACTATATTGCAATTTATTTTATTTAAATAAAAAAATTGTCTTATAATTTTTAACCATAGAAAATGAGAAACTATTTAACTATACAACAAGATTAATTACTTTAATTGAAAACTATATAATCCCCTGCGAGAACATAATAAATAAATATATATTCTTCCATCTTTTAAAAATTGTAAATATATTCCACATAATACCTATAACCACATCAATAAATTCATCACATAAAACCTATATAATAACTTGAGATATCTATAATTAAAATAAATCAACATTTTATTTATTTCAGAAATGCATGAGAATATCGTCTCGTAATATTGATGTTATAATAATTGATTATCACACAATTTCATTATGATAGGTTTTGTCATATTTTTAGAAGAAATAACAATTAATTATTATACACGTGTACCTCGATGCCAAAAAACATCACATTGATGTATACATTGTTTTGTTATTGCCTTTACTTTCGAAAAAAGATGACGTTAAAATGTGACGCAAAGGCACTAGTATTAATGGGAGGCAAGCTTCCATCTTGATTGTTTACTTTTATGATTTGGAGTAAGCTAATTTTTAAATGATTTGTATTTTTTTCTACGGTTTTGTTAGAATTTTGTTAGAATCTGATGATAGAGAATTTGCTGAAATTATGATTTTGGTTGTTGGAATTGCAATTTTGATTGCAAGAATGGATTCAACATCCTCGATTACTCCTAGGGCACCTTAATTAAGCAATTCTAGCAACCCAAAACTATCATTTCAACAATTTCAACAAGATTTTGACTAGAAAACTCACGAGATTTTAAGTGCAAATCGTCTAGAATTTAGCTCATACCTTACTTTTGATTCTCCCCTCATCCCTAACATACATCCACCTCATTGATATATTTTATTCTCCTATAACAAGAATCTTGTGCCAAGAAAAACCACAAAATGAATCATTTCAATGTTATTTTTAAATTTATAGAATAATATATTATTCTTAAAATTATTGATAATTATAATGTGGTGTAATTAAAATAAATTAAAGAAGCCCACATGGGTGTGGCTCATTGGTGGTTTAATTGTTATGAAGTCACAGTTGGAAATGGAGGTCACGAGTTCAAATCACACCCAGCTTTACCCGTGTCCCATGCTTGCGGGGTGTGTGGGGCACCTAGGGGTATAGTGGTAGCGGGATTGGATCCCTGGACCCCGTGTCACACGAGTACTAGCCCAGTCTCCAGTTGTCGATTCCCCTAGTTATAAAAAATTTAAAATATATATATATTATTATGTTTAATATAATTAAGACGGATTTGAAATTAAATCAAAATATTTTTAATATAATTAAAATGGATTTAAAATTAAATATAAGTATTTTTTATATAATTAAGTCAGATTTATGTTAATCTATGATAATTGATCAAATATTTTGAAGTGTAAAATTTTTAATCATTTAGGATGGATCTAGATTAGGTGTAGTCACACTCAACTCAATAAAAATCATAACTCAAAACTTATACACATAAGCATATGTGAAAATTTAGTTTTGAATATTGTCAAGATATATATATTTGCATTATAACCAGCATAGATCCATCTTAAACCCGTATCTATCAAGCACCGAGAGGGATCCAATTTCTTGAGGTGTATTTCTTTTTTTAAATTTAAACTCAAGAAATTTGATTTCTCTTGATTGATAGATCCGGGTTTAAGTTTTAAGTTTTTATTTTATAAACGAACATCTATTTTTAATTACTTTTCATAATATTTTATTTTATGAACCAACATGGATTTTTTTTAAATACTTTCCATGATTTTTTATTTTATGAGCTAACATTAATTTTTTTAATTATTTTGTTACATCACAAACGTTACAACATCTCCCCCATACTGGGCTGTAGAGCACCTCGTTTCACTCAGTGCAACAATATTGTTATGTAAGTATCATATTTATAATATTTATTTATAGGTCTAGCTCTAATATGGGTATGTCTATTAACATTGATAAAACAAAGGCTATGATAATCAAATCCAAAATGACCACTTATGCTAATTTTGTGTATGATAACACTATGAACAACAACTTGGAGGAAGTGACTTCATACAAATATCTCATAATCAATCTCCATCACAGCTTAATTATAACTAAAACAATGAGAAAATGATAAATAGAGGGTGGAAAGCTTACTATGGACTTGAAAACAACTGTAAATCAACAATCCTTTGGGTTTGGAATAAGAAGAAACTCCTATTTAAGACTCTCATCACTTTTGTTATCCTATATGGTTGCGAAGTTTGGGGCTACAACATTTCTAGAGAATTGTGGAGAAAGATATATCAAATCCAAAGGGTTTGATAACTTATAACCTTAGAATTAAAGACAATACACCATATCCTATCTGCATCATAGAAGTGAGTATTTCCCCATTGAGAGCATGGCTATGAGTAGGTACATAATACACAAGAACAAGATGAACATGGAAGACAAGAGGCTTTGTAAGATTGATTTAAACTCTAGTCAAACAAGCTATGGCTAAAGAGAAGTTGACATAAATATGTCAAGTCTTATTAAATCATTGGGGAATCAAGGAAGAGGTCATCATGCAGAATAGCGATAATATTAAAATTACTATTACATCTAAATTTAAGGAGAAATTGTGGTGCAATAAAGAATTAGAGGATAAGAGAAAATTAAGATATTATAAGGTGGTAATCAACCCTAACCTAGAAAATCAAAAGTATATAGATATATTTTAACTAGTGTAAATAAGAAAATCGACATTGCTGCCCAAAGGGGTTGGATCCATTGGTGAAGAATGAGGATTTTTTCACCAATGGGAAAGGTTCAATTCTAATGAGGGTCGAGCCTGGAGCCATGGGGGCACCTTGAGATAGTGGTAAAACATGTGGTTCCACCCTGAGAGATTGTATTAAATGATCTCATGCCCGTGGACACATAAGTGGATCAAAACGCCCATTTCCTCCTAACATTTAAGCCCAAAGAGGTTGGATCCATTGGTGAAGAGTGAGGAGTTTTTCGCTAGTGGGAAAAGTTCAATTCCAATGAGGGCCGAACCTGGAGCCATGGGAGAACCTTGAGGTAGTGGTCGAACGTGTGGTTCCACCTAGAGAGATTGTCTTAAATGATCTCGTGACCCATTGACACATAAGTGGATCAAAGCCCACCCCCATCTACTCCTAACATTTAAGTCAATTCCTGCTAGCTCACTCGGTTAAGGTGTGGGTCTCGTTAGCATGGCGAACTGATTTCAATTCTCCTTAGGGGTGACTTAGTTGGGAGGCGACACCCAAAAACCTAGTCAAGTTGAGGTTGGTGCAGTCCAGGCCGGGTTTCTATCCCCGAGTGATTTTGATGGCTTAGATGCCCCTTCATCGTGGTTTCTCAGACCACAAGCCACTCTTGCAAGTCAAGGAGATTCGAGCGAAAAAAAAATCGACATTGCTAAAACAAGAACAAACTCTCATGATCTCCACAGTAAAACAAGGCATCAGAGAACTCCTAAAATGCTGCAGGTTGAAAGAGTTTGTCATCTTTGTGACACTGAGAGAGTTGAAGATGAAAAACACTTTCTTTTAAAATGTCCTATGTAAAACCCACATTAAATCTTAATTTCATAACATTTTTTACAATATTGGCATACTTAGCCTTTTAACTCATCAAAACTATGGTGATTCAAAAATGCTTCTCTTAAATATTTTGAAACACACAGATAAAATTATAAAGTAAACCAAGTAATTCCTTGCCTTTCTTAAATTCCAATAAACCAACCTTTCTTAAATTCCAATAAACCAAACTTAATATTAGTAATTGTTAATAACAACCACCACCACCATCATCAATTTAATTGCATATAAAGAGTAATGGAATCCACTAAAATCATCTCAATAAAATCCCATCTAACTCAAACTTTAAAAAATGAATGTAGAAACAAGGATACGGTGCCAAAAACTATAAAAGTTTCATAAATATGATATTTAATTTTTTATTTAATTTTTTTTTTTTTACAATTATTCTCAAACATACTTGCATTTGTATAATTATTCATCCATATACACTTGCATTTGTATAATTATTCATCCATATAGAAGTTCTTTTTTTTTCTCAACAATGTAGAGGATTTTGAATCATTGATTCACATCATGAAAATAATAAAAAACAAAAAGCTTCACATGATTAAAAAAGATTATAACATGATTTTTACAATCATAGAGAAAATGTGAGTATTCTTTGTAGGAGTCCATCTCTTACTTAAAATAAAACAATTAGCTTTCTTTTCCCAAATAAGAACGAGTTTATATGGGTTTTTTTTTATAGATACATTTTATATGGAGAAATGTTTATGATCGAGTTAGTTTTATTTTCTCAAATAATATAGATTTTTTTTGTATAAATACATTTTATATGGAAGGATGTTTACGATGGGAGTCCATCTCTTTCTTTTAAATAAAAAAACAATTAGTTTTCTTTTCTCAAATAAGAGTTTATATAGGTTTTTTTTTCTTTTAAATACATCTTATATAGAAGGATGTTTACGATGGTATATGGGAGCAATTGTCAAAAATGTATTTTCATTTTGCTCTGTACTATCGAAAGCTTGTCAAAATCGGAGTTTTGTGATGCTCCGATGCCAACGGAATTTTTTCACACGTCGATTTCTAATTTATCCTCGATATCATTGGAGCTTGTTTAAAGATTGACAATTATTTCTAGCTTCCCTACCATTGGAGGTGATTCAAGTATTTATCTTTGATTTTGCTCTTATAAGCTAAAATGAATTTTGAATATAGATCTTTTATACTCATATATCTTTTCAATGTTATATATTTAAAGGCATCTCTAATGGAACTGCTCCCACATACCTTTCAATTTGATATAACCTATGTGTTAACAATCAAATTAACATCCTTGGTCATGTGACAGAAGAAACACATTTTTACTATGCGCCTGCAACATGAAGACAGAACACAAGTACATTTAGAGACAACTCCTTCATAGTGGAATCCAAAAAGGTGGCTTCTTCTGTCACATGACCAAGGGTGTTAATTTGATTGTTAACACCATCATAGTGAATTCTCACACTGGTAGAAAATATTGATTCCAAGTTTTTGGATTTATTAATAATTTTCATGATTATTAAAATGATGAATTGTTTACTATTTTGAATCATTATGCGTTTATAGTTCAATTCAAAGTAGAGTTGTGGCTTGTGAACAGGATTGAAATTTGATGGTTAAATAGCCATCATTTTCCATTTTACACCTCAAAATACTCACTTCATTTTGATGTGCTTTTTTATTTTTACATGTCATAAATATCTATATCTCAATAGCTTGATGGGTTAGCTCAAGTGGTTGAGGGCTGTGAGTTGTAAGCAGAAGGTCTCGGGGTCAAATCCTCGGGTGGCTATGCATTGATATATAAAGGCCTCAGTATCCGGTAGGGTGAGGCCCCTTTGGGTGGGCCCAATTTTTCTCTCATTGTTAGGTAAACTTGAATCAATTAGAGAGTCAAATACGTTTATAGTTAATGGTTTTTTGGGCCCATGATATTTGGTGGCCCATGATAATGGCCCATTGTATTGCTTGTGAAGAAGTCTATTTAAATGTCACTATGTTGTGGTTGGTTTAATCATTATGTTTATTATGTGCTTAGTGCTTCTTATTTTAACACCCCTCCACACAAGAGGTAAATAATTGCTGCAACTTTGCTACAAATTCATATATATTATTTTGAAATCTTTGAAGGAATTTTAGATGTGTGGGATTTAATGTTTATTTTATAACGATGTGTTTTGTAGATCAAGTAGCAGGTGCAGATTTCATTATGTTTATTATGTGCTCAGTTCTTCTAATTATAATAGCCCTCCACTCTATGAAATTTGATAACAGTTTGGATCTAGTTCACAGAAAAATCCTCACAATGATTTTACAAGAATGCATAGAAGAGAGAAAATTTGAGCAAAATCACATGAGAAAAGAAATTCAATTGGATAAAATTCCATCATCTTATTAATGAACAATATGAGTACATTAAATAATACATCTCATAGAGAGAATTTGAATGCCTTGGAGGCAATTTGAAATGCTCACGTGTGGCAAGCTTAGACTTAGGAAAAATCTCCATCTAAGACAACTTTCTAAATCCAACTCTCACTATATGATCATGAATTGGCTAACTAAGCTTAGGTAGTCCATGAGTGATAAAAAATAAATAACCGAGTGGTTTTTCAAGAGAAAAAGATGGAACGAGTTTAGGCAAAAGCATGCAAACTTGCCAAAGCCACCAAAGCGCACCTAACTCATCCTTATCATGAGAAAAGTAGTGCAAAAGATGGATTTAACTCAGTAAAGCAGGATAAAGCAGGAATAAAGCAGATTAGGGTGCCTAGCTCATATAAGTTGTTTTAAAGTATCATGTGGGGCGTACTTGTGAATAAACATCACTTGGTGCTCAAGTTATTCACTAGGAACAACATCTACCATGGTCTAAACACCTAGGAATCAACCAAAAGTATATACTAAGGTTTCTAAGGTCTATATGGTGGTTAATTATTCCAACACCCCCCCCTCTCTTAAGCTTGACTTATGTGAATATGAGAATTATTATGAGGGCCCAAGAAACTAGCGCCTATGGTCACCCTTTACATTTTATTTGTCCATGTAAGCTGAGATAAAAGAGGAAAACCACTTGGGAACAAAACCTGCCCTCTAGAATGGACATGAAAGAGAAACCAAAATATTTACTTCAGACTGTAAACTTGAACATAACAATCCAAAGAAGGCCTATGAGGCTAATGATTGGAAATTCAAATATCAGGAGGTACTTTCCTCTTTGTAAGAAGAGGTATTTTCTCCCAAATGTGCCAATGATGAACTTGAAACTTGCAATTTGAACCATGAGCAGCTCCAAGAATGTAAAGATGGTCCCTTGAGATCTCCTCTGAACCAACATGGGTGCGATCAGAACCAAATGAAGAGTCTTGAAACATCAACTTCGAAACAGGAGAGTTTTAATCAGTTACATATGACTCTTGAAGTGCTTGAGACTTGAAACCATGTGAGGTAAACCCAAGCAAATGTGAATGCTCTTCAGACTTGAACATTGAACCATGGAAGGTAAGATCAGGTCCAAAAGATACTTGATGCTCTTGAAACTTGAACTTCAAATCATAGGAAGTTATATCAGCTCCAAGAATGTATGCCAATGTGATGGCAATGTCTCCATCTTCATTGAAACTTTGAGGAAAGGTGCCAATCATCATATATGAATAGGTAGAAAGCATGAAATCACAATCACTGAGTGCAAATGGAGCACTCTTGAAATATGATCTAGCCTTCAAATCATCCAATAGATCAGCATATTACGCACCATGAACTTGTGAAGTATGTGCATGATCATCAATAATTAGCTTATCATCCTCAAGGTCGAAATATGAAGAATGATAGGAGAACAATGAACGGATGGAAATCTCTTCAACAATTGCAGCTCTATTAATCACTTCTTCTTCATCGTCATCATCATAGGATAAGGATTCAGAATCCTCGTCATCTTCTAGAGCCACATAAGAAGATGTCTCTTCAATATCTACTTCTTGATAAGCAGAGGAAGCATTTGATTCAAAGAGAATGCAAGCAACAGGAACTGGATGTGTTGAAATTTCTGCAATTTCTTCTTCTTCATCTTGAACAACTTATTCAGAGAGTTTTGAGGCTAAGACATTAAGAGGGAGAACATGTAAGGAGGTTCCATATTCGCTCTCTAAATGATTTGCACCAATCTCTTCATTATGCTTTCCAAATGATTTGTCTAATCTGGACCATATCTCACTTGAGTAATCAGTAGCGTTAATGAGATAGCGCATTCTATGAGGAATGGCTAGACACATGGCTCCAAATGCTCTGTCACAGTCATTCAGCCAAACATCTTTCGCTTCAGAGGACTCAGGCTCTGCCACAATTCTAATAGACGCATCAAAGAGGTCATGGCTATCGAGATATGCAACCATCTTCAATTTCCACTCAGCATAGTTGAATGGTGATAGAGGAGGAACTGATTTCGAATCCATGAAGCTGTTGTACCCGCAAAAAATACCTGCAAAAACACTCAGGAGGAAAATTCAGTAAGCTTAATTAAACTCTACTTCGACATTGTGCACATTCGGGAGTGCCTCACAACTGGGTAGAATCCAAAGGATTTCTCCAATGGCTTCAAGGCAATTGTCCCGGGATTTATGTGGAAACTCCACTGCTTTTGGTGCTACAATGGAAATATCTGAGTAAGATTGAAATCCATATTAGATCTGATACCATGTGAAAATTTGATCACGGTCTGGATCTTGTTCACATAAAAATACTCACAATGATTTTACAAGAGTGCATAAAAGAGAGAAAATTTGAGCATAATCACATTAGAAGAGTAGAATCACATGAGAAAAGAAACTCAATTGGATAAAATTCCATCATCTTATTAATGAACAATATGAGTACATTAAATAATACATCTCATAGAGAGAATTTGAATTCCTTGGAGGCAATTTGAAATGCTCACATGTGGCAGGCTTAGACTTAGGAAAAATCTCCATCTATGACAACTTACTAACTCCAACTCTCACTAGATAATCATGAATTGGCTAACTAATCTTAGGCAGGCCATGAGTGATAAAAAAGAAGCAACTAAGTGGCTTTTTAGGAGAAAAAGATGGAAGGAGTTTAGTCAAAAGCATGTAGACTTGCCAAAGTCACCAAAGTGCACCTAACTCATCCTTATCATGAGAAAAGCAGTGCAAAAGTTGGCTTTAACTCAGTAAATCAAGATATAGCAAGAATAAAGTAGATTGGGGCACCTAACTCATACAAGATGCTTTAAAGCATCACATGGAGTGCACTTGTGGATAAACATCACTTGGTGGTCAAGTCATGCACTAGGAACAACATCTACCATGGTCTAAACACCTAGGAATCAACCAATAGTATATACTAAGGTCTCTAAGGTCTAGATGGTGGTTAATTATTCCAACACACTCAAGATCTTGTAAACTCGATAAATAATTGTTGTAGTTTTGCTACAATTTCATATATATTATTTTGAAATCTTTGAATAAATATTAATTGTGCAGCATTTAATGTTTATTTTAAATTGAGATTCCAGAATAATCCTTCGGTAAAAGAAATATGAATATTGATGCCTACATCATAATATTATTATACAACAAATCTTGATCGATTTATTAAAATCTAACTTTCTTTTATTTTTAATGATTTAAATATATTTTTCAAAACAATTAAAATACCTATTTAATAAATATATCTATGTTCAATAGGTAAAAAAATACAAATTGAAGACGGCTCCAAAGAAAAAGACTCAAGTTACCATTAAACAACTTTCAAATGGTCAAGTCCAGTGCAAGATTATACAAATCAAGGGAACTTAGAGAAAAACCTTGATTTTGATTTGAATGAAGATGCATGTGGATGCAATCAAGAAGTTAGCCAAGAAGAGATTAACCAAGAAGTTGATGCAGGGGAATCTAATAGTAGGAAAAAACAAAAAGTTAAAAGGGACTTTAGATATGCATGGAAGACAAATATCCTTGGGTAAAATGTCTACTTCATGAAGGGAAATATGTTGTGAAATGTGAATGGTGTGGAACATATAATAAGGCACCTGGTCGATGGGGACTTGGTAATTGTTGTGATTCAATCCAACATGATTCCATTACTACCCATGTAAAGTCAAATGCCCATAAATTTTCAAGATCACAATGGATTTGTGGAAATGAAAACGAAAAACAAAATCAATTCCACAGTATATAAGCCAAATCAATGATGCTAACACGGAGAGGATTATTACAATAATCAAACTTGCAAAGTGGGCGTCCCAACAAGATTTTTCTATTTCAACATATGAGTCTTTATGCTCCCTTTCCATGTCATTAAATGTGCCAAATATGACAAAACATGTAGATTATTCATCATATACAAATCGAATGGGGCAAATGAATTTATTCTTTCTATTTTTTAGTACCTTGAAGGGATATAATTCAAAAAAATGCTAGAGATTCCTTTCATCTCTTTTATGTTGGATGAAAGTACTAACCGCGACTTGGCCCAAAGCATCTTGTTATTTATGCAAAAAATTTAGATCCAGAGGGTTTAGGAGAACCTATTTCACAATTTGTGAAGCTTATGAATGTATCTGATGGTAAAGCAAAAACAATTTATGAGGCACGACAGACATTAAAAGTTGAAAAGGAAATACCAAATAAAAAATTGATAGTTGTTTCTATGGATGGAGATTCCTCAATGATTGGGAATGAAAATGGATTTGTCACCTTATTGAAGAAAGATTTGCCAAATTTGGTACGTGTTTATTGCATTTCTCATCAAGAGGCACTGACAGCATCAGATGCTTAAAAAAGATTCCCTTATTTAATTTTTGTTGATAAATTGGCAAATAAAATATATTCTTGGGTGCAACATTCAACTAAAAGAAACAATGAACTTGTGGCACTACACTAAATGATGGAGCTTGAAACTCTCTATTGTCTTCAAATTCATTGATTTAGATGGTCATCTAGGGGGGAAGTTGTTTAAAGGATAATAGGATTGATGCTTGCTATATTAAGCTTATGGAAAAAAGAAAAGAATGACTCCTAGTATGATAAAGCAAGAATATTTTCTATACAATTTTGCTTACATATGCTTGTTGATGTAATGTGTGAGTTAAACAAGTTAAACAAAAACTTTTAGTAGGAGCACATTGATATCACTTCTCTTTAGAAAGCTATTGATGTCACTATCAACACTTCAAGGATATTATTCTTGAGACATGATAAATTTCCAAATGGTGCTTGCTACTTATCCAATTTCTTAGAGGCATTTAAATTGGGTTATCTAGAAATCAAGGACAAAGAGGGAATTATTCATAAACACGATTTTATTTGCATGGTAGTTCCAGAGATTCACACTAAGCATGCTAATGCACAAAAAATCTCACATTGATGGTTCACTAGCAGGGTATTTTTAAGGATTCTAATATTATACTTAAGTATAGTATCCTAGGCGATTATTTTGGAATGAAAAAAACATGTATATAGATAGGTAAGCGAATATTAAATATGAAACATACAATTTACTGTTGAAATGTGTATATTTTGGTGAATATTATGATAAAAAAAACACATTTTATGTATTATAGGCGATATTAGAGACTAAAAGTGACCAAATAGCAATTTTTTTTTTTTTTTTAAACCCCAAAAATAGCCAATTGGCGAAATTTCACCCCTAAAAATTACCCGTTCACTAGATATTTGTAAGCAATTAATGATGGAAAATGTTCAAAATGTTATTGATTGCTTGAACTCAAGATTTCCAAATCTTTATATTTTCAATGTTGTGAAGTTATTCAGGCCTTGCTATTATTCACATGATGTTACTACTCATGAGAGCATATCAGTTCATTGGCTTGATATACTTCTTTAACATTTACAACATACTTCATGTGATGACAGTGTTGATGCGCCTTCATTTGATATTGCATCATGTAAAAGAGAATTGCATGAATTTATTGATACACTTCATTCAGGTTGTGAAGGGTTCTCTATGAAAGATACATGGCAAGTTTTTTGTTTGTCAAATACTTGGCAAGAAATCTTTCCAAATATGTTAAAGTTATGGTAAGCCATACTTACAATACCTGAAAGCATTGTGCCATGTGAACATGGATTTTCCAAGAAAAATCTAATCAAAGATATAAGCAAAATATGCTTGTCACCAACTACATTGGATGCTCTTATGTGAGTACCAATGATCAACCCTGATTCATCTTTGATAGATTGGGAAAAACTATATCAAAATTTGGAAACAAGTAAAACAAAGAAAAATTTAAATTGTATTTGCGGTGTATTTTTGTGATGGTGTTGTATCCCATATGAGGTAGGACACACCAAGTCTTTTACATGCATTTTATTAAAGCATTGTTTTGTTTCAAAAGTCTTACTTTTGTTAAGATATAAAGCTATATTTTCATATATTGAACTATATTTCTATGAACATTTTCTTTAAAGCATTGTTGTGTTGCAAAAGTCTTACTTGTGTTCAGATAAAAAGTTATATTATGATATGTTGAACTATATTTTTGTAAAATTTGTATTTTTGTATTATATGAGGCAAGATATGAGAATTCAATGTTTCATATAGTTATTTTAGATGTTATTTGAAAAAAAAAACTATTATTATGACGAGTGAAATTAAGATTTAAACGTCAAATAAAAGGAAATGTTAAAATTAAAATGTCATATAAAAATATCTTGACATGCAAGGTAGGACATAAAATTTCAACCCTGCTTGTGAATGGATATACTTGTTTGATTCGAATAATTAGTTACCTTTATGTTCTTGTTCTAAATTCTCGATTGTGACTACCGTGCAAATTCAAATCTATTTGTGCTTTGAATTATGTGTTTAATTGTACTTTTGTATGCAATGAATATGAGTTTTGTTTCATACGTCTAGTAGTGGGTAGTTGAATTGAAATGGTTTAATCAACATTGTTATACTCAAGATTCAATAAATTGGGGTTGTTGTTTTATGGACTTGATTCCCAATTATTCGTGTTTCGATTAAGACCTTCGTGATTTAGTGGGCTAGTCCTCTATCCAAAGGTCCCCTGTGCATGATCCATAAACTTTGTATTTTGTAATTCAGATTAGATGTACAATTCATTTGTTCTAAATCTCAACTAAAACTAGAAATATCAATCTGATCCACCATTGAATCTTGTTACCCTTTCTTTTACTTATTTGATGACATGTATATAATTCCAAGGTTCATGTTGATTATGTTAGTTTTTCAGGTTACTCTAAAAGTGTTTACACCATGTTTGGGGGTGCTTCATGATATTTGGGGTAAATTGAGTATGTTCATCCCTTGGATGATTCAAGATGTATTGTAGCATGAGAGATGGTATAATATGGATATGAGCAATTGATATGGCTTTCTCAATGGATGCTTGAACTTAGGTTGTGGTTGGCTTGGAGTTATTCCGTTAGGCATTGGAGTTCTCTTTCTTGATTGGTGGGTGCCCTTCCTAATGGCCACATCAAGGAGCCACTTTATAGGAGATTTCCCTACTTGGGATGAGGAGCATTTTACATCTTGAAGGAGGGATTCTCCCTAGATGTGTTGTGGTAGATTGGATTCCTATTCAAAGGATTGTAGATGTTTCAATGATTCCTAGGGATTCAAAAGTGTTCTTGTAGGGGATATTTTACCCAATGGAGTACATTGCCTAGGAGGGTAGATGGAGCCCATGGAGGCTTGTGATGGAGTGGTGGGGAATTTCCTTGCATAGATACATCACCTTGGAGAAATTATTGTGCACTACATTTCCATTGGTGTATGAAATTTGTACTCTAAAATGGTTCTCTCGTTTGTGTAGCCTAGAAGGGCTCGTGTAGGTTTATTGTAAGGGCTTGTGCCCACATAGTATTGTTGGTCTCCCTTACCTCTCACATAAATAGAGGAAGGAGAGAGTATTTCCAGTCTTATCATTGTGTGTACTCTTTTATTTGTATGTAGCATATTGGAGGAAGTCATTGGGGCTAACCTGTGAATCCTAGTTGGAGTTATGAAGTGGAGAGGGAATATTCTCACGTAGAGTTTTCTCTTGTGACTAAGGTTTTATCTTGAGGAAGAGACATTGGAGATTATCCCCCTCTCTCTCTCTCTCTCTCTCTCTCTCTCTCTCTCTCTCTCTCTCTCTGTGTGTCCCCCCCCCCTATCTCTCTCTCTCACACACACACACACAAACACACACATTCACTTGTACATGTATTTTTTCTTTCTCTTGAGGCGCTAGGGTTTCTTGGTCTTCTTGGAGCATCTTTGAGTATCTTGAATTTCTAGGGTTAGGGTTTATCCCTATGAGAATGGATATTATGGATTTGAGAGAAAAACCTAGGGTGAATTTGTGAAAAAGAAAAGAAGAAGAGGATATGTTGCTTTGGAGGTTGTGTTGGAGATATTCTTGCACTTGGATATTCTTGGTTGAGCTAGGATTTGTTGTTTTACCATTGATTGGTCCTTTTGGATAACTGGAGTTTTGTACTAGACTTGAGACAAGGATATGCAATGTATGTGTACTTCATATTGTTATATTTGAAGTTTCCAAGTGTACATATACTGTGCAACTTCTATATTTTAATTTCAGCTATATATATGTTCTTTATGCAATGTTATTTACAATTTTTATGTCTTGTTAATTTGAAAAAAATAAAGGGGAAAAATGATAACTGCATTAACATCTAATGAAGAATATAAGGGTTTGATTTTATTGATTTTATAATATTGTAACTATGTTGTAAAACTACATTTTCAAATCTAGTTATTACTCGATAAGTTTCCCTTGAAGGGGATGAAACTTATCTCATTGTTTGGTATATTTTCTCCTTGAATTGTAGTGAAGTGTGAGGTTGTTTGAAGTGAATTATGTGCTATTTCCACTAATGTTTTATATTTTAATTTGCAGTAGTCTCGAGGATAAAAATTCAAGGGCTAAGATCCAAGAAATATTCTTGTAAGAATGTGAAATTTCAATTTGTTAATTGCCCAATTGCATGATATTTCAACAGCTTACATCTTTGTATGTTAATTTTCCCGCTTCAACATTTAAGCATAAGCATGTAACTTCAAGGAAAATTCCTTGAATTCTTTATTTGAATTGCATTGAATTTCTACTTCAAGTTAATACTTTTAGGATGATTTATTGTTTGAACAACTAGCAAGATTATATACACGCCTCCTAAATTGAAGACTCCTACACATCAAATGAAAGAAAAAGATCTAATGGAGGAAGGTCAAACACTTGTAGAAAATATTGTGACAGAAGGAAAGATGCAAACCTTCTCTGATAACTCGAGTCACCTAGGGCTATCCAATTTCCTAGATTGGTCAAAATCATTTTAGATATTCAAAGATCAGAGATATCCTCCATTACCTATATTAGCATATCCAACTGAAGATGATGATGATAAGGATGAGGGGAGGTCGCACGAAATTCCTACATCTTTGAATCTACTAGGAATTTGGCAATTTTGTCAGTATAGTAACATTCAATCACTATTGTAAAAAAAGTCTTGAGGGTCCATAAAACCCTCATTTATGACCTTTCTCATTGGAATACTTGCATCAGGCTGATCATTTTTATATATATTTCTCATAATTTATTTTTAGAGTCGTCGAAACCCAACTTTTTTCTTACCTACCTCCACATATTATTGGTTTTGTCCTGATCATTTTGATATATATATATATATCCCACAACCTTGTTTTGGTATCCCCTACCCCTCTCCTTTTTCCCTTCCTACTTTTTTTCTCCCATGGTACACACTCACCACCAGGCCAACATGGAGAATAACAACCAAAATCCCCCCCCACAAACCAATCCTAAATATTCCACTTTGACTCCTAACCTTTCAACCCTCACATCTAAGGTGGGCCAAATCTCCTAAGATATGTGCCAACTCACCCAATGGGAGACCACAAATGAAAATGAGCACACCAGCACCCATTCCCTGCTAGCTTCTATTTCCCAACATTGTGGATATGTTCCCCCCTATGATACATCCAATCATGAATATGTGGCCACTGAATACCAAGGCTCTTTCTCTCTCTTTCTAGAACACTAGTATCCCTCCATTGAAGAAAAAAATCCATGGCATTGTTTTTTGAAGATTGACATGTGCAAATTTGATGGCTCCGACCCCTCAGGTTGGGTAACTCAAATGGAACATTATTTTTCACTCCATGGAATTAAGGATGATCTCCAAAAAATGAAAGTTGGGTCTTATATTTAGATTATGAACATTGGCAGTGGTGGCAATGGTCCTACAAGTCTTATCACCGCTATATCCCTTGGAGCCGATTTGTGAAGATCCTTCATGAGCGCTTTGATCCCGACACTCACTATTGAGGGTGATTTAATAAATTGCACTGAACATGCATGGTTTTGGACTACATGAAAACATTTCAGTAGTTGGCCATACACCCCAACGACCTCACTGATTCTTTTTTTTTAGAATGTTTCATCAGTGGCCTCAAGGAGGTAATTTGTGCCCATGTCCTCATGCAACAAACCTCCACTTGGTCGGAAGCTTGTGATTGATCTTGTGAAGTTGAATTGATTCTCAATGCCCAAACCATGCACCCTTCATTTCCCCCTCGCATTGTATCTCCCATGGACCCCCCTCCCAACAATCCTCCCACCCCATCTTTTCGCATTCATAAGCTCACCCTAGAGGCCATGGTTGAGTGTCAGTGCCTTGGCATTTATTATAATTGTGACAAAAAATATGTCATGGGACATAAATGTAAAGAATAAAAAATATTCTTGATTTAATCCAACCCCCTTGAGGTCCCTAATTCCAACACAACATAACCTCTACCTGAACCAAAAGGTGAAGACCAAATACTACCCCTTGAAGATGCTCCTGAAATACTAGTTCCAGATCAA
The DNA here is from genome assembly GCA_027924585.1 of Larix kaempferi. Classification (NCBI taxonomy): domain Eukaryota; kingdom Viridiplantae; phylum Streptophyta; class Pinopsida; order Pinales; family Pinaceae; genus Larix; species Larix kaempferi. The sequence continues at coordinate 64,886 of BSBM01002152.1, read as the reverse complement.
AGACCACAAATTTACCTTCATGCTTTATAGAGGTTTTCCACTCCTCAAATGCTGAAATTTATTGTCTATGTAAAGCACAAGATATTCATTATGTTAATTAACTATGTTAGAACCCATAATTTCATCCATAGGTGTGTGGAGGAAGACACCCATTTCTATATCATCCCCATTTCCAGTATCCAAATAATGATAGCTAATGGGGGTACAATCAAATGTGGTGGCTAATGTGAGAATTTCAAACTACAAATGGGGGACTACCATATCAAGACTCATTTATTTTCTATTGACATGTGGGTTGTGATATCATTTTGGGGGTTGAATGGCTCCAAATCTTAGGTCCCGTCACCATGGATTTCTGTAACTATTTATCCACTTCACTCAAGCCAAGCACACTTATTGCCTTCAGGGAATTACTCCTGGTTCACTTGAAATTATCTCTTCCCATCGCATGGATAAATTGTTGATGAAGGGCCACTCCAATTTTATTTCTTAGTTTAATTCCATCCAAGTCCCGGGCTCCCCTCCCTCACATGTTCACCCAGACTTGCAACAGGTTCTCTCCTAGTACCAACAATTTTTTTATGCACCCATAGGTTTACCTCCATCCCATTGCCAAGATGACTATGCCATTCCTTTAGTTCCCAGAAGTCAACCCCCCAATGTCTTCCCTTACTACCACCCTTTTTCCTAAAAGAATGAAATTGAAAAACTCATTCAAGAATAGTTGTCCATCGGTGTTATCCATCCTAGCACTAGCCCTTATTTTTCTCCTATGGTTATGTTCCTAAAAAATGAAGGTGATTGATGCATGTGTCTTGATTTACGGGATCTCAAAAAAATTACCATCAAATACAAATTTTTTATTTTGGTCATTGATGATCTCTTAGACAAGTTGCATGGTGCCAAATTCTTCACCAAAATAAACCTTTGTTTGGGCTACCATCAAATCCGGATGAAAGAGGAAGATATGACCAAAATATATTTCCACACTCATGAAGTTCATTATAAGTTCTTGGTCATGCCCTTCATCCTCTGCAATTCCCCATCCACTTTTCAGAGTCTCATGAATAATATTTTCTGCCCCTTCCTTCGCCATTTTGTCTTTGTTTTCTTCGATGATATATTGGTCTATAGTCCCACTTGGGAACGCCACCTCCATAATTTTTCTCATACTTTTCACTTATTACAAGACCAATAATTATTTATGAAATGTTCCAAGTGTGATATTGGGGTGACTGAGGTTGAATACTTCGGCCATATTGTAAGTTAGGACAACGTTTGGGTGGAACCCAAGAAAGTGGAAGATATTAAGAACTAGTTGCGCTCCAACACTCTCAAGATATTGAGAGGATTTCTTTTCCTTTTAGGATATTACCATAAGTATGTGGAAAACTATGGGAAGATTGCATCTCCTCTAACAACCTTCCTAAAAAGGAATGCATTTTCCCAGCTTGAAATATTGGACAATGCTTTCTCAACCCTCAAGGAATCCATGTGTACTATGCTCATGCTAGCAATGTTGGATTTCACTAAGACCTTCATCTTAGAATGTGATGCCTCTAGCTGTGGATTGGGAGCCATCTTATCCTAAGAAGGACGTCCCTTGGACTTCACCAATAAGCAACTTTGTGATAGAAACTTGGGAAAAACCACCTATGAAAAAAAATATGATGGCTATCATTTATGAAGTTGATACATGGCACCCTTATCTAATTGATCAACATTTCAAAATCAAGACAGAACATGATAGTCTCAAGTATTTCCTAGAATAACGTATTTCTTCACAAAAGCAACAGAAATGGGTCACTAAGATGTTGGGCTATGATTATGAAATCATCTATTAGATGAGTCGCAACAATGTGGTGTTTGATGCCTTGTCTAGGAAATTTGAAGAGGAAGGATCATTCTTTTCCTTATCCTTTTCAATCCTAGGATGGCTCGATGAAGAGCGACGGGATTGGTTGGCCTAGGACATGGTTTTCCATCTCATCAAACAACTTCAAGAAGACTTGAATCCTCCACCCAAGTATATATGGCACCAAAATATTTTGAGGTATAAGGACCACATTTTTCTCACATCAAATTCAACATTGAAACTAACAATCCTAGAGGAATTATAGTTATCACCCACAGAAGGTCACTCATGTTTTCATAATACTTATGAAATAATTAAGCGCTCTTTGTTTTGAGAAGGCAAGAAAAAATATTTCCATAACTTCGTTACAACTTGAGAGATTTGCTAATAGCATAAAGGTGAAACAATGAAGTCACTAAGGGATTTGCAGTCACTCCCCATTCCTAATCATATTTGGATGGAAATCTCTATGGACTTCATTGTGGGGATTCATAAGGTAGGAAACAAAAAATTCATTATGGCGGTAGTAGATCATTTGACCAAATATGCCCATTTATGTTCCTTACCACCCACTTTCACACCCGTTTTGGTGGCCCAAGTTTTCTTGGATCAAATTTTCAAACTCCATGGCATGCCTACTTCTATTGTCTCTGATTGTGACCCCACTTTTACTAGCAAGTTTTATAAATATCTCTTCAAAATTCAAGGCAATCAATTGAATTTCAACATGGCATACCACCCCCAAACAAATGGTCAAACTAGAGCGTTCAATAAGTGCTTGGAAAACCACTTGCTTTGCTTTTCATATGATAAGCCACACCAATGGGAATATTGGCTCCCTCTAGTTGAATGGTGGTATAATATTACTTATCATGGTTCCACAAAGATGACACCATATGAAGTAGTGTACACCCAAAAATCCTTATCAATGATTTCCTATGTATTAGGTACATCCAGGGTTCAGTCAATAGATGATGCACTCTGAACCAGAGATGACATTGCATGCATCCTTAAAGACAATATTATTCTTTCCCAAAACATAATGGAGGAATAGGTTGATCAACATATCTCCGAGTGCTCCTTTGAAATTGGGGATGGGGCATTTCTTCGACTACAACCATATAAGAAAACCTCTTTTAAGACTCATCCTCATTAGAATCTTGCTCCAAATTTTTATGGACCCTACACTATTCTACAACGCATTGGACATGTCACCTATAAGATTTATTTTCTATACCACTCCAAGATTCATCCTATCTTCCATGTCTCTTGCCTCAAAAAAGTGGTGGGATCAAATTGAAAAGTACAGACCAATTTAACAGAATTGGATGAGGAAGTCTCCATTTGGGTTCAACACGTTGCAGTATTGGCTTCAAGGGAAAGACAATTGCGATGGAACACCATCAAGGAAGTTTTGATCTAGTGGAAAGATATGTTGCCAGAAGATGCCACTTGGGAACCAACCAACATTTTATAGCAATTTCCACACCTTAAACATTGAGGGCAATTTTGAGGATGTTAAAATGAGGTTCTGAACATGTGAGAGCAAGAGTGAAAGACATATAACACCATGCATGAATCCAATGGATGCATACTTCGACCAAGAGTGAGTATTCTTGGAGGTATCGGGGGTTTGTTATGTTAGGGTCCTACCCTAACTTACCTTACCTTAGGAATTAATCGTATATATTATAATGCCATAGATTTGTAATAAGGCCGAGTTAGTTAATGTTCAACAATCAATGTAAAAAGGGTCTCTTTATTAATTAAGACCCATTAGTAGATAGTATTTGACCATTTCAAGTAGTTAGGGTTTTGGACATTTGAAGCATATTTAAAGTAGATTCAAGGATATGATATGTTTTGTGAAGAATATTATATCAAAGTTCTGATGAAGTGAATGGTTGTCCAACTATAAGAAGCCTTGAACATTGTTTCCTTAATAACATAGCTCTTTTTTTGTCATATTTTGTTATTATTGTCTCATATTTATGGTTTTGTGTTGCTTATTTATGGTTCATTGCATGCTAATATTGCTATATACTGTGTTATTTTCAAGTTATGGGGTTAAGGAATACCATAAATAAGAATCCACATTTATCGCCTAAATTTTTCCTTGATAGGCTGCAATAAAAGAGATTGCATATCCGATAATTGTACAAGGTTTTAATACATTTTTGAGTAAATATCATAAGAAATGGTGTCATGCATATCCTCTAGACTACATAGGAATGTATGGCCTAAAAACTTCCAAGTTCACTAAAATGGATGCTAATTCCATTCAAAAGCACAATTTCACAGAGGAAAGATTCAAGAGACATTATCCCAAATCAATAGTAGAACAACAAGCTAAAGAAGTATATTTCAATTGGACATATGCACATGAGGATTGGGATGACAAAAAAACACTGGTTGGAAAAAATATTTTCAAAAAGTACAATAGAGGATGCTACATGAATATGAAAGGAGACCATTACTACAAAGGACAGGAGAGGAAAATAAGAAAAGAATTGAAGAAGAAAATAAGAAGAAGGGAGCAGAGGAAGCTAGGAATAAAGTTGAGGTTAATGCCAAGGTAGAAAGGTTACATGAATATGAAAGGAGACCATTACTACAAAGGACAGGAGAGGAAAATAAGAAAAGAATTGAAGAAGAAAATAAGAAGAAGGGAGCAGAGGAAGCTAGGAATAAAGTTGAGGTTAATGCCAAGGTAGAAAGGTTACAAACATAAATTGGGGAATCCATGAAGAATAAGTATATGAGAAAATATTGGAAGAAGAAAAGAGTAAAAGAATAAAATTGAGGAGGAGCAAAGAAAAGGGCTGAGGTAGGTTTCAAATCCGAGAGGTTGAAGAAAAGGAAACAAGAGAGGTTGAAAAGTATTCTTGTAGGTGTTATATCATGACCAATTGAGGAATATTATACTACTAAAAGTTTGACAAAGTTGAGTCCATCTAGATTAATTACTAGTGGGGATATGCCTACACCCACCCTTGTGAATGTGACGACTTGGAGAATTTTACATTCGATAAAAATACCAAACAAATAATAAAGTAATATCATAAGAGGAGAAATATATATGTACACAAGGAGTTCATATTGTCTTATAAAGTTGTTGTATATAATGCTAAAGGCACTAGTTTATAATCCCTATCCACTATAGGGTTATCCTTTAATGAAGTCACTATAGATGCAATTTGGTCGACATTCAAGAAGATGAGAGAACAACAAGAAAATATTGCCAAGTTAGAGAATGAGGTAAACTATTATTGGACAAATCAATGTGTCTGAGACAAATTTATTAATTCTTCTATTGGAATCTAGGATAAGTTGAATATCATTCAAAGGAAATTCTATGAAAAGGTTCATGTATTTCATAAACATATTGATACCATGTTGGATCCTGATAAGAACATGCAAGCATGGAAGATCACATGGGAGAAAGTATAATTGCAGTTAGATTTTTTTAAGAGATGGAAAGACTATATGACAATATTTTCTCCAAAGGTACCTTACATGTGTGAGGACGAACTTATTGGAATTGGTTGCATTCTAGATTGTTGGAAAAAAATGGGTCATGAGCCTAGGAGAGCATGCGATCATAGATAGATGGAGCTACTAAAATATGACATGTTATAGTCAAAACTGTTGTGTCCAAATGAAAAGTCACCTTCTTTTGGTTCCATTGATGATTTCCTTCAACAAGAACAAGTGAAAAGGGAATCAAAATATTCCATTATGCATGAAAAATGCATTCTTTGATCTATTTCTATTTCGATTTATCACAATGATTAAAGCCATTTTTCCTGATGAGGAGAAGTACATTGATAAGTTGTAGAGGAAACTCATTGTACAAAGAGTTCCACTAGATAGGCATCAATTTCTTCAAACCAAATATGTTATTGACACCTTTGAGGCTTAGAAAGCCTATGTTGATAAGGATAATACAAAAGAACAAGAGTCAATTACTCACATAGGAAGTCTAAGTAATTTAGCAATGGACTGATTTATCTTGTTTTCCTATTTATTTTTGTATAAATAATATAAGTATGATATAGAAGGGGATTTTTGGGACTTGGCAATATGAAACTACTTTCAAGTTTTAATCATAATAAGTTGTGATTTTGGTGTATATGTGATAGCTTAGACTTTTCTTGCTTTCATGTATTCTGGAATTCTTGTAAGGTTTGATTTGTGAGTTGTAGTTATGTTGTTTATCATATCTTGCTTTGTTACAAACATAATAATACCTAATAATAAATAGTAAGTGTTAATAATTAATAAATAAGATTAGTATTTAATGAAGAGTCAAAGGACACACCAGTTCACTTTCATGGCTATTCAATGCATATAAAGGTATACCATCACTAGACAATTGTATTCATCATTCATTCAATTAATCATTCAATCACAGCATACAATAGAACGTTAACCATCACGAGTTCTCATTTTTTTGGAGGTCACAATTAATAATTATTTTTACTTCAATTTCGAAAAGTAGTGCTACCAATTGCATCATTTATTTTTGAGGAGGGGAAGGGAGTGGCTAAATTTAAAAATTTGAAAAAACTTATATATATATAGATATATATATATATTAAAAATATTTAAAAATCTAATAAATATTTAATAAATATAGGAAAAAACAAAAACAAAAAACCATACATTTAAACATTAAAATGGAAAAGGGGTTGATTGAGGGGTACTAGGAGGGCTTAGAATTGCACCATCTACCCACCACGTCTTCACCACCCAAAACCATTAACAAAAGTAATCCAACTTGATATTGAGAACTTTACTTTATTGATGAGGTTATGTGGACACAAAAGATTCCATTTCATTTTTGTTGGGTGACCTAATTGTACTTTCTAGTCACCTATCCACTTTGTTTCATACTTTGTATTTTACATAATACATTTCACTATGTAAGCAAAATTCCCTTCAAAATACCTTATAGTGAGGTAAGTGGCATTATATTGATTTCATCCATGAAGGAAAGCGTTATCAATAGTCAAACAGTATTTTAGACTATTTCTTTTCAACATATATACATAGAAAGAAATAATGAGGCATCTACCTTATCCAAATTGGGCCTACAATATGGGATGGCTTATGGAAACTATGGGAAGGACAAGAGGATTTGGCCAATGAGTCTGCAGTGAGACCTATTCCTCCTTGAGTTTTGGAAGCAATCGTCATCTTTTCTTATTTTATATGTTTATGCACTCACATATGCTGATGTCATATTTTGACAATTCTCGTTTTGAGACTTTATATGGGAGAATCTTGTATATAGGAAGCTTGTGATCATGCTTTTCTTGATAAATCATAGTTATATTTGGAAGATTCACATCTTTGAACAGTTTTAGACATTTATACAGTACATACTATGTTGATACTAATACTTGTATGGCTTATATCAGCAGTGATCAAATTTGAAGGGTGGGTCTTAATTTTTATTGGAAGGGCATTTGTTCTTGGAGCCCTTCAAAGATGAAGGGCAATTTAAATGATTGTACTTCAATTGACAAGTATAAATTAACTAAACCCTTCCTCCCAAAAATGCAAAAAAAAAAATATTGCCCATCCAAATTTTTACAATCTTAAATAATTGAGCACTCCTCAATAGATATCTACATGATAAAATGGTATCTTTTCAATAAAATGGAATTTGAACACATTAATTTGACATATATGTAACATTAATTTTACAGTTCATTAAAATAACAACTATTTTGTTGTATTTTTCTGGGTTAGATCGCACTTCATTATACAGAAAAACTACTTAGACTATGCAATAACCATATTGGGGCATCTGCATGATCTTATGCATACTGCAAGACGTTGTAACTAGATATAGTCTTAAAATAAAACTAGAACCATGAGAAAATTACTCATTGTTAACTATGTACAAAAAAAGCCACTAAGCAAAATGAGGCTATAATAAACCTACAACCAAAATATACATATAAAACCAAACAAAACCTGAATTCAAACTCGAGAGAGGGAAACCATCCGAGCTTGAGAGATATAAGAATGATGGACATTAGGCCCCCTAAGAAAAAATAATACATAGCAAAAAAAAACATTAAAAAAAAATCCTCCATACCAAGCAAGTTAGCAAGGCTAGCATCATAAGGGTCTGGGCATCAAATTTTTTTGTTCAACACTTGTCGCGACAACATACAGGTATGGGATGGACGGGAAATGGAATCAATCCTAAGTCAACTGGAGCCTTGCGACTCGCTGCATGTTTGAGTCTCGACAACTACCTTTTAAATTGAATCATAACAATAAAAGAAGTTTGTTAATGGCTCGATTTGCGAAAATTCTAGACACATGAGTAATTAAGAGCTCGAGGCTCTAAAATTTGATGTGTTTTTTACCAATCCACGATTCGGTGAATTCATAGTCACTAGCATGAAATTTAAGTTATTTAATGAAAGAATTAATGTATCTACCTCTATGTCGAAATTGTTTTCCCTGCTAATGCGGGCCACTGCCCTCCTTATTGTCTTACCAAAAGGCATGAGAATGAGGAAGAAGACTCAAAATTATGGACTTCACCATCAAAGAAGCCTTACAATCACATTGGTAAGGAGTGATAAGAAGATCACAACAATCCAACCTGTCAAATCTCAAATGATAGTGCCAATTAAAGATTTATATGGTAAATTTAATATAAGAATTACTTATAGTTGTCTCCTACTCTTTGCGTCTTGACACATTTGATCATTTATGGTTGTCTCTGCGCCTTGAACCAATTGATAATATAAGGTGAGGATGTGCATGCAAAATAATCCTTAGTCATGACTATGCGATGAGGATTTAAATGGAAGAGGATGTAAAGACATGTAATTTTTATACGTATTTTGGTGGCGAGTGTCGAAGAGAAACGTGGTGAGAAACCACATATGTTTGGAAAGACGAAGGGAGATTACATGATCATGATCATGCCACAGATCAAATTGAAGACAATTCATGAGCCAAAATTTGTTTTTTAAAATTTTATTAATAACCATTGTGGTGCTTTGGTAAAAATGTTTTTTCTAACTCATTGTTTCTCCATATTGTGTGCCTAGTGCCACCTCTCTATATCAATGCATAACTCAACCTCTGCTTGGTTTGTGGTTGTAGCTGCATGCCATTATTTGTAGTTGCATGCCATTGAGTGTTGTTTAGAGTTGTCGTGAGCCTGTGACATTCATGCAATAAATGAAGTCTTCTATAGGAGGACTCATCAAAGGGGCAATTTGAATTTCATTTTGAGGAAAAATGAGTGGACATTGGTAGCCAGGTTCACATAGGTAGTAGGCACAATGTTTCGGCCTTAGATCTCAGCCCGAAGTGACTCGGGATTCAGAGTCAAATCCCAGTGGCTAGTACCTCGTAGTCATCAGTCATCACTCGTTACCTTGCAAAGCTAAGCAGTGAGTGCATGACATGAGTGAGTGAATTATTATAATTGATGATATTTCCAATATTTTGAATGACGAGTCGAATTTTATAGCATAGGAATTTCAACATAGAAATTGAAATTTATATGGATGGGTAATTTCAAATGTTGCCCTTCTTTTGAAATGTTGATATAAATGATGTCCTTCCTATTGGAAGGGTAAAATTTAGATTTTAAATTTTTTTTGACGGGTAATTTTAACTTTACACTTCTAGGAAGGGCTAGAACCCTTTGGAAGGGCTAGGAAGGGTTCAAATTTGAACGCTATATGCCTATTTTTAACCACGTCGTTCATTTTTAATATAATGAATTACATTTTTTTCATGAAAAAAAAATAGTCAAACATTAAAGACGTGTGAATATGATATCCCACTTGGAAAATGAAGAAAATCTTAGGTGGGTTTTGCAAGAGATAAGGCAAATGATTAGGTTAATTCATGGACAGGCCACAAGACTTCACTTGATTGGACAGTGCGAATATACTCTGATATAATGCAAAACTATTATCTCATGGGGAGGGGAGGGTTTTAATGTTTTTGTTTTTTTTGTTTTTTAATTTAATTTTTTTAACTTTTATTAAAATGTTTAATATTTTTAAATATTTTGTTTGATTTTTTACATTTTCTATTTTTTTATTAAAGTATTTTAATGTTTAGAATTTGTTTTTTTTGTGTTTCTTTTTTTTTATTTAATTTTTTTCATAAAATATATGGGTTTTTCTTAAATGTTTGTTTAATTTTTTTCTAAAAAAATTTAAAGATTTTCATTTTTTAGGCAAATGTAACCCAACAATGGAAAGGGGTGTCATTGGTAGCACTTGTTTTCGAGTCACAAGTTGATTTTAGCATTTATGTTGCAATGACTCTAATTGTTAAGGGGATGGCATCAAACAAGTTGCAATTTTGGCCCAAAAAAGGGGGGTGCCATAGGTAGCACCACTTTTTTATTCGGTGGTCGATTTATGGTTTTGTTTACAAAGGCACCAGACAATGTTTTAAAAAAGTTGTAAATTTAGCCCCCCCAATAATCGTGATACCAATAGCACAACTTTTCGATTTGGGGTTGTTTTTTGGTGAGTTTTACACAAAAATATGAGTTTTTATGACTAGAGTTCTTGTTCTATAGTATACTGTGTTTTCAAAATAAATTTTTTTATTTACCAACAAGGTAAAATATTTTTACTAGACTCGGCAAAAACATTAAATTGAGAAGCTTTATATACATTATATATAAAGTAAAATTAAAATGTGGGTTTTACAAAGAATAAGGAAACATTTAAAATGGGTGACTATGATTGTACACTCACATAGAGGGTCATTATGAAGATGAAGCCAATAACACCTCGCTAACTATGGATAACATCGAGAAGTTGTAGAAAGAGTTAGCGGGAAGACCAAAAAGAGTTAGGCAACAAATAGAGTTAACAAGGTAGCCGAATATTCTGAAGAATATTGGTTAGAGGTGACAAAAATGAGGAACGAGGACAAAAGTGAAATCACTATAGCATTCAACTCAGTTTCAAACTATGATGAAACACCACAAAAAGTATCACTATCATCAATTTCATGCAAATTACTGAATAATAGTGATGATAATGTGCCGCAAGGGGGAAATATTCAAAAAACTAAAACACAAGTAACCATAGTTTAAGTGACCAAGCTTGCTCAAGTCATCGCTATGAGAAACAAAAATCGAGGGAAAAGGTGATGACTCAAATTTGATAAATTTGTACAACTTGGTAATATCATCAACAATTCCAGTAGCTTGGTCATGCTTAGGATCTTTGAAATCCTTGGTTATAACTTGGTGAGACATAAATGTTACAGTGTTTACCTTCACAAAAATGAGTGATTTGATAGACTGACAATAAATTGCAAGAAAATCTTAGAACACGTAGTACAACATTGAACTACTCATCATCTACCTAAAATGTTCCAGATCCACAACATTAAGAGATCTATCATCACCAAAAAATATTTGTTTGGTGGTACATTCATTCATATTAGAAAATATGGTTTTATCATTATCCATATGATAAGATGTTCCATAGTTAATGAGCTATTCATTAGAAGAAGAAGAAGAAGATGCATTGAAAGAAAAACCAGAAGCACAAAGTGCATGTCCTTGAGTTGTAGATTCAAAAGACGAATCAGGGTTGATGTTGTGCTTCTTCATTGCTTCTTCCAAGGATGCCATATTCTTAAAACATTTAGATTCCACATGACCATCTTTCCCACAACAGTTGCAATGACGCTCAGTCTTCTTACCTTTTGATTTGGTTCCTTTGTCATCTTTGGAAGGATGAGCTGGTTGAGAGGGCTTAGGAACCTTGTTTTGCTTATTATTGTGAGGATGTTGCTTCTTGGGATTCTTGGTCTTATCCTTATGTTGTGCCACGAAGGATTTACTAGATGCATATGCATTGCTAATTATTTCAAGATGTATGAGATTAATAATCTTACTCTCTAATCAAGGAATGAAAAAAGGATTAAAGAGTGGCTTATTTATAATTAGTACCCAAATATTCTTCCATGGAGTAAAATGTAGATACAAAAATAGAATAGGTAGGACCAAGCTTGGAAAGAATATGAAAAATGCATTGTTTATATTCCCTTGCTATGTTGCATTCTTCAATTAAGAGTCTAAGGGTTTTGTACTTAGATAGATAGTATTGAATGCAAGAAAAGTCATTTGGATCTAAGGCAATAAACTCATTTTCAATCCGGTGACCTTGAATCTCATTGTGTTTACCAAACACAATTTCCAACTTTTCCCAAGCAGTATCTGATTCCTTAATTCCTGATAGGTGGAATCGTAAATCAATAGAAATTGACATTTTTATTAATCCACAAGCCTCATCACATTTATTGTCCCATTTTATTTTCCTATCATCATTAGTAGGTTTAGTTTCTTTCCCCAAGGTAATCTGGTAAAGTCCCCTACTTTGTAGGACATCCTCCATATGGGATTTCCATGAGAAGTAGTTGGAACTGGTAAGAAAAATATCACATAGAGTGGCCATATTGTAATATGCATGCTATAGAAACATAAATTGATGGTACAAATGCAAATATCTTGAAAAAATGGGTGGTTAAAAAAAACAGACTTCAGATGCCAAAGTTATGCTCTTTTGAAAAAAAAATCATAAAAATAACCAAGGAGCCACGTGGCAGGAAAAAAATTGATCCACGTGGTAAAGAGAAAAAATGAAATAAAGAATCCCCCCTTACTAAAGTTTTGCCTATAATCTCACTTTTACAAATAAATTTCTTCAAAAGAAGTGACCCACTTTTATAAAACAAGTGGGAAGCACTTTTACAATATAGTTACTTTATAACTTAAAGTTACATGAACTTTTACAAAAATAACAAAAAGAAGGACTTGAATCCAAGTGAGCTAAGCAAAATATTTAGTAATGATTATGGAGGAGAATGGGATTGTTGTTGTTGGAAGAGCGTTCCTACCAAAAAAACTTGTGTTTTGGCCTGCAGGACACTTTACACAAACACCTTAAAATAAAAACAAAATTATGAAACTAAAATGTCTCAAATTTGGAGTTATTCCTTTGTTACCTTTCCTGGAAATGTAATTTTTCTCATTGTTCCTGATTTATCGAGTTCACACAAAGCGCACGAAAAAGAACACACATAGTAAACAAAACCCTTTTCACTATGTTTCTAATTTATTGAGTTCACACAGAGAGCACGACAAAGAGACTAGATTGAAAAGGCAATAACCCAGAAATAAAAACAAATATCAAATAGAAAGTTGAAAGAATATGAGAAAAAAAATTAAAAATGTGTAATTGTAAATAATATACCTCCAAATTTGGTAAAATGGTCATATCTTGGGGAAAAAAACTTTTTAGATTAAATGAAAAGTGTTTAGAACAAAAAACAATGCTCTAGATGCAATGGAACACCTCTCACACACTAGAAATGCACAACATTATCAGAACCAGAAATCATTTGATGGCCTTGACAACATCAGTTCAAGATCTAGATCACCAACAAAAACAAAACTTCATAAGAGCTCGGATTCCATGTTTGACTAACACATGATATTTCCAAAAGGCCGAACACCTTAAGAAACTGCTCACACAAATAGATCAAAGATCAACGCACCGCATTTTTACATGGTTTAAACCCTCGAAGAGGGAAACACTCCACGACCCCAGCTAAGTAACTACTTGAGGCAATATTATTGAGCAAAAGAAAAAGATGTTACAAATAAGTTTCTCATAATCGATCAACTAGAAAATGACCCTCCATGCTCTTTAAATAGAGATCATGGATCAATTCGGTGTTAAGCCACATATCAATGGTCATTAAGATCGAGAAGAAGATGAACCATTGGATCACTCTATGTTAAGAACATATCGTGATCATCAGATCACTTTATGTCAAGAACATATCGTGACCGTTGGATTACATATGTACAAATGCATACTAAAGAAACATTGTTTTCCTAAATATACATTATAACAAGTTGATCTTAACTAAATCCTAAGTGTCTAAATATCCTAAAATTTATATATTCAATCTCCATTGCAGAATACTTATGTGTAAAACTGATTCTGCTACATACTTCCTCTTTAAAATGGTGACAATCGATGGATATCATATCACAGTTTGTTGTTTAAGTGATAGGATAACCTCCATTTACATTGAGCTATTTGAAAGTTGTGTATCTAAAATTTAGTAAACTATTTTTTTTATTATCAATGCAACTATTTTACTTGATTTCACATCCATTTCCTTTTTTTTGTCCTAGCCCAAACCCCTTTTATTAGAATTGCATTTGCATAATACATATCCCATTTTAGATTTTTTTTTAAATTTTTTCATTTCATTAATTATTAATGGTTGTGAGGCCATAATATAGAAATTTCCCCATTTTAAACGAAGTGAAGTATAATTGGGACTTTTATTCATGACAAACTCCTATAGTTGAAAAATATAGCTTTCCCATGTCAACGCATTCATTCCCTATCTATCATTATCAAGGCATGCATTTACTTATTCTTTCTATTTTTATGCTATTTTGGATCTTTGGTCCATAACATTTGGCATCATAATAGACGGTCCTTGGTTTGGCTCCTTAGATAAGCCATCTTTTCCATTTTCCCTCTAGTATTTTTAGTGATATTTCAGGGTATGAAATTCTTAGGGTGCAGAAAGGACATAGCCAAGTACCTTGTGACAAAACTTCATATTTTGATTCACTAGACTTTGAAAGTTGTAGGTCATGTAAGTTAGATATTTTGGCTAGGATTGAAACTAATCTCAAATGGATGCTCTAGGTAAACCAGTTATATATGAATATAGAAATATCCATTTAATCTAATTCCATCAGTGGAGATGAAAAGATGATGAATGGGAATTTTAGAAATCCAATATATAAAATTGGACACATGTCATAATGTACAAGTTTTCTCTCAATGTCAAGGGTGCCAAACCAAGCTTTGAGAAAGTTGTGACAACTTTTTCTAAGCACATCATACTTTAGTGAGACTTGTGGAATTTAAGATAAGACATACCAAGTTATTACATGCCAAAATTTTAGACTCCTAAGAATAGAAATGTTAGAGCTATGTTAAGTCTAACGTCAATGAGCAAGATAGTCTCTAATTAAGGTTTTAAAAGGGAAAAAACAAGAGGTTTGGTAATTCACTCATAACTTTCTCTTAGAAGATGCAAATTTCATGGAATTAGGGAATATTGAAGACATCTCAAAGGACATCCTATATAAATTTCATCAACATAATATTATAATTGGAGAAGTAATAATTGGTTGAATTTCACATCCCCTTCCATCAATCCGGCCAATAGAGGGGGACATACACTAAGTACGACCTTCTAAATTTCTCCCCATAGCAATAATACAAATTCATAACATGTAATATATGTGTGCACATGCATAAATAATAATACACAGCATAAATAAATTCTATCCACACACATCTAGCATGTATATACCAGCATTATCATAACATGCATTAACTAAAAACATTGCATACTCAAATACGAAAGAATACTTATCTTTAAAATGAAGATGATCCAAGCAACTGTCTCTGTAAGAGCGATTTTCCACCCAATCATAGGCACTATGTCTATCATATACTATTTTTGCTGAGAGGCCACCCCCAAGTTGGGCTATGAGGACACCAGGGTGAAGGAAACACCTGCAGGCTTCTCTCTTTCATCCCACAACCTTTTCTTCTCTCTATGCTTAGCCAAATGCTCATACAGAGCTCTATAGGGATCTCACTCAGCCATCACAACCTTGGATCCAACAATACCTGCCCCACACAACACCCTTCTTGGCTCAAGCATCCCCTTCACCAATCCATGGTTATCTTGGGAGATCCATATTGCTAGGTGCTTCTAGTGTATGCATAGAAGGAGACAAACATGATATATGTTGTTCCTGAACCATTTGTAGACTTAATTCATTGATTCTCAAGCATCTGTGAGAAGAAAGGGTTCCTATATTTTCCAACCTCTATGCTCACCTACAACCATCTATTCTCCCTTCAAATATGCAGTCTTGTCTCAAAATTCGAATTTCTGGGTTATACACAGTCTAGTAATGGTCATGAACAATAATGGGGAGCTTTGCGTAGTGTATATTTGCATGAGAGAATGATAGAAATGAGGGTTGACTCCATAGGATATGAGATAATGGTGAAAAAAAAAACTGACATAGTTTTTTACCATAGAAGAAAGGACTCCTAGTAGCTGTAGACTGACTTCTGACATGTGACAAAATTATCACAAACGTGCATTCAACCCCATGCTTCAATAACTGCATGAGGTGACTTTTCCCACCAACATCACACATACATTCAATGATTGGATTCAATAGTCAAAAGAAGGTGATTGGCTCACTCAAAGTACATGGAAGAATTTGGATGAGTTCTAAGGTTGACACTTGGAAACAAAGGATTTAGTCTCCCATAGGTCCCCTTTCCTCTTCCCCTCTGGTGGAATCATAGCCCCTATAGTGCTCTTTACACAACCATCTTGGACCATTTTATTATTTTTCCAACATAATAATTACATAGATTTTACGTCATCATGACAAGCCAACTATATGGTCCATGTAGACATATTCACATTATATATGCCTAGCCATTCACTAGTCAAGCCTTTGCCTTGAGCTCTGCACTAGGAACTCATACTAGCACATTTACATCATTTTCATAATCTAACTGAATACATTCCAAGGGTCAAAATCAGGGTACTACATTGAATATTGTCCAATAGATTTGTCTGCAAAACCCTAAGCCCATCATGTTTGGATGTAATAAGCCAAATGTGACTCTTGAAAAGGATTCTAAAGGGTCATCCATGACACAAGAAGAGCAAGAAGATAGTGATTTTAAGATGTACAATATGGAAGAGAGAATAGAGATCCTAGAATCTATGATAACTAAGATTGTTGTCCTAAATGTAGTAACTAAAGCAAAATTCCAAACCTTCAAAGATGATATCAAAGACAACCTTAAAGGGATGGAAAAAAATATGACATCAAAGAGATGGAAATAAAATATGACCTCAAAGAGAATCTTGTTGGGAAAAAACCCTTAGAAAATTTGGATAGATGGAAAAAGAATAGCAGAAAGGATATAACATATATTCCAAGAACAAATGGTGGTTCCATCAAACAATTCTGAAATAAATATTGTTGAATACGCCATGATTTAGCTCAAAATTTTAAGACAAAAAGGCCTTGTTCTACATCTAACTCGCCTCACTATTTTCCACTACATTTTCTCTTATATTTGCTCCCAAAACCATAGTTTTTGGTTCTCTTATTTCCCACCTATGCTAGACCTTGTCCTCCCATTCTATTCATTCGATTGACCTATTTTATAAATCTTCACTACTCATGAACAAAGTTAAAGCAACATAAATATTTTTCTTTCCCTACCTCAAGCCATAAAACATAAAATTCAATTGTGCTCGATTGTTATGCTCTCCTTAGACCTTCAGTCACTAAAAAAATGCACCTACATGCATTCCACATCGTAGTATAGTGTTATTGTTCATCCACGCCCTAACCATTTTCTCACGTCAATCATCACATTCCCTTGATGTTGCCCACTCTTTTTGGAGAGTAGGATTCTGAAGATAACCAATAGCCATATGTGAACTTTGCCTCTAGTAGCATAGAGAGCATCTCCAGCATGGTGTTAAGCACTCATAAGAAACTAGTGTTTATCTTGAAGACCAACAACCACACAGCCAGCCAAAGCCATCTTATCACTGGAATAGTCTGGGGACTCAGATACTAATTGTCCCAAATAGCTCAGTAAATGTTTTTGACACTCTCTATGCTCAAGATGTAATGAGTCAAGAAGTTGGATCATTTGATGCTAGTAAGATAGATAGACAAACTGGCAAACACTAATATAGTACGTTGATCAATGTTTTGGCTAGTTTTCAGATCCCTGTTTGTAGAAGGCTCGAAAATCAGTTTGTATTAAAAAAAAAAATCATACCAGTAATATAAGGCTGGGCTGTTTGATTTACCCCGAAAGGGGGACTGCTTCACTTTATTCGATTTTCAACCGTGTACAGGATAGTAAAAGATCAAAATATGGTACAGATGAACCAGGAGGTACACAGGAACCATGTAAGAAGGAATAATATTAATCAAAGAAACAGAAACATTCACAGACCTAATTTATCAATCGGATCCTATAAGTATAAGGTGATCCAGTACAAGTTAGTAGACACCACTTTAAATATAAAAGGAATTAAAATTTACACAGTAGAAACAAAGTCCTTAATTCATCAACACGCCAAGAAAGCCTCTCGAAAATGCAGAACTTTATTGAACAAGGACAAATAGCACAGAAATTTCTCAAGCAAGGCAACTTTGCATAGATCTACAGAAGGTTTTCATTTCTTCACTTTTTTTTTAAAGTATTTGCAAGCAGTTTTGGATTAGTGAATATAACAGAAGAGGAAGCACCTGTATTAGAGCATGGAATTTACTGAAGTCCCTCCTAATTCTCTACCCTTCATATTGACCTTTTAGTGCAAATTTGATATCTGGGTTTTTCCTTTTCCTAAAGTTGTCATTTTAGCCTTTTTGACAGCAAATTGATTGATTTAAGCCTTAAAAATGTGTTATCATGAATAAAGAACGCTCGGGAAGCCATGCTGGACTTGAAAGGTGGGAATTGGTTCCATAAATCTTCATAAGGCAAAGCTATGGAAACGTCCCAACTCTCCAAAAACAATTTTCTTGCAAATCACTTTTGATCTTATTTCATAGCTGGGAACATGTAGAAAATAACAAAATTCTGGGAGATCATGTCTCATATGGAACTTTTCTTGTGGATCCATGTTCAAAGTAATCTGCTTTTAAATCCTGGTTAAATCATTTCAATCTGCTGAGTCCCGATCCCAAAGATTTAGTAGTAATAAGTTTACTGTATTGTAACTGAAAGGGGTAACCGATCAGTTGAAAAATATTTAGAGATATGTGAAGGAGTAGGCCATCAAATTGGTTTCAATGTGCAGGGCCTAATCCCATAGATTTAGAAGTGAAAAGATTGAATTGTAACTGAAAGGGGTAAATGATCAGAATGAAATATGTTTAAACATTCGTGAAGGTGTAAATCATGAAGAAGATTTTATCTGCGTTAAAAGTGGAAGGGGCATTCCGAGAATTGAACTCGGGACCTCTCGCACCCTAAGCGAGAATCATACCACTAGACCAAATGCCCTTCGTTGCAATACTTTTTAAGTAAGAGAGGAACAGATTCATACCAGAGTAAAATAGGAAGATCAAGACTCAGGGGATATCAAAGAATGTGGATGTAGGATTTGAACCGTGCATCCCAAACGTGAAACTGGCAACTTGGATAATGTACCTGCACCGACTGCATTGCAACGTCATGAAACCCCAGATCACGCTGGAACCATCTGCCATTAACAAATGTAAAGAACAGATTTCTACACCCTATTTATTGCAAGGATTTGGAATTCAGACTTGTTTTTCCGCGTGGCCGCCTAAGAAATCCACGTGGAAACACCTAGCCGAGGTGGGAAGTTTGGAAACGATTGAAGGATGGCCATCGAGAGAAAGGACGTCTACAATAAAAATAGTTTGGAAAGATGAATATGGTCAATGCAAAATCAAGTCTCAAATAATCATAACAATATGGTCAATGCAAAAACCAAGTATCAAATAAGAACCACCTCCCAACTAGTTTCATCATAACAAAATCATTGAAGCAATGGATCTACGAAAGGCGTTAATGGAGGCAATACAATCAAAATTATAATATTGTTGCAAGGCTAAGCAAATAAGGGAAATGAAGGGCATCATCAAACAATTTCGCCCATGGTTCAAAAAAGAGTATAGGGCAACAAAGGCAATGTATAAGAGAGACAAGTAGTGAGAAACAAAAAGGTAAGTTTATGTGATTAAGGCAAGGACAAGAAAAAGATGGAGAAGGAAACCCCAAAATCCTTCTGGAGGGAATTATAAACCAAAAAATACGGGGTAGCCAATGATATCCCTCCGATGCAATGGTTATCTAATGTGAGAAATTTGTATGAAAACCTACTAAAAAGAAAGCAACCACCAAAAATCAACATAAAGGAAGAAGTTTTCATGGAAGAAGATGTGCAAGAGGGTATAAAAAAAATAGCTTTAGGAAGAGTAAAAGACATCAAAGAGTTGCATGCATAATGCTTGAAATGAAAAATCATTTCTTCAACCAAGACATCATGTAACCTTACTCATCAACATGGTTAAGAGGATTTTCCAAATAGTTGAGAAATAAGGCTAATTTTTCCCATCTTCAAAGGAGGAGACAAAAATAGCTATGGAACTAAAGAACCATCATGATCAACATAATTTTTGCTAATATTATAGGAAGGATTATGGTGAAAACAATGAAAAATGGGCAGAGGAAAAGGACAAAAGAGTTGAAGCACAAGTTGGGTTCCAACTAAAGCACTTGACCATTGATCATTGCCACACACTTAGGCACATGATATAAATGATTTAGAACAAGACAAGTTAGAGGAACAATGGTGTTATTTTGTCAATTTCAAAATGGCCTTTGGCACCATCTCAACAGAGAAATTATGGGAAAGGTTGACAAAAATGGGGTCTCAAATGGTTGGAGGGACACAATACATACGTTATATGAGCAAGTAAAGGGTGAAACCATAACTATAGAGAGTCTTTTATATAGATTAACAATGACATTAGGGTGAAACAATATTTTCCCTATCTTTCCCACATTGTTTAATTTTACATAGATAAGCTATAGGAAGGGATAAATAAGAAAGGTGGGGAGGGGTGAATATAGTGGGGATTATCATAAAGTCCTTGTTGAATTCATCTGATGTGACACTAATAGATAGGAATCTACACAACCTATAGGATCACCCAAAGGCCTTAGGGTCTTTTTCCATGGAGGGTGGGATGAACATGAACATGGGAGATAGTAAGATAGTAATCTTCTTGCTACAAATATAACAAAACAACTAAAAATCAACTTTGGAGGTGAGCCAATAGATACAACCCAAAACTATAAATATTTGGGACTAGATTTCAATGGGAACATGCACGAGGAAAAGACTATAAGGATGGTGGAAATCATTGTTTATGTTGCAAAATATATGCAGGACAACAAAGGTTTGGGACTAGTAAATGTTGTGCCCCCTCTTTCAAACACCCATAAGCTCAACACTCCTTCAACACTCCTTTATGCATGTGAAGTATGGGGACCAAGTATATTGAAATACAGATAGAAACAAATTGAGTGAGTACAAAAACACATGACAACAAGTTGTCTAAGAGTAAAAACCAACACCCTTTATGAGATACTTCTAGATGAAATACGACTATACCCAATATAATTTGAGGACTAAGAAAATTGACTATGTACAAACACAAAATAGAAGACATGGACAATGATGAGATTCTAGTTGGAATTAACAAAGATGAGATAAAAAGGAGGAAAAAAAATATGGAATTGATAATGTAGGAAATGGTTTGTAGAGTGGGATATAGAACAAGAAAGGTGCCCAATAAATAAAAGACACTAAAAGTTGTGTACATCAATACTACAAGAAAGGAAAATGGAGAAACCATGACAAAAGAAAATAATAGACAAATTTAACATAAATAAGGAGATCAAAGTGCAAAAATACTTGAAACATAACATCCCATGGCATGGAAAATAGTTAATAGCACAACCAAGAACCAACTTAATGGCTTGATATGTGAAACATGAAAATGGGAACAACTCAAGGACTAGTGGGAGGAAAGGTTATGTCAAGTCCATAGCAATCTAGAGATAGAAACTAAACAACACTTTACCTTACATTTTGCAACATACTCACAAATCAAGGAGACGTTGAATTTTCATATCAAAGACTAAGAATCAACATTTCAAGAGGATCTAGTGAGAGCTACAACAAGGTTGCTTGAGAAAATTATGAGCGCACAGAGCATAATTTTGAAAGAAGAGTCGATGGGGCAGTTATCCCTTGATGTAAAGCAAAGGGGACTATACTTAGTTGAGAAGATGATGTCCATGATTGTTTGAGCTTCAAATGATGCAAATCTCTACAATACAAAGCTCTATTTTTCTTGAAAAATAATCAACCCTCTATACTTTGTTCTTGACTACATATATATAGAGATTAGTTTCTTGATCGCCATTAACGGTCTATTCCGATCGATGGGGAAACAAAAATAAAAAAATAGATATTGTTCTCACCGTCCCGCAACACATGCAAGGTGGTATATTGTTTTGAATCTTCTTTAGTGCTCTGTCCCTTTCGCTTCAACCCATTGACCCACACGGCTTGAGCTGATGCAGAGGCTTCATTTGGGTTGTTGTTGTAGAAATTATGGATGGCCCCCCAATCCTTTCCATTGGGATATTTGTGTGCTTTCATCCTTCTATATGCAATGTCCAGCTGGGTATACTGCTCATAAGAGGGACTTGTAAACATCTGAAATATCCATTGGATTTCCAAGTACAATTAAAAATCATTCATTAGTTGGTTCACTATAATCTCACCCTTCAGAGGTGAATTCATACCATCGAATTTATTGTTGGAATTTTTGAATGTAGCAAAATCCTTATCATATGCTTCCTTTTGGATCAAAGTACCATTTTCTTCCCAAAAGGGAGGAATCCCTTTCTAAAAATCTGACTGAAATTTAGCCTGTAAAGGGTTTTTTGCATTAGTTATCCACTTATAGTGCCCTTGAATTGATTGAATCATTTGTCTCATAATCAGAACCTAATTTGCATCCATAATTAGTTTAGTTGTATTTGACACCTTCAATCACTTCAATTCATCCCATGATCTTAAATTGAGATACTTGATTGCTCTCTCTGCCTGATTAGGCATACCTCCTAGTTGCTCCCATGATATTCTTATACTATTCTGGACCTTATTCATCAACTGTTCCTCATAATGTATAACATTAAATTGGTCCCACCACTTAGTAATGACTCTTAACACTTTGTCACAAATGTGTTTTCTAGCTCCAATTAAGTGGACTCTTCCTGTTTTGATTTTATTTAACTTCTCAACTTCTTTCTGCAAATATTCCTCTATACCCTGAAGCTTTTCTATCTCTTCATCTCTCTCTTTAATATGGTCTTGCAAAATTTGATTTTGTCCCTCTTGTGTGGTCAATTTTTTCTTCATTGTTTCTACTTCATTCTCTTTTTCACTCAACCGTGTAATAGCTCTAGCTAAGTATTCAGATGCTTTCTCTAGAGCTGATGTAGAGACTAATATTCCCGAATCTAAATTTGATATTAAATCATCAATCTGCTCCTTTTTCTAACTGTTCACTCCTGGCTTTGTAAAATCTAACCTTATCATTTAACTTCGTGTTCTTATCAGTTAATGTTTGCATCTCCTTGAGGATTGCTTTCGACTCCATAAATGTTTGGGTATTTTCTGTCACATTGCAGATTGATTTCTTCTTAAGATAAAGGATTTCAATATCCTTCTCTTTTATGAGATCCTGAAATGGTTTAGGTCTATAATATTAAAACCCAGAGCAACAATTTTCTTCTGCAAATACTCAATTTTTATTGATTTTTCTATGTTAGATGTTTTTTCATGTTTTATTTGTTTCTCCATCTTTGAAAGTGCCTTGACTCTAATTTTTCCACATTTGTTGTGCTCTTCAAGAGATCCCTATAAATGAATTATCCAGTTAGCTTATGGAGATCTATTTTGTCCACCACATTGATTTCATTGGCATTAAGGTCAATATGAGTGAATTTGTATTCTTGTGAGGATTAGACCTCATTTGGAGAAAATTCAGTAGGTTGGATGACAACTAGTCTTAGAATCCCCTCTTTCAAATCTATGATAGTAAATAATCTAGGTTGTAGTTGTACTTATCCTGGAGTTAAAATTTCATTTTGGAATTGCAAATATTTCTCCTTATTTCCTATTTTCATCTCAATCATATGGGTACATACATTAATACCTGACTTTTGATCCATAGTGGAAGATGTACTGGGATGAGTCTAATTTTCTTCTACCAAACTAGTAGTAGCCGACCCATGTATAAAAGACAATATATTCTTATGAACAACTTGATATTGAGCCGTAGATTGTTCATCAACCTAATATACAAATAGTGTTTCATCTTCTTCATCAACTTCAATCCTCTTCCTATTAATATTAGGTGATTTAGGAAGACCTCCACCAACCTCCATATTAGTATTACTTTCAGGTTTAGGCCTTTTCACCC
The DNA here is from genome assembly GCA_027924585.1 of Larix kaempferi. Lineage (NCBI taxonomy): Eukaryota > Viridiplantae > Streptophyta > Pinopsida > Pinales > Pinaceae > Larix > Larix kaempferi. Next base: position 40,803 of record BSBM01002152.1, on the reverse strand, counting down.
CTTTGTCAATTTTTTTGTTGTAGTAACCACACATTTATTCATTTATGTGGTGACTTGATCACTGACAAGCGGGTTATGAATATTTTCTCCAGTTTGCTCTTGAACCTGGTGCTGTTGCACTACCTTTGAAGTCAAATTGTCAATCAGTTGTTTCCGGGTCATCTCCAAAACTGCCTTCTCTGGCTACTTTGTTTAGACAATCTATGAAGTTGCTTTATCCAATCTTTGGATACTTTTGTTGTTCTAAGTTGTTGGTACTTCCTCCCATTTATCTCTATTTTACAACCTTTCTATTTCAGGCTTAAGGTTGTGCTGATATGGACCCAATCCCTCAACAATTCTTAACTTTGATATGATTCCACTTGGTTCATACTTCCATCTAGTATTCTCCATCGATAGACTTAAATATGATAACATATTGTGTGTTATAGTATCTGCTTCCTTATATTTGACCACAAAAGGACCCACATCTTGAGGGATTTTGAAAATCCTCTTTTTGTTGTGTCTGGAAAAATGAATTTGATCCACATTTAGACTCTGTATAATAAAATCCAATGAAAACAAGCTGGGAGTGAGATAAACTGGAAGCTTATAAGGTTCCATATCACATCCATAGAGTTTGATTATGGTGTAGTCTTCATAGAGAAACCAATCCCCCACAACTGAGCCACAACTCAACTATAACTTATTCTTAAATTCTGGGAAAATCCCAGGCGGGGATTGATAATGGAACAAAATATGGGTTAGATACATAAATGTATCCACAAACTAAGGAAATCCTTCATTATTTGTGTGTTTCCTTACTATTGTTGTCCATTCAATCACTGGTAAGGGTTTCCTATGTTCATCATTCATCTTCAAAGGGATATGCTTGAAGTTATTGTATCTTGAGAACAACAATAAGTAAACCTAATATGGCTAGTACCTAAAGAAGTAGGTTAAATGAAAGTTCTACAGCTGGAAATGAATGTTATCGGAGAGACACTGTGCATAATTGAACAGGGTTGGGGATCCTTACCCAAGACAAATTGCCTCCATGAAACCTAGGATAGTAGCATCTACGTTAGAATCATTATCATATCTAAGGGTTAAACACAACATAGAAACAACTTATGTGTTTAACTCATACGGGATATCGGATCTAAAAGGTAAGGGCATTGTAGGGCAAGAACCTCCTTTTGGCATATACCTCTCTACTAGGGATTTTCTCTGAGCAGGTGTGAGATTTTCATAAAATTCTCTTAGTGCAATATCATTAAGAATAATAAAATTTGGGTTTATTGAGAGGGCCAACATCTGAGCAATGTTTTCCGGCCCTAACACTAAAAATGGGTAATGAATGGTCTAAGGTCAAAATGTATATAGTATATGGATTATAGTTTTCAGCACAAAGGGACACAAAATCATGGAAGTGGTAAGTCTCAAGGACAACATACTAGGCAAGTTCAAATTCCCAAGTTTGAATCATGGTTTGGGTATGGTTGGGAAATCCACATGGAGCATCTTGGCGAAGTTTGCAAGGAGTTTGGCCATAAAGCGGAGTTTCGAATACTTCGATGTTAATGTCACTCAAGTTCTCAATGGTAGAATCTGGCTTAGTCAGCTGGGTAGAGGTCATAAGCCTTCTAACTAGGGCCATGGCTCTTAAATTAATATTTCAAATACAACAAAACCCGAGAGAATTGAAAATCTTGAATTTACCCGGATAGTGTACTAAAGAGTTAGACTCTAGGTAGGCACAAAACATTCACTGCAATAATCTGCACTATTTTTCGTATTAACTAGGCTCCACCGGTCGAAATTATCAAGAAATGAACAATGTATAAGAAAAAAATACCTTTTTAATTAGATGTGAATTATCAATTGACACGTCTGCGTGGGATTCTTTGATTTGCCATTATAACTACCTAGAGTCATTTTAGTAAACCACCATGGTTTCATCCCTCTGTGACTTGTGGCCTTGGTTGAGTGGTTTTAGAACATTTGGTTACTGCCGCAAGTGCACCTCATATAGTGATGCATGTCCAGAAATGAAAAGGTGGTTTTCGAACATGCGGGATCAGTGAAGCGTTAACTACCAGCATGTTGAGTATGTAAGTTGCATCCTTGGCCATCGATCAAATCCAAAACTTGACTATCGTCGGTCCATAACCATGTTTCGAATACTTCGACATTGATCCATAGTTGCCGATCAAATGTACATATTTTTCCCCTCTAGATAATTTTCGCCGCATGTGTGATTAGAGGGCCATATATTTCATTATACCAAACCATCATTGGTAAATCAGGTGAACATGAACTTACACATAAATAATTATCGAGAATTGATACACAAGATTTTAAATATCATTGTTATGCTTTCCCAAACTCATGTCGTATTAATCATTCATGAAACCTCTTGATACATAATCCCATACCCTTGCTAGTATCAAAATCCTATTCATCTACCTCTAAGATTCCCATGACTGTGATAAATTTTCCAAATTCGATCCCTACTGCAACTAAAGAATTGGAAAGGTAGAAAACTCTTGATATGGGGGTCCATCTAGGAAGAAGTGAATCTGCAGACACTAGCGTTATTTATCAGAATAAAACAATGGTTTGAATTTTTGCAAATGCTAGGTGGCTCAGCTATTTTGAGAGATTGTAAGGACATGAAGCCACCATAGGACTAGAATATTCCCAGACCTTGAGTAAGTCCATTGCTAGGGTAGGAGGGATTGATATACATGTCATGAAGGAAAGCATAGCCCATGCTATGGGACTATAAGCAGTGGGTAAGAGGTGGTTTGAACGTAGGATATCTTTGACCACCCTAAGAAATGAGTTTGTTCAAGGAACAGGGGAATAACTGATAGGAGGAGAAAAGGGAGTGCAGAGAAACTCATTGGTAGCTCGATGGCCGTAAGTGGCACTTTGCATACAAATTTTTTTTACATGTGAAGGGACAGTACCATCTTGTCTATGGGTATCACTTTAGGCTACCAGTCCATCTACGACATGGGAGGTATGTGAATGTCCCATTTTTACTTCTTATAACTTTAGAATTGATGATTTCTAAGGTAAAAAGTAGTTATACTCTTCAAAATAGCATATCACATCATTGCATCATTAAACTACTGGTGAAAGATGCATTATTGAGCACAAGATGGAACTGGGTCTCATTGATTGAAGGGATACCTGAAGTGCAAGTTATGGATGATGATATAATAGATGTTGGGGATGTTGATGTTGTGACTGATGCAACAGATGTTATGGAAGCAACAAATCCCAGTGAGATAACCTGAGGAAGGAGTTAAAAGGAAAGAAACTATGCAAGGATACCCCCTAGCCATCCTTGATTCTGAGGAGATCCAGATGAATCCAGTTGGTGTCATTGGTTGAAGGGATCCTTGAAGAGAAAGGTATGGATGAGGATATAATTGTTATAGGTGATAGAGACATGATAGCCGTGGAAAATGTTATGGATGCAATGGGTAGAATAGATATTGCGGATGCTGAAGTTGTAATCGATGCAGTGCATGCTGCAGAAGCAAAAAAACTTAGTGAGATAACCCTGAGGAAAGAGTCAAAATGAAAAAAAAACTATGCAAGGATATCCCCGAGCCATCCTCGATTCTGAGGATATCTATATGACTCTAGCTGAAGAGTGGCAAAACCCTAATTCCAACTAGGAAATGAATACAGTCCTTTGGAAGGAAAGATGATAAAGGAAATGAGGTAATCCAAATAGAATATGATGAGATAAAAATGTCCCATGAAACCAAGGAATAAGTGTAGGAAGAGCACTATGATGTAGAGGAACAGAACCTAGGGAGCTACAGAAAAAAGGAAGAAACTTCTCTTCCTTGGGAAATATCCTCTATATTTCATAGCCTACTTCAGAAAGTCCTACAGGAAATTGAAGAAATACCATCAAAGGCTGCTACAGAAGAATTGGAAATTGAAGAAGGAATTAGCTTAGACTAAAGAAAAACTGAAAAATATATGGGTCCAACAAGGATTGAATGTTCTATTGCATGTTATTGACAAGGAGAGAAACATGTTCTCATATGCTTCGCTTGATGGGAACATGCTCGCCGAGAAGGCACCTTTTGAACAAGAAGTTAGAACTCAAATTTCAGACCTTCAAGAAGAATCAGACATCCCAACAGTAGTAGGTACCTTAGAAGGAGGAGAATGTGTGAATTCTTAAGATATAGAGAAGAAGATGCTAGCTTGGCAAGCTCAAATTTATTCTTTGGAACAATAGGTCGATAGGATGATGTTGCAACAAGAGGTAGCGGAACCCCAATAAAAGGATGGAAAGATGAAGATTCAACGAGTTGAGTTAGACATTAGTAAGTTAAATCAGGAAGTTGAAAGACTTAAATTAGACAAGCAATATCTCTACACCTAGCCCACATGATGAGGTCTTTTTCAAGCCCTTTAACTTTCTATGCAATTTATCTAAGAATCTAGCTTATATCTTTGCAAATTAGAGCACTAGTTATAGATTCTATGTGTTATTTCAACACCAGTGAACCGTTTATGATGTTATATAAGGCATGTGATGAATATGACATGAACTTTCTATGTAAACTATACTAGCATGACTTAGCAATAACTGACATAAGTGAATGGGATCCAAACCGTTCGGTGGGAGATCTGCAGCTAAGAGCCTTTGCCTCTTTTATGAAAAAACAAATCAGTTGGAGTAAGGCATTTTCTTTCTTGAAGAATGTAGAAAGGGTGGAAGGACTAAGCACCAAAGCAGATCCATAGCCTACGAATTTATATGAAGAAAAGAGTGATGCCATGAGAAACTGAGACTTTGTTTCCACCTTCACTACAAATCAGACTTTAGCTATTGCTCACTGTGAAAAGTGGATTGGTCTAAACAATATGGACACTGTACTTTGCCTCAAACAGTATGGACACTGTAGTTTGCCTCAAAAGAAGGCAACTTTAATTATTCCTGAATACGAAATAAGGGAAACTCTTTCCCTCATTTCTTTTGTCACGACATTAGATAGAATACCTAGATACCTTGATTGTGTGAAATCATCAGGAATAAAGTGGATTGGGCTAAGGTTTCAACTTCCAATCCTTTGGGACAATGTGGAGAAAGAGGATGAGTCAACATATTGGAAAGAACTAAATGTGCAGTTGGGGTTCAGGGGTATAGAAGAGCAGGGGAAGCCTTCCTGTGATTGGAGTAAATTTTATTTCCTTTCTTTACCTCCAGAAGAAACTGATACTAAGTCATCTAGTTATGTTGTTGCAAAAGGGGCCTGTAATGGTTTCAATTGGAGGGAGATGTTGGTTGTCATAATTGACACCATTTCTCTTTACTTTCGGTAGTGTTTTATTGAGGTTGCAGATTGCAGAATTGGTATTGACATGCAAATTTGATCGGGCTTCATGAAGGCCATCGATGTACAAGTCAAAGGGAGCCTACATGTATTTTGACACCATTCCTTGGTCGGAGATCATAACAATCTATGTGTAAACCCACCTGTTCAAAGGATAGAGGTTTAGCTTTGATCTTAACTAATAATAAAATGGTATAAAGACCAAATTGGGAATGTCAACTTGTTGGTTCGAAGAAGTTTGTAGATCTGCCAGATTATGATATCTCTTATCTATTTTTGTATCAATCTTGTAATTAATGTCTGAGTGTAACTGAAGGATATAAAAAGATACCATTTAGTGGGTCAATAATGAGTATGTTTAAATCCACTCGCCATGGAGACCAGGTGGATGAAAAACAACTCTCATATTAAGCTCTGTGTCCTTGTTTTTGAGTTTATGTTTTGTATCTTTATAGTTTAGTTATGTATTGGGTTCTCAGTCTTTCTCAGTCAGCCTTAATGGAAATTTTTGTAAGCTTTTATGCTATATGTAAGAACCTAGGTAGTGATGGAATGTTTTGTTATTATGGAATTTTGATCATGCCTTCTTAGGGAAGGCCACCAGCCTATGCCACATCTATGTATCTTCTTCTGTCCTTGTTTTTGAGTTTATGTTTTGTATCTTTATAGTTTAGTTATGTATTGGGTTCTCAGTCTTTCTCGGTCAGCCTTAATGGAAATTTTTGTAAGCTTTTATGCTATATGTAAGAACCTAGGCAGTGATGGAATGTTTTTTTATTATGGAATTTTGATCATGCCTTCTTAGGGAAGGCCACCAGCCTATACCACATCTATGTATCCTTTTTTTTTATAGGTATAATATAATGTTCTCTTACTTACAAAAAAAATGAGTATGTTTAAAAAAATGTTATACTCAACCTTCTTGTATGCCATTGGTTCATTATCATTGGCATGCCCACCCTTCCTTTGCACCACATAGATTTTCTACCCTATTTGTATTTCCTATGTAAAGCTTGGCAAAGTTATTAATTATCATCTCTTTTAGGTTATGCATGGTTATATAATAGAGCTTTAGACATTGTATTGAACCTTTTTAAAAATTCATACTCTATATGGTTTATTCCCATGCACCTACAACACATCTTTATTTTAAAAAAGATGACCAAGTTCCTTTTTTGACATACATGGTTAATAAAAGAGTTATTATAATACATAGAATTCATTACCGATCTCGTATGCCTTAAAACTTCGAGGTTTGAGGACTGGGAAATACTAAGGATTAACCAATGCCTTTAATAGATGCTTTGGGTAAGCCAACAAAATAATGGATTTAATAGACTAGTGCCTTATGTATTCAAAACAAAATCCCCAAGTATGCAAATATTTATTTGTGATGTGATTTAAATCAAAATTGTAGTATGATGATTATGTTAGTTTTTCATCATTTAATTCAATATGATCTAGGATTTTAACTGAGAGAACAACATGTACAACATATCAAACACAAGAGACAAGAGACACAAAGTATTTCACCGGGGAAACCATAAAGGTGAAAAACCCCGCAACTTCCTCAGAGATAGAATAAGCACCAATACAAAGATCACAAATATGAAACCACAAAAGATAGATGTCTCCAGCAGCTACTCCTCCTCCACTTGTGCGCACTCCTCTCTCTCAACTATGCGAGTTGGATGTGTGAGTGAATGAGCAAATAGAGTGGTGCAACCACTGTATTTATACTTTAAATTGACCTTCCTTTTACCCTAATTGGGCCGACTCCCTAAGGGAGTCTAATAACCCTTCCACTTAACTCATACAGGGATGACCCCACTAAGGTGGTCTAATAACGCATCAATTATAAGTTACGACTCTTACAATATAACTTGTGACACTTACAAATACAAATGACGACACTTCCGATCGGAGGAATAAGACATCTCTGTCGGGGATACAATAAAGTACAAATGTAATGTACATACAATATAAAGTGAATATCTTTCGAAGTTACAAATACATCAACACTCCCTCTTAACTAGGAAGGTATTCTCTTAACACAGGTCATCAATACATATAGGCACAAGTCTTCAATACTGGAGCTAGATCATTGTTACTGGATCACTGGAGCATCATCGTCACTGCTGCTGTACTCGTCATCTTGATCACTGGTGCTATCTCTCAATTCTACTCGTCATAGGAAGTTCTATAGAGCCAACCCTTTTTCATGCTGGAGTAGGCCTAGCCTCCATGTAGGTCTTCATCATCTCTGCGAGCGGCCCATCCAGTGGAATCTCAGGATTGATTATGTGCATCTGCAAAACCTGAAAAGAGCATCCCAGGACTGATTACGAGCTACTACTCAACTTAAAGGATATCCCAGGACTGATTACATGCGAACAAGCAAAACCTCAAAAGAGCATCCCAGGACTGATTACGAGCTTACTGCTCAACCTATAGGATATCCCAGGAAGCGATTATATGCGAACAAGCAAAACCTCGAAATAGAATCCCTAGAATGATTACGAGTATACTTCTCAACCTATAGGATCTCCCAGGGAGCGATTATATGCAAACAAGAAAAACCTTGAAAGAGCATCCCAGGACTGATTAGGAGCTTACTGCTCAACCTATAGGATCTCCCAGGGAGTGATTATATGCGAACAAGCAAAACCTCGAAAGAGCATCTCAGGACTGATTACAAGCTTACTGCTCAACCTATAGGATCTCCCAGGGAGCGATTATATGCGAACAAGCAAAACCTCGAAAGAACGTCCCAAGACTGATTACGAGCTTACTGCTCAACCTATAGGATCTCCCAGGGAGCGATTATATGCGAACAAGCAAAACCTTGAAAGAGCATCCCAGGTCTGATTATGAGCTTATTGCTCAACCTATAGGATATCCCAAGGAGCGATTATATGCGAACAAGCAAAACCTAGAAACAACATCCCAGGACTGATTACGAGCTTACTGCTCAACCTATAGGATCTACGAGGGAGTTATTATATGCTACTGCAGAACCTGCAACATATCCACGGCCACAGAGTATCATCCGGATACTCATGATCATACTGATCATGATCATACTGATCATCATCATACAGAACATCATACAGATATTCATGGCAGAGCATCATCCGGATGCTCATCACACAACACTTACATCCACAGCCATGGTGAGGACCCGCATACCACCATGCTTGGAAGGGCTCTTGCATTTGTGTCTCGTCACTTCCTCTTGGAAGTATCTTTGATTTGAAGAACACCAAGCCTCTCTCTGAAGTACTCGAACTTCACCTTGGCTAGTGGCTTGGTCAACACATCTGCTATCTGCTCGTCCGTCGCAACATACAGGAGCTTCACTGCTCCTTTCTGCACCATATCCCTGATGTAGTGATACTGGATCTCGATATGTTTCGACTTGTCATGGAACACCGGGTTCTCGGACAACTTCACACAACTTTGGTTGTCACAGAAGATACAAGTAGCATCCAACTGGAGATCAAATAAATCTGGCAGTAGCTTCCTTAGCCATACTGCCTCACAACTGGCCGAACAAGCTGCAACATACTCTGCTTCGGCTATACTCAGTGCTATGTAGGATTGCTTCCTGCTAAACCAAGAGATCACCCCTGATCCCATATTGAAGCAGCACCCCGAAGTGCTCTTCCTATCTGCAACATTGCCTACCCAATATGAATCAACATAACCCTCCAGGTTAGCCTTTTGATTTGCATCATACTTGAGCCCATAATCAACCGTACCCTTTAGGTACCTCAGAATATCCTTTAGAGGAATCAAGTGAACATGTCTAGTATCCGTCAGGAACTGGCTCAAGGTGTTCATAGCAAAGCAAATATCTGGTCTTGTGTTTGTTAGGTACATCAAGGACCCAATCATCTGACGATACATTGTGGCATCAACCGACTCTGATGAAGCATCACTCAATAGCTTCAGGTTTGATGCCATAGGTGTGTCCATGGCCTTGCAGTCCATCATACCAAACCTCTTCAGGATATCTACTGCATACTTCCCTTGTCCAAGGAATATTCCATCTGCACTCTACCACACCTCCATGCCTAGGAAGTAATGCATCATACCCAAGTCCTTCATCTCGAACTCGGCAGCAAGCTTCCTCTTCATGTCGGAAATCAATCCATCCTCACCTGTCACAAATAGGTCATCTACATATAATAGGAGTATCACTGGATTTCCTTCCTCAACCTTGTAGTAAAGGTTGGAATCTGCTTTACTCTTGGTAAAGCCCAAACTAGTCAGGAAGCTATCTATTCTTCTGTACCATGTCCTGGGTGCTTGTTTCAAACTGTACAAGGCTTTCTTCAATTTTTAACACATGTGACTCCCTGTCATGTGTCTCAAAACCGAGTGGTTGATCCACATACACTTCCTCTTCGACTACACCATTCAAGAAGGCTATCTTGACATCCATCTGGTGTATCTTCCACTTCATCGCTACAGCCAGAGCAAGTATTGTTCTGATGGAAGTGTATCTAGCTACAGGTGCAAAAGTTTCTTCATAATCTATCCCTTCTTTTTGGGAGAAGCCACGGGCCACAAATCTTGCCTTGTATTTCTCTATGCTACCATCTGCAGCATGCTTGATCTTGTAGATCCACTTGGAAGTCACTACAGACTTCCCTCCTGGTCTTGGGACCACATCCCAGACATAATTCTTCATGATCGACTAGTACTCCTTGATCATGGCATCCTTCCATTACTGCATCCCTGGGAACTTCAGATTCTTCAATATATTTAATAGGTAGTTTTTCTTGAACTTCGTCGCTTGTTCTTCGGAACAAATGTCATTGTCCTTCTTTTGTAGGTGATTTTACACAATCTTTCCTACAAGTCAAATTAAATTGCATGATTAGAAACTTCTCATAGTTTTTAGAACAAAATCTTAAACATAAGGACATATGTCATACAACCATGCAATTATCTTAGCCAATGCTTCAATACAACATTTTCCATATCTTGTAACTTTCTAGATGCCTTCCATCTCTACCAGAACATTGTTAAGAGTGTGCACTACTCCCAACATGTCAGCAAAGAGGTTTCAATATATATAAGTAGCAATGGAGTGTTGTACAGTACCATAGGCCACTTACCCATTACTATATTAGTAGTATCTTGTTCATTAATGCAACTTTTCTAAAATGCATAATATACATCCTAAATCTTGGAACATAAGTATGTACATCAATGAACAACATCATTTAAGCAATCATATATACAAGAAGTGACAATTCAAATACTTATCTTTGTTTGGTTGTTGGGTGGACTCCCTCTCAATCTTTGCTTCCTTGTAGGAGCTACTGGAGTTTCTGATAGCGTGCACCTTAACCAATGCTGAAAATGGATGAGAGGTTCTTCTATAGATTATTTGTTTTCCGGAGTCCAACTCTGCAGTAGCTTCTTCTACTCCTTTCATGTAAAAATTCATTGCAATACATATTCTTCATCACTTGCAGATTCTTCACTACCTTCCCTGGTTCTCTTCCTCTGCAGTGTGAGCATGATGTCTTCTCTTGTTGTTCTTCTTTTTGTGGGATCTGCTTTTGTTCTTGGGACAATCTCTGGAATAGTGTCCCTTATCATCACAAGTATAACATCGAATGTGAGAAAGATCTCTCATGGATCCTCCAAAGTTCTCCCTCCGATTCTGTTGGTGGTGTTTACCCTTCTTGTGATGAGGATGCTCCCTCTTATGGTTATTCTTCCTGGTGTGTGTTGTGAGATCCTGGTCTTCATTATCCATCTTTTCTTCTCGAGCTACAATTCGAGCTTCTTCCTGTGAGCATTCCTCCCACAACCTACTGAATCTGATGAGCTTCTTCCTAGCACAAATTCCTTGAATGAAGGAATCCCATGACCTAGGAAGACCATTCAAGGTGGTCATCACAATTTCACCATTCTCTATATCTTCTCCCACAACTTCAAGTTGTTCTTTTATCTGAGAGACCCTTGTAAAGTAGGACTACATGGTCTTTGCATTTTGTATCTTGAAATTCTTCAATTGATTCCTCAAAGTCATCTTCCGATTTATGTTCTTTCCTTCAAACAGCTTGGTCAAGGAATCAAACATCTCTTTGGGTGTCTTCAGAGAAGACACATGAGGTATGAGATGGTCTTTGATAGAATCTCCAATGATCCTCTTGGCCTTGACCAAGTTCTTCTTATGTAAGGCCTTATCCTCATCTCCCTCTGGAATTGGAACCTCTTTACTTATGTAGGTGTCCAATTCATTCTCTTCTAGGATTAACCCAATCCTATACTTCCATGCTCGAAATTTATCAGCCCCTTCAAGCTTATCCTCAATATTGCTGTGGTGAAACATCTTAATGAGAAACTCAAATGGAAATAAAAGATTTAGATCTTACCACTTGATTGGTTGAAACTGGATCTGGAGCTGGCTAGGGTTTGACAGAGAAACCCTAAAAATCCAAACTTGGAATTTCAAACTTCTGATTGGACAGGGAGATGCAATTGACTGAGGCGAGCAAGCTAGTGTGCTCATATTTTGAAAAATTCAAAAATTGACCCTTCAAAAGTGACTTGCGAATTTCTGATCTGCAACTTCTGTCAAATTCTGGTTTTCTGGTCCAAAACCCGAACTAGGGTTTGATAGATCCCGGGGTTCTACCCAACCAAAATGTTCGATCTTGGTCTCTAAATTTCAATTTTGCTGAGGATATCAATTCTATGCTAAGAGAAATCCAAAATTACACTTCTGTCAAAAGCCCTAATTTCCCGTAGCAGTGACAAGCCAAAAATGAAAATGCTCAGAATCCAATTATATTTTGACAGAAATATATGCCATATTGTTTCTACTGCATCTATGAAATTTCGGATCCTCAGGGTCTGAAACTATGTCCTGTGGTATACTGACTTGTCATATTTCCAACCCCACAGATCTGAGCTTTAATGGATTCTCCATGAGAGAGATATGATAAGTGTCTCAACATGACCTGTTTATGGGATGAAACAACATAACGAACTTGTACGGAGTTCCACATGTCACTGTTTCAACTTCGGCCTCTGAAACGCAGACCTGTGAAACTACAGTCTGTGCCCTAACTGTCACTTTTTACAGAATTCCATTTGGAGCTTCCTAGCCCGAGATATGACCTTTTTCCTAGGTCACCTGTTTAGGGCTGCATTCTGGAAGAGGCAGAAACCCTAAATTGTACGGATCATATCTCACAAAGTACAACGAATTTGAGGCTTAAATTTTTACACAGGGTGCATCTATGTCTGATATTCGGCCTGTAAAAAATTCATATCCTGAACCTTCGCCAAAACGGATTTATAGTGAAAGGGCCACGATGACTATTTTTTACTATAACAAGCCCTAACTTCCAAATTTTCGCAAGTGTAACAAGTGTCATAAATGCCATACAATGCCTTCCTTCAGGCTATCTCTGATTCCATGTTATTTTTTCATCATTTAATTCAATATGATCTAGGATCTTAACTGAGAGAACAACATGTATAGCATATCAAACACAAGAGACAAGAGACACAAATCATTTCACCGGGGAAAACCATAAAGGTGAAAAACCCCGCAACTTCCTCAGAGATAGAATAAGAACCAATACAAAGATCACAAAGATGAAACCCCAAAAGATAGATGTCTCTAGCAGCTACTCCTCCTCCACTTGTGCGCACTCCTCTCTCTCAACTATGCGAGTTGGATGTGTGAGTGAATGAGCAAATAGAGTGGTGCAACCACTCTATTTATACTTTAACTTGACCTTCCTTTTACCCTAACTGGGATGACTCCCTAAGGGAGTCTAATAACCCTTCCACTTAACTCATACAGGGCTGACCCCACTAAGGTGGTCTAATAACCCATCAAATGTAAGTTACGACTCTTACAATATAACTTCAGACACTTGCAAATACAAATGACGACACTTCCGATCGAAGGAATAAGACATCTCCATTGGGGATACAATAAAGTACAAATGTAATACATAAAATATACAAGTGAATATCTTCCGAAGTTACAAATACATCAACAGATTAGGACAATGTCACACTTGCAAATATGGAAGAAGCTCAATGTGTTCAAGCAATTACCAATATCATCAAAGATACAGTACTTCAGGAGTTTCACAAATACCAATGTATAGAAAAGGAACTGTCATATCTTTATTAATATATTAGTAGGCACATAAAGACTATACAATACTTCTATCATATCGAAAACAACTAACTACAATCACTAATCACATAGCTCAATGTTATCCTTATGCCAATGAATGAAGCTCCATAAAGCATTTTCCAGAGTATGTAATGTTCTATTGGGACGAGGGAGAGGTAGAGTTCCCAATGTAGGTTCTCAAATCTCCATGGGATTCATAATATAATAGTATTCCCCAAGGAAGGCACATCAGATCATTGCATTTGGGTCAGTATTATTTATTGTCTCCCTTGCAACTTTCACCCGAGAGTTTAGCACAATGAGATAACACTTCTTTCCTTCCAACCCTAATTGGGAAGATGATGTCAACTCAATACTATTGTTTTTTATCGTGCCAAAAAATAAGGCAAAGTAAGATGCATTGAAATAAAAAGTTAAATATCAATGATCCAAGAATAAATATTTACAAAACTTACTAAGGTTGGGGATTTCATTTTGTCAATTTGAAGTCTAGTTGGAGCCCTTGGGGTTTTCAATACAACATGTTGAGCAAAATTCGATGCATGACTCTGCACGTAATAGAGAATCATTTGTAATATATTGAAAGAATAAAATGAAATTGAAATAACTTACAATATTATACACAACTTACCATGGATAATGGATTTTAGGTTGGAGTTAATTTTTTTTGTGCTATTTCCTTCATAGGGGGGTGGTGTGTCCCTTAAATTACTCTGCCAATACAATATAATATATTACATATAATGAAAAAATTAAAATAAAATGTTCAAAAAAAAATTAGACAACTTACCTCCATTATAGGCATTTCAACTTGGGCATTTTGTTCAGTAGGAAGTTGTTTATATTAACATTATGACATTAAACTTCAAATTATTAGTGTGATAAAATGAACATTGGAAGAAGAGTAAAGAATTCGCTACTAGCACTTCCATTGTTGACTACATTTTCCTTCTCCACAACTTCTACTCTTTTCATGAGTTCATATATTGTTGCTTTTAGAGATGAGATTTCTTGTGCATTTTCTTTGATTATAACCTCGCGTGTGGCTACGGCCTCCTTGTACTAATTTCTGTTGAACAAGTCAGTTGGCGTAAATCCAAGGCCAACCCCATGACATCGTCCCCTCGCATCAAGCCCTAATACCCTAGCAAGGGCATCATTCCTAGATGCAAATTATTCAGATACAACTTCTGATTGTGCTTCTTCAATTTTTTCTTTTCTTTTTCTGGCATTTTCATGCAATTAAAATAAATCATGTTAGAAAACATTTCCAACATGTAAAATGGAATTCTAATTAGTATATAGATTGTAAGGTTGAGAACTTACTATTGTTTCTCCTACAGTTCATGTGATTGGAGTGCCATCCTTCTTTTGATGGCACTTCTTCCATAGTTCTTCTTTAGTAATGGTTGTAGTTGTATCACCAGAGGCTCTAGAGTTTTTCTAGTTACAACAAGTAAAATAGTATGGTTAAGTTGTGAAATTACAATGAATCCCAATTATGCTAATATAAAGAATATATAATGCATCACAAGTACTTACCATATCATCTTCGACCCTTTGATAACCTCAATGTTCAAAAGTGTGCAATTCCCCCTCCCTTTCTTTATTTTTCTTATTTTTTATCCTTGTATCCTACAAATCAATTGAAAAATAAAAAAATTTAGGCCAACATTACAAGCCACTATAAATTTAAAGTAGCTTGATTATATAATATCTGAACTTTTTGCTTACATGGAATTCAATGGTGCTTCGACAAGACAAACTCTCTCCAAACTATCTCACTTATCCTAATTGGGGGAATATTTTTTAATATTTTCTCATTGGATTCATAAGGATCACAATATTTTTTTGCTCAAACAATGCCTATCACTGTTTGTCTTATGGCCTATAGTTTGCATACAATAATATTTAAGTATGGGAGGCATTATGAATTTGGACTGCAACATATAATAAGTGAATTAGTAGATTTCATCATCCATTGTTTCAAAACAAACATTAAAAACATGCAAAAATACAAATGTAGAGAACAAATATTCAAATGTCTAATACTCACATTGATGTTGTTCCAGAAGTCCTCCTTTAGCTGACTTGGAACCTTCCTCCAAAAAAAAATGTGATTGGAAGCATTTCCCTAGCGAGTACACCTAATAATGAATATAGCTTCACTGAGTTTGCACCAATTGGTTGGTTCCTTTCATTAATATGAATTTCAAGTTTTTTCTCCAAGTTATTAATATATGCACATCTAGTTGGTCCTCTACACTTCTTCTTGACTATCTCAGTTGAAGCTTGTGTAGAGGGATCATCCCCTTCTATAATAATATCTTGATGGCATGATTGTTTGTGAACATCTTCTATAAAAGAAGGGCACACAAAGGTGCTATGGATTGATTAATAGTAAAATTTATAATTATCACCAGAATGTTAAAATTTAGGAATTAATGGGCATACCGTGTTGTTCATGTTGCACCTCTTCTTGAATCGAAGGAAAGGTCTCTTCAAAATCATTTATTACATTGTTGCGACTAATAGAGTCATTTATTTCATTGTTGGGACTAATAGAGTCATCCAAAGGAAACAAAGGTGTTTTGTTGCATGATCTTGTTTGGATTTTCCTCCTCTTAGTCACTATAGCAAAGAATGTTAGTAGGCATATGTATAACATCGTCATATAATAAAAATAAGCGTTATATTGCATAATGAAATAAACTATTTTTTTTTCTAAACATTTACTTGTAGGGGAGCATGTTCCCCTCTTCCCCACTTTATAGCTTTGACATGTTCTTTTCGAAAATTCCAAAATCGTTTTTTTCGTGTCAGAACTTGTTTTCTCTGTGTTTTCTCAAATGGATAGAGTATTGCTTGGAAATATCCCATTAGATTGTTATTAAAGTACAACATAATATGTTCTAAGCATTAAAAATTCATGAAAAGAATGATATAGTTCAAGCACAGATCATTTACCTCCATATATGCACTTGTACACAACCTGCATAACAAAAAATTTCTTATATCATTACTGAACCAGTGAACTAATGAGTGAATGAGAACCAGTGAAATTTCATTGAGAACCAGTGAATGAGGTATACCGTTCTCTAAGGGCACTAGTAATAAGTCTGTATTTACCCCATTTCACCTCCTTAACAACTCTCTCCTGAGTTAATTTAAGTGCAAATTTTCAACTTGCCTACACAAGACCAATATCTCTTTGCAAATCCTAACCCAGGCCCCTAGGGACAGGATGACCAAGTGAGGAAGAATCTTAAACAGGTCCGAGAGAGTAATGGACTCCTGCCATTATGAAAGAATTCCTAGGATGTTGAAAAACCCTTTCCCAAGATGAATTTAAAACTCCCCAGACTATGAGGGATTCTTCAAAAAATCAAATTCAAAATTCACTTTATCAACCCACAAAAAATCAGAGGGTACCAACCCTACCCTCACCTAGGGAAGGACGACTAGAAGAACTAAGCCCAACATCCCCTTTCAAAAGAATAATATTAATATTTAGAGAAGGGGAAATAGTATTGAACTTACTTGAAGTTGAAGTGCCTTCAAACCTTGACTTTGACAATGGTTCCACCTTCAAATCCACTAGAGAAGGAAGACTAGGATGTTCTCAAACCACAGTAGTGCCATCACCACATCCTTTAGCTAGACTAGACTCAACAATGATAGGGATTGACACTTCCCCAATTTTCAAATTGGATTCCCTGTGAACTTCAACAATCCCTGTAATCACGTCCTCATTAAAAAGAAACATAATGCAATATTCACACAGAGGAGAGTGATGCTACATAGGAGAGTGATGCTAGAAGCAAATTAATTTGATCGTAGGTCCAGATCCATTGAAGCGAACTAACTTTTCAGAATTTGAGGAAGTTGAATCTAGATATGTTGTATGTGTTAAAGTTGAATCCTCTTTAGAAGATCAAGAGGTGCATTACCATGTTGATTTCAGTCAACTGCCTTGAATAGGAATATTTAGTTAGCAAATATTTTCCAAAAAAACACCGTAGGAAAAGGGAAGGTGTGGTAGGAAGGTGGATGCCAAGGAAAATTCATTTCATTCACTATTGTAATTATTTGAAATATTATTATCAAAATATTATTAAGAAAGTACCGCAAGTGTTGAGGTAAAATCTACAAGGTTATTATATTTAGTGGTTGTGGAACCTCAAATAATTTGGTAAGAGGTGACATGGTTCAAAAGTTGATCATGGCCTATTTTCCTAATATGATCCATCCCCAATGTGCAAACCTTTCAACATTTGTCTTTGGGGATTATGGGCCATTGCATGGATCAACCCTAGGCAACCACATATACCATATATTAGAACAAATATTTGTACTATCAGTTTGATATGGTGGCCATTTCAAGGCTTCAACATAGCATAGATAGTTCTCCTAGCGCTAAATTTTCTCCAAGAATGATAGCTTAGGCCATGAGAACCAATATCCCTGATGCTTGTCAAGAGCCTTAGAGTAAACTAAAGTTCTGATCTTAAAGTAATGTAGTTGATGCTCTCTGTAGTAGGGAGGTCAGAAGCAACAATCTCATGTTCAGACTTTGTGTGAGTTGAATTTTGGTATGAAAAGATTGTTTGATTTTCATTTCGGTATGAAGGATTCATAGCGTGACACTTAGTAATTGCCATATTGTGTGGAACATCTTCTAAGTACATAATTATCAGTGAAAAATAATATAGAGTAAGCTAAAAATGAAGCTAAAGAGAGGTTAGCAATTAGGCCGGGAGATCAACAAGATGCATTTAATCTTCTTAGAAGTATTTAGTGTTGCAATATTAGAAATCTTACTGCATTCATTCTTTACAAATTAAAAAAAAAAATTGAATTCACAGCACCAATCTCTACTTTTTTGATGGTTCTAGCCCATATTTCCATGGTGATATATCAGCCTACAATGCAAGGCTACAACAACGGGTCGCCTATTATCCTTAGTGTTAGTGGAGGTTTGGTCACATGTTCAAATTTCATCTCTAGAAGGTTTTCTATAGAGTCTAAACGAGAGACTATTGCTTCTGACTCCAACTTTGATGAACCATTGTGTGATGGATGTTCAATTATAACTTTATTACACTATTAAATTATATTAGTATTTTTATTCTTTAACTGAAATAAACTTGCAAACAATAGAACCCTCATGGTTTTATTGGACATATCTCATTCCATGTGTGTCATAATGTCCAATGATTAGCTCCAAATGACATAAGTTTACCCATTGCATCATTAGAGGAGTCTTTCTAACCTAAAAAAAAAGAAAACAAATAACCAAAAAATTTCATAGGATCCATCATATTCTACAATAGGTACATGAAATTTTGTAGAATATCAGTTCTAAGTACAAGTAAAATCATGATCAAACATTGAGTACTGCACAAATACAAGGTTAATGATAAGGTGTGGTTTCATTTATTAAACAAAAGGCTCAAGAATCCAAATATGAAAATCATACTACTATTTTACGAACCATACGTGTCCATATCCAAGAAGGTGGAAGATAAATCCTTTGAGCTCAACATGTCACCCTATCTTATATTGCACTTTGTTTTCAATGTGAGTTAGTTATACATGTATACTTTCCACCTTTAATCGATGCATAATGTTTGATCAAACAACTAGAACTTATAAATAGGATCATAACTTCACAAAGGAAACTACAAAAAATAGGGAATGGATATAAGGTTGAGGAACACTTGAGGTTAGGAAATTCCACTCTATAATGGGTGGAGATTTGAACATGACCTTGAATTTGAATGAAGTCATCATCATTATCATCATCATCATTAAACCACTCATCATCATCATTGCCATCCCCATCACCATCGTATCATCGTTAGGGGGTTAAAGGTACTTGTAGTGGGTTAGGGGTGTAGGGGTTATAAAACCCCTCATGATCATTGTCACCACCATCGCCATCGTCATCATCATTAGGTGTTTATGGATTTAGGGGGTTAGGGTTATGGGGTTATCATCATCGTTTTCATCTTCGTTGTTATCATTGTCATCATCATCCCCTATGGCCCCTAAAACAAAACCCCCAAGAACTTATATCCACCAACCCAACACTTATATCATCATCATCATCTTCATCATCATAATCATAACCATAATCATCATGGTGGTCACCATTATCGTATCCATCTTCATGATCGTCATCGCCATCATCATCGTCATCATCTTTGGTTTGGAGAGGCATCACATGATAAAGCCTTATTTAAAATTAATTATATGTTCATAATTTAAAATTGAAAATAATCTAAGGTAAAATTTAAAAAAATATATTAGTATTATAATATTAAGATTACTGATGATTATAAACCTTATAACTTTATTACACTATCCAATTATATTAATATTTTTATTCTTGAGTAGAATATTTATAAACTTTTTGGAATAAACCTAATAACCCATTAAAAAGTCATGAGAATTGAACTTTTGGAGGTGGTTTTTTAAAAGCCACCTTTAAAAGTCCAATTCTCATGATTTTCTTTTGGAGGGTCAGTGGTGGGGGGGGGGGGGGGTGCAGGGGTTAGAAAACCCACCCTTAAAAGTAGTTTTTAGGGAGGTCTTTAAAGCACCCTCCCCCCCCCAAATTTTTTTTCATGAGAATTGAACTTGTGGGGGTAGTTCTTAAAAAATCGCTCCCAAAAGTCTAATTCTCATCACTTTTTTTGTTTTTTATTGGGGGGGTTTAAACACTGCCTTGAAAAACACCTTTAGGGGGTTTGTTGAAAACCGCCTCCAAACATCTAATTCTCATGACATTTGGGGGGGGGGGGGTTTAAAAACTGCATTCAAAAACACCTTCAGGGGCGGCTTTCTAACACCCCCTCCAAAAGTCACAAGAATTAGACTTTTGGGGGCGTATTTTAAAAAACCACCCCTAAAAGTCTAGTTCTCAAGACTTGGGGGGGGGGTTTAGAAACACCTCCTTCAAAAAAACCTTTAAGGGGGGTCTTTCTAAGCCCTTCCCGCCCACCTCCCCCCCCCAAATAAACAAAGTCTTGAGAATTGGACTTTTGGGGGTGAGTATTAAAAAACTGCCCCCAAAAGTCCAATTCTTAAGACTTTTTTTTTCGGGGGGGGGGGGGGGGGGGTTAAGAACTGTCCCTAAAGCCCAATTTTTTTGGGGGGCAGTTTTAGCAAGACCGCCTCAAGCCAAAACCACCCCTAAAGGGGTAAATTCTTGTAATGATAAGATAAAAGCAACATATATTATAGGAATAAATGACGAAAAATAAAGAGAAAGAACAAAGGAGTGGAGATAGCTCTCATATGAAAAACAACAAAGAGAAAAAGAACAAAGGTAGGTGGCTACATACACACCTAAGCATTGATTGTACTCATAAATATAGATAGTGGGGGACGAATTTGTTAAGCCCTAGGTCTTGGGACATTATGTTGCTATGGTTATATTTTTGTTGGTCTATTAGGCCCATTATTTGTAATTTTACCCTTTGTCTTCTATATATACTAAGGAGGCCTAGTTTTAAGGATCACCTTGTCTTGTGCATTTGCCATATTGTAAAAGGAGGTTTCTCCCTCAAAGCGATTTCTTATTATTTCATTGTCTATCCTTGTGAAGGTGTGGAATTACTTATTCTTTCTATTTTTATTCTATTTGGGGTATATGGTCAATAACATTTGGTGTCAAAGTGGACAATCCTAGATTTTCCTCGTACAAATGAGTTGTATTATCATTTTTTCCCTATTTTTTCATGGGGTTATTTTCAATGATTGATTTCACGTGGAATAGTGCTTGTCCATCCATCTTGATCTACTATAGATAGATCAAGTGGTGGACTAATCCATTCTTGCCATCGTTTTCCATTTGTGCCTTCCAAGGATCTTAGAGATTTTTGACATTAAGCTTACAATTGGACACTACATTAGGGGATATGAAATTGTGAGTACTTTCAATGTCAATCAAGAAGGTGTATGTATATCTAGAAATATTACATCATTCCTATATTAGGGAAGTCTAATATTCTTCTTATCTGTCATCCATAGCTACATAAAATCCACCTTTAGCTACATCACCCATAGTGTTTGTAGGATCCAAGTGATTTATTATTCCTCTTGTTTGGTTGTTCCTTTTAGAACACTGGTAGGATTTATGTCCTAGATCCCCACATCCATAGCATTTTATCTTTGGATTAGTAAACCTACTACTTGCTCTTGGCCTATCCTCTCTTTTCAATTCAAGTTGTGGTGCTATATTAAAGTTCCTCTTGACAAATCTCCTTTTCCAAGTCATTTGATGGTTGATTTGTTGATTAATTCTAGAACTCAATTCTTTCTTTAATTGTGTTGCTCCAAAAAACCTAGTTATTAATATCACATTTAACTAAGTCTTAGGCTTGCATGTTCAAAGTTTATCCCTGACAAGATCTCCTAGTCCTTTAATAAATCTTATAACTCACAACTCCATGAACTTTCATTTGTATTCTTTAAATGTCATTGTGCCTTGCTTAAGTGCATATTATTCATCTTCTTTTCCACGATAATACATTTCACATAGTTACTTATGTTCAGAATGTCGCTTAAAATTGCTCCATTCTAAATACTCTTAATCAACTTTGTGTTTATTTTTCAAGTGGTCCCGCCAGAAGTTTCCATCATCTGTTAGTTGGTAATTGTTGAACTTGGTAGTTTTCTAAGGAATTGAAATCATACAACAACATATGTCTCCCCGTGTTAACAAACCCTACATTTTCTTCATTCTCTATTTTAATATATCCATTGGAAGTAGGTGTCTTCTACTTCCTTAATTTATATCCCAACTTTTGTCATTTAAGTGAATCTTCTCGACTAAGGTTATCTTTCCTAGTTCTCTAGTTGAGTTCCCAATGACTATCATTCTCTTGATTTCAACGAGGCATGTTGATTTCTCATTCACTTGATGTATGAAATCATACACCTCTCATGATTCTAATGACTATCAAGAGAAGGATAATTTTGACTAGGTACCGTATTCTCACTTTGGGGTTCATGAACTAGAGGTGTCCATGTTGAATATCCTACTTGAATTTTTAAAATGAATGAATTTACTAGTTCCAATAAAATATTTATTAAATTATGTGCTATGTGTGAGGGTGATGATGTGTAATCATGTATTAAACACAAGGTTAATCATTAAATTTTCAAAACTTTAGGTGGCGAGTCATTATCAACCTTTATAAATATAAAGTTTAAAATCTCTAAAATCTAAGGTTGACTCCCCCTAAAAATTTTACAAACTTCAATCCAGGGATATGATCACATAATATTTGTTATGGTGGCCACACGGGAGTGTTTCACTAACTTTTGAATTTCGTTGCACTTGTATCTAAGGTATGTACACATGTAATGCACCTAGCCTCATCCTATGAATGCGACCAACAACTCATCGAATGATAAACTAGTGGTTGTGATTAAGGGAATTCTTCACTTAATTAACCATGAATGGTCTCATTATGCCTTCAACAAGTATTTTGGTCTCCTTGTTCATGTGATTCCCCTTAACTATTAATATACCCAAAGGTAAGGTATGCACAATCTACGTCAATACTATTTGATATGAGTGAACACAATACATAACATTATAACATTTGTTAGTACTTAATGATTTTTACGAAGTTCAAAATTCATCAATGAGTTGTTAATTAAAATAGATTAAATACATTTCATATACATAATGGGATTACAAAAATAATTTTGTATATATGATTATGGAAGAGAAAATGAAATGAAATTTATTAAATTTCACAATTGTACAAGAAAACAATTTTATCTATTTTGATTCTATGTTGTGGTAATTTCCTAGGCTATGTCTAGGCGGTCTATGATGAAACTATGGCGAGTGAGCATCTTGTGCAAGCTTTTGATGCCACTTATTCTTGAAATCCATAAACAACTTCTTGCAAAGGTAAGAATACTACCGATTAATTTTAGTATGACTAGAAATGTATACCTTGCAGCTGTGCTGATACCTGACATTTTTGTTTCCCACATGCTATATCGCTCTGTCTTCGACCCATCTATCAGCTCTTTACTCCTTTCCCTCACTAAGCTACTTCCTCTTTTGGATTCCTACTGCAAACAAATTGATAACCGTTAGAAACCATTGGCCAAAACACCATAATGTGCGAAGGGAATTGACCCTTAATGCACAAAAGTTAGTCTCTAGAGTCATGGAATCATCATTGGATAATGCCAATGGATTTTTCATAATTTGCGGATAAAGGAAACACGAGAGAATGGGTAACAGAGTGATACCTGCACTTACCTAATCATGGCTACTAATCATGATGGAAGTTAGCCATGGAATAAGAGGTATGATGATGTCAACATTCAAGCAAGCTATGCATTTGTAAACAAATTTTCATGGCTTTCCTTGAGTTGGGATTGGATAGCAACACCAACTTGCAGGGAAGAATAGGATACATCAACATATGTTATATTTACCTAATCTCAGTGACCTATATGCTATAGTCATACTTGTAATTTCTCTTTGCTCCAAATGATGATTGAAGCTTAATGCATTTGTGCATAGATTTCTAGTTAGCAAAGTACACAAAAGCCAACTATGGCTAGGTCGGCCATACACCATTACACTAGAGCATGTCTGCGATACGACAGTCCTCTCCATGGATGGCCTTGATGTCCATACAACATTTCAATAAAATAAAAATATCATGGAAGACTCGTGAATACGACCTCTATAAAAGGCATGGCATGTGCAGAGGAACCAAAGGCCTAGAAAAACAACTACCTCACCTTTTCAAGTGACTATCTTTGGCATGCATGCAACGATGCTGAAAAAATTCTAGTAAGACATATGTAATTATAGTTTCTCCTCCTCCTAAATCCGCTATGTTTGATGAGCGATTGGTTTAGCTAAACCAAACGAAATCGACTGGAAGAATATTACCTTCTAAAGCATACTTTGTTGTTCTGCTAGATTCATTAAGTGAATGATTATCCCTTGCTTACTCATAGCTATACATAGAGTTTTTTTTTTCCAGAGAAAAAAATATGTAAACTTGCTATTACGAGAAATAAATACAAGGTTACATCTGTCGTTCAAGAAATCTGAGGGATTGTCTACTTTGAGCTTTCGCCTGAATACAAACTAGGAACAAGACTTGCTGAAATATATACATCAAAACCAGAATGGAGTTCATTGTGTTCAACACTTGCTGGGCGTGCATGCATAAAATTAAAAAAAAAAGAATTATACAACACTTCCTTTAAAAAAGACAGCTAACTTCCCTGTCTAATTCTATGCATCGTGGCCAGAATGAAGAGCATTGTAATCGGCACTAGCTGGGCGTGCATGCATAAAAGGAAAAACCAAAAACAAGAAAGAAACACTTCCTCTAGAACATGAGCAGGCTTCCCTGGTCGACGATAACCTCCTCCAAGAATTCATTGAAATGTAGAATACCGTCCATAGGACCTATGGCTAGCTTCAAGAGATGGTCCGCTACCTTGTTCACTTCACGGAAGATGTGCTGACAACTTATCATGTTGAAGGATTTTTGAATGCATCTTATCTCCTCCATCCAGGGCAAGAAGGATGTTTTTGATCGCGAATTTTCCATTGAACCAGTTAACCACCACCTGCGAGTATCCATAAATGGTCATAGTGGTGATTCCTTTCCTCCTGGAAAACCATAATAGATATCTCAGCGCCAACATTTCAGCCTTTAAACCATCACCTCCACCAATGCCAATCCGAATCCTGAAGTTGTGGGTGTTGCTTAGAAAAATCAAGATGCCTGCTCCGCAAGTGCCCTGCTGGGATGCACCGTCGAAGAACCCATAAATATTGCCTTCCACTATCTCTGGGGAAGTTACCTGATGAACCTTTAACCTGCCAGTCATCTCCGGGTACCCATT
The DNA here is from genome assembly GCA_027924585.1 of Larix kaempferi. NCBI lineage: Eukaryota > Viridiplantae > Streptophyta > Pinopsida > Pinales > Pinaceae > Larix > Larix kaempferi. The sequence continues at coordinate 15,354 of BSBM01002152.1, read as the reverse complement.
CCATTGATAAAGAATTCTGATGACTGTAGCTTGAACATCCAGAAGAGTGTTTTCAAAGATCCCAGCATTCTGAGCTTTCCATATACCCACTATCAGAAAAAATGGAAGCGTGTTGTTATTCCCTTGACAAGCAATCCAATTACGCACGCAATCTTCCAACTTAGGCCCCTTCCATTCGTCAGGGATATATAACCTTCCCCGGATGGCCTGCCACACCTCATTCACATAACTACAATTGATAAAAATGTGTTGGATATCCTCATCGACCTTTCTGCACATAACGCACCTGCCCAGCCTAGAGAAGCCCCATTTTTTAATATTACACCAGGTGAGGATTTTGTTATGGAAGCATAACCAAAGAAAAAGTATTAGTTTAAGCGGGATGTTCCAATCCCACAACCTGTTGTGACACCATCGTGGCAGCGGGGGATTAGGAGCATTTGATGCTAAATGATGATATAAATTTGCCACCGATAGAATGCCCTTCACATCGGGACTGTCCCAGGTCAATACATTGGGATTTTCGCTGAGCCTGATCCCTGCCGACGCTAGGTTGGATAAAAAATTACCCCAGAAAGGGTGCCATTGAGACGAGAGGTTTAATTCTTTTGCTGTGAGCCAACACTCGCAGGGTATGTCACTGCGGTTTTAAAAAAATTGAGAAAGCACCACTTTTTGCTGATTCTGAAGTTCCTTTATTAAACTTGCTGGAAACCGATACCCTCCATCGTCCCTAATGTAAGGATCCACCCCAACGAAGAGTTTATAACCCTTCCCGATCTTCCATTTAATCCATGGCCCAATGTGACAGAAGGAATCGCACAAACTGTTCTAGATGACAGAAACCTGAGAAGTTCCATTCTGATGATTCCGCAGCCACTGGGTGGTGGTATAAGTTTTAAGGTATTTAACACATATTACCTTGCTCCACAGGCCTTCATCGGTCAAGGACCTCCAAAGGATTTTCCCCAGCATTGCCACATTAAACAATTCCAAGTTCTTAAGACCCCATCCTCTGCGTGACTTGGGCCAACATAAACTGTGCCAGGAGCTTAAATTCTACTTCCTCGCCTCGGGCTTGCCAGCCCATATGAAGTGGGAAAGTCTTCTCCGCAGTCCGTTGAGGATCGAAGCAGGGATCCTCCTTAACCCAAACCAATAAATGGGTATACTTTGTATCACCGATTGGGCCAAGATCAATCTCCCCCCGATAGACAGCCATCTGGCGGCCCAACAGTGTATTCTGTGATCTATCTTCTGCAACATCCATCCCCACTCCGCCCTCCCGTAGCAATTGGGTTTAAGTTGGTAACCTAAGTATTTTATACCCGAATCAATATGGGAAAAACCATATGGAAACAACTCCTTCATCTCAATGATGGCGAGCTCCTCGACCCCGTTATACAGGAAGGAGGACTTCCCGATGCTTATAGTCATCCCCGATGCCAAACAGAAAACATCAAAGATTCCCTTAAACATTAACCATTCTCCAGCAGAAGCTTCACCAAAGATCAAAATGTCGTCAATGAATAACAAATGCAAAATAGACAGGGCACGGGAAATTCTTACCCCTTTAATATGACGATATTCCTTAGCTTCTAGAATGAGTCTGCTTAGCCTGTCAATTGCCAAGATGAAAAGAAGAGGAGATAAGGGACATCCCTGCTGGATTCCCCTACTGTAGGAAAACATACCCGTTGGCTCGTCGTTGATGAGGACCCCGAAATTGTTAGTGGTGATACATGCCATAATCCATTGAACGAAATTAAGAGGAATGTCGATCTGGATGAGAATGAGGCGAATGTAAGACCAATCCATCCTATCGTAGGCTTTCACCAAGTCCATCTTGAGGATGAAGGTGCTAAGATTTTTGGTCTTCACAGAGTGCAATACTTCCTATGCTACTCCCACTACATCCAGGATCTGCCTGTTATGCATAAAACCAAACTGCTCCAGCATTATGAACTTAGCCAGGAAGGGTTTGATACAGTTTCCAATTATTTTTGACACCAACTTATATAGAGTGTTGCAAAGGGAGATCAGTCGGTAATCCAAGAAACCATCCGGCTTGTCAGTCTTCGGTATCAAAGCTATGTAGGTTGCATTGAGCCTTTTAGGAATCATTTCTTTGTCTCGAGTTTCCTCCACCGCTCTCAATATATCCATGCCCATAAGATTGAGGAAATGAAGAAAGAACTCCGTCGTCCATCCATCAGGGCATGGGATCTTTTCTCTAGCCAAGGTCCCTAAGGCTGCCTTTAATTCTTCCATGGTGACAGGAACGTCAACCCCAAACCTTCCTCCATGTTGAGGAACTGAGGAAAGATCTTGATGATCTTTAACTGCTCTCCTAGGTTGTTCACCGAAGGCTGTTTGTATGCTTCCCAGAAATGTTACTCAATAGACTGCTGAATAAAATCCTAATCTATTCTATAGGTTCCATCCTCCCCTTTAACCTGCCATATTGAGTTTCGAATTCGATGCTGATTTGCATAGTTGTGGAAGAAACTGATGTTGCCATCCCCCTTGGCTAGCCATAAGGCCCTACTTTTTAGGTGCCAAGTGATTTCTTTTTGTCCTAGTAAGCTCTCCTTCCACTTGAATAAACCCTACAATTCTCCACGGTGAACCTCGTCAAAGAAATCCCCCTTAGTCTCCATTCTAGATATCTTTCCCTAAGTTTCCCTTAGTTCCTTGTCATCAGCCAACTTCTTGTCTCGCTCCCATCGTTTGGTCTCATTACGTATAACATCCATTTTGTTATTAAGATTCAAGAGATGAGAAAGGCCCTCTTCATCCTGCAAAGATTGCCAACTACTGGAAATCAAATCACAATAGCTCGGATCCTCCAGCCACGTACAATTGAACTTAAAGGGGCAGACCATCCTCTTGTCCCGATTCTGGAACTCCATGCAGATTGCTTTATGGCCTGAGACATCGGTAGCCACTCCCCAAGGTCGATAACGGTCGAAGCCTCTAATCAGATCATTTTTAAAGAGAAAGCGGTCCAATCTCTTCGCCAACACCTCTCCAATCGGGGAGAGGTGTGGGCACTTCGAATGATAGCAAAAGGAAAGCAGTTGTAGTCTCACATTTATGTTGTTCTCAACCCTTACGCCATTATTTAGCATCCCATGTTTACCCATATACCATTTTTCTGAAAGAATATATATCATTTTATATATATGTCGGTGATCACTTTATATATGCAAATTTGTATGTCGATGATGTCACATACCCCAATTTTACAAAAATAATGTAATTATTTTATTATATTCCTGAGACATTATGTTAAATTTAATGCTAAGTAGGAATTGATGACTCAGCAGAGTCACCAGAAGTGGAATGTAATTCTGAATATTTTATTATTAATAAATAAATTATGGAGACAACAACATGGGAGAGCTGTTAAAAGAGGTTACTGGTCTAACTGGTGGAGGGAACTAGGTGGAAAGGCAAAAGACAAGTGGCAGCATCCTCAAACACTTCCTAAGTTGCAGGTGGCAACTTCCCTATATTTTGGGGTCATGATTCCCCAAGAAAGTGGAATCTGAGTAGGTGGCTCATTAATGACAGTTAACCCAACTAAGACCTAGGCAATCTTTTAAATAGTACTCAATGAACTGAGCTGGGGGTTGAGCATTGTTCTGGAGGGAGAATACATTCAGGTGAATGCTATTCAGGAGTCCCATTGAGGAAGAGGGAAAGTACAGTAAGGGAGTGTTTGATCTGAGATGCTGCAGTAACTTGGTTCCAGTTTAGCTATTTGGCTGAGTGAATTGTTTTGCTGCACCTAGTTCCAGCCAGTGAGACCAGAGCAAGCTCGGGGGTCCTGAGAAGTGCTGTCTGGGCACTCTCCAGGAGTTGGTAGGGAGGAACAGCCTCCCATTGCTGTTGTTGTCTACAGTTGACACAGGTTCTGCCACTCATTCTTGTTTTGTTTATTAAGTATAAATGATTATAGGTTATGTTTATCTTCAGTATGTCTGAGTAGTATTTAATTTATTATAAGTTACAATCCCTGAATATCAGAAGTATATTTAATAAGGATTACTGTGTTTCAGCATTCTTTCACATTATTATTATCTTGCGGTTAAATCAATTACAATGTATGCTATACAGTAGTAATACTAAGTAATGTTTTTGTGTACAGTAATTATTTTCTGAAAACATAATTTGTTTAATAATTATAGGATCGGGAGTATGTATAACCAGTTATATATATATATTACAGTATCAATGACAGTTCAGGGTTGTTGCAAGAAACTTTAGTAGTTGCAGTTAGGTTACTTTTGTTAAGAATACAAACCCTAGTGAATGTATGTCTAGTTAAAAATATGCATCTAAATCAAACTTCAATCTTAGCGAAAGATCTTTAGATTTTAGTTATCGAATAAAAACACATACAAAAACTTAAAACAGAGGTACATTATACAAGAATTATTAATAAGATAAACAAGTTAGTATTGTTTTAGAATCTTAAAAACGTAACAGTAGATTAAACAGTTAAGTGTTTTCACATCCGAGTAGTTCTAAAACCCTATCGTTTCAAGCTTCGACATTAAAATTTTAATAGCAAAGAAAACATGTATTAAATGAGAAAGACAAACAGTGCTACAGCTCATTATCAAGCTTCGTTAATACCATCAAACTTTTCACTTAATTTCCCCAAACTACTATTAGGGGAATATCGTAACTAAAGATCCAACAAATAAATTTAATCACTATCTGTACCTTCGAGTTAATCCTATTCTGACCAGACGTTACAGGGTTAACTTTGAATAGAATTACAAGGATTCATTCGCGGCCGTAGCCAAATTTCAGAGTAAATAAATTTTAAAACATGAAATCGAAAATTATTACCACACCCATTCAAGCTCGAAACCTACAGGAGGCTTTTATAGATGTAGCTCCCAACATTTGAAATCATACAACAACTATCACTTACGGCCGTAAGCCTCTCTTTTGATAGCTACGTTCTACATAAACTCTGAACTTGAAATACCCAACATTACAATTATTTAAACTTGAACAACATTATGATGACTCACTCACAGCCGCAGTTCTTTTACATTTCATTATAGATTATAAAACTCAGAATTTATTCCAGGTATGTATTTAAAACAATCAAAGGAGCAGGAATACCACATTCCAAGTTCAATTTATAATTTCAACCACAAAACGTTGGCATGTAAACCCTACAGTGTTCATACATCTAGTTCATATTTCTTGACTTTAAACCAAGTTATACAAAACAAACACTGAAATTAAAGACCACGCCTTCATCTACAGCCGTGTTGCCAATTCTTTTCATTTTGTATTTTCTCTTAATATCTATAAAACATTCCTACCATTTTACATAGCTGTAGATTTAAAAGAAGACGCAGACTTAAAACAATTAGTGTAGAGTCAACGAGTTATATGAAGAAGATTACACAAAATAAAAGAACTGGACGTTAACCCATGAACTGTTCACAGAAAATGTCATAACAAAACTCAAATATCCGGGGCCGTAACCCCATTTACAGGACAGACCCATAAGTCTGGTTCACTCTAATCTTCACATTTCACATCTTCGTTATAAAACCCTAAGTACCGAAAGAAGGTTACAATAATTACAACACCGGTAGAGGCCGTAGTAATCGAACACATCGCAGTGTTGTTTTATCCAAAACTAAAAAAAAAACTACCACCCAAACAAACCACAAGGAGGACTTGCCATGGAAGAACCAGGCTTACCCGGAACATGCTAACAGCTGGAGTTCGTGCCACTCGTGACGTATGAAGAACCAGTTCCTGCAAGATAGAAATGCATAGGTTAGAAACTTGAACATGTTTTAAAAACATTGCTTGTAACTATAAACACAGACGAGAGTACAGTGACTTACCGGGGTGAAGGAGGACGCCATTTCAGTAACTATTTTGCTAGCCACGAATAAATGATGTGTAAAAACCCCATCCCTTCCACCATGAGTCAGTAGCACGAGATGACAGGGTTCCACGGTTGACAAATACAAACCCTAGACTTTTGAACCTGTTACAGTGGCCAAGCAAAGTATACCAATGACGTTCAGACGCAACAATGGACAAGACGAAGGTTGAGGTAGCATAAAAACTGCGAACACGCTGTCACAAAGGCAACAGACTAGCAAACGAGTTCATGAGGTAAACCCTAGGCATAATAACACTATCAAAGCTACCCACAATATATCTCAAAGATTCTACCAACGACAAGCAAGGGAAAACTGTAAATACTTGACAGTTTACTCAGGAACAAACCGAGAGCATGGCACCGAAATACCAGGACTAAATCTTGACAGGAACAGGATAAAACGCTGGGATTTCACCAACCACAGTCGCTATTAACAAACAAAAACAAAAAACATATCAACTCTCGGGTATCCAGGTGTATAAGCATGAAAGATTTAGAGTTGCAGCAAAGCTGAGTTCCTTCACAGCTCAGTAGGGTTTCAGATTCAGACAGGAGGGTTTCAACAGGAGGACCAAGCCCGAAGGCAAAGGAAGAATGCCGGGTTAGGGTTGATTCAACACTTAAATATCTCCAACACTTGGCGTAGAAACTTCCACGTCGCCTTTTAATATTTTCTCATGCAGTGGGTTACGTCCTATAGTCCCGTGATGTGCTACAATCATTTGTTAATCGATTAAAGATCATAGAGTATATACACGTTGCCCATGGTTGGATATTCCCATATGGTCATGGTACCATAGTGAAAGTTTGCACCATACCTCTCATTTCAAAACTATGCCCTCGAACACGAATAGGTAGACCATAACATATATTACCCTACAATCATTATAATCAGACCTCGTCAATAATATGCAAGGGTAACGAGATATTCATCATCGTTTAATGAAATCAAATCATAGCATGAGTATTATAGTTGTTGCTTGGCTATTCTTGAGATTAACCATAACATAGATACATGTTATCCTTAATATATCACACCTTATGATAGTATTTTTAAACCTAGCATGTTTATAGTTTTAAACGATGAACTATTAATTCATGCATTTGATTGTTGAAAAACTCAGTTATGAGGTACTCAAGTTGTGAAGAAGACAATTATACTATAAAAAGTTATAGGTAAGGAAAGTCTTTAAATAGTATGGAACAATCTATCTTTATTTACGTCTTAACCTAGCCTCATGAGAATCAGCAAGGGGTCTTTCAAAGTCTATAAATCTATAAAATATTGAAGATGAAGACAGGTACTATGACTTACAACTCTTCTATACCTTTGTCATTTAAGATAGCTGTTAGCCTTGTTTGTTTCACTTCTAGAAATAGTAGTAGTGATGCCATCAAAGCAACCCTAAAAGAATACCATAAGAAGATATGAACTGACAGAATCATATACAGTGCAAGTAATAAATTGTTTATACATTGCAAACTTTTGATCCTTGTAAGTGGAATCATAAAGTACACAGTAACATCAGATAAGCAAAATAGCTTAATTTCCTTTTGCCCATGACATTTCATGATGCGAAATAAGAAATATTATTGCAACACAATATTACTAGCAAGTTATAAGATTCATTGTTATTTGCTTACGAAAGAATAGATCTGTGTTATCTTAATACACAACGTATTTAATCAAGTATGACAATGAAAATCTAAGTGCAGAGTTCAACTAAAACAATTACATAAATCGTAAACAAAAAAAAGGCAGGAATCGACAAGGCATAGTGATATCTTTAACTTACAAGCTGTGCAATTAAAAGTGTAAAACAAACTTTATTTTAAATTTGAACCAGGCATATTGCAAAAGTATTTTACCTTAAAAAGCTTGATAAACCTGGTTAGTATCTTTAGACTTATTCATTGATTGGGTTGGTACAACTAATTTGACTTATGATGCTTTAAAGATAATTGCGGCGACCCGACATTACCTGTATATCTGTAAGCGAAGAAAGAAATGGTTGCATTAGCTCGAAAGCTAAGTAAGCCCGTCCATCATAGCATTTTCCCCCTTGCGGATGAAAAACAGAAAACAATCAGCAACAATTAAAGAAACTCATAATAATATTTAAGTACAACAAAGATCATTCTGACATCCGTACAATCACATAAATTAAACAGATAGTTAATCAACTGCGTTTATTAACATTTATTTCTATCTTAAAAATTTTAAATTTTTTTCTGAAAATATCGGGATCTGACAGATGATATGTTGTTGGTCAGTAATAACATGGATTTGATTAAGGAGGTAAATTTGCACCCGTCCTCCAAGTTCGACATGAATAATCTTGGTGCAGTCCATTTTATTCTTGGAATGGAAATAAAGAGAGATCGTACAGATAGAAGGCTCTGGTTAAATCAAAGAAAATATGTCAAGAGATAATTCTAAAATGCTTCAACATGCATAAATGCGAATAGGTTAAGGTCCTTATTCCCATAGGAGTTAAATTATCTACTGAACGATGTCCTAAGACACACGAATAAATATAGTACATGGCACATATGCCCTATGCTAGTGTGTTACGTATTCTAATGTATGCTATGGTTTGTACCTGAGCTGATATTTCCCATGCAGTGGGGATATTGAGAAGGTACATGTTGACACTGAGGAAGCAGCACTAGATTTTAGTCAAAAGAGTATTCAGGTATCAGCGTGGCATGATAGATTATGGAATATTCTATCAAGGGAAATATGAAACCAACAATAAAATCAATGTACATGGTTTTTCCGACTATGACTAGGCTGGAGATTATGATCGTAGATGGTCGACCTGTGGAACTTTTTCAAGTTATTCGATGGAGCAGTTAGTTGTATGAGTAGGATGCAGACAGTTGTTGCATTGTCAACTATTGAGGCTGAAAACATGGTAGCCACTCATGCAAGTAAATAGGTAGTTTGGTTGCAGATATTGTGTTCAAATATTGGGTTTAAACATCATGTTCTTAGGATGGGTTGTGATAGTCAAAGTACAATCTCCCTGGAAAAGAACCCAACATATTATTCAAAGACAAAACATATTGATGTACAATATCATTTCGTGAGAGACATGGTGGAAAATAGAAAGTATTGCTGGAAGAGGTAGACACCTTGAAAAAAATTGTAGACTCATTAGCAAAGTATGTTAATATTGGTAAGTTTACTTGGTGTAGAGAATCAATGGGCCTGTTGGCCCTAGTTAAATAAACTGAAGTTTGAATCTCTAGTTTATGCAAAGAAAACAACAAGTGGGAGAATGTTGGGAGTGTTATATTCTTTGCATGTAAATCGATGGTCTAAGTCGATTGTCAATTAGTTGAACACAATTGAGAGGAGTTAAAGTCAACATACGGTTGAAGTCTGGTTGACTAGTCGTTGAGAGTCATGGGTGGTTGACTCAGTATAGTCGATGGTATAGTGGAATGCACAGGCAATCGACAGGCATAAAATCACATAGGATTTCGACAAGCAAGCTCAATAGGTGGTCGACTAAAGTTGACTGTAACATAATAACTCAAAGTTGTTAAGGAGTTATGGATCACCATTAATGGAACAATTAGTTGTAACTAATTCGGTTGTCATGAATTAGAGTATTGCATCTATAAATAGGATGTGATGGAAAGGTGAAATGTACATAGAAAAATGAATGTAATTACCAAAACTCATGTATGTATGGTCGATGAGTATGTAAGAGAAATCATTGCTAATAGATGAGCGCTTAAGCTCATTGGTTTGTTTGTTTTCCCGGTAAAGGGTTTCTAGGGTAATTTCTATTTTTTTGTGAATTTGTTGCGTGCCATTGTCTAATTTTATTTAACTATAAGAATCATAATGCATAATCATTGTAAATAGGTATTAGATCTCAACAATTGGTATCCAAGCCATATTTGGCTTCAAGGGAAGTTTTTGTTGCTGAGGGTGTTAACACCTAAAAAGTGCTCACTAGCTCATTTCCTTATTCACATGACCCATTTGTCCACTTTTCCACCATCTGAGCCTTTGAAGCCAACAAAAGGTCACCAAAAGACCTTAGTACACCCCTTTTCCCACTCAAAAAGATTATTTTTCCTAAAAAAGCATAAAAAACCCTAAAAAAGGGTCCAAATTCCCAAAAATATTAAAAAGGGAATAAAAATATTAATTTTATTCAAAAAAGGAAAAAAGGAGGGATAAGTACCTAAACCATGTTGGTCAATACCATTGGTTTCCACAAAACCAAAAATGGTATTCCCCACCACCAAAACCTATAGAAAGGTGGTAGGGGCTCCTCATTTCACATCCATCCATCTTCCTATCCTCATGCTGCCAAAATCTCCCTTGAGTATTTGGCCATTGTAGCAACCTTGGAGAAAGGATCCATTGGAGTTTGGAGCTACTCATCCTTGGAGCTTCTCAACTATCTTCATCATTTGGAGGTATTATCGCAAGCACTTGCTTGCCCCCATTTTTCAATACAAATTTATTTTCTCAAATTCTTGTTCTTGTTTTTTAATTCAAAATTTTATTATGATATGCACATGCTAGTTTAGTTGAGTTTAGATTTAGTTTACATTATTTTTGCTTAATATTGAGACTGCTGCTACTAGTTAGCAGGTGCCCATAGCACTAAGCTTGGTTGCAAAACCAAGCCAACAGTTTTTGGCGACTCCGCTGCTTTTGAATCTTTAGATCTCACTTTTGCTTTAGATCTTAATTTTTGATAGTATTAGGTAGTTTAATTCATAGATCTGCCACTCTAGACAACAGATCCATTGCTGTTCTAGATCTTGGCCCATTTTTTAGCCATTAATAGCCAAAAATTCTCAATTTTCGGCTTCATTTTTCGGCATCCGCGTACGAATTTCGCCTCACGGATTTTTTCCCAACAGTCGCGCGGCTCATCGCGACTGCGCGACCTTTTTCCGCGCGGTTCACCGCGGCTTCGAGGCCATTTAGCGCGCTGCACATCGCGGCTTCGCGGACATTTTCCGCGCTGCACATCGCGACTGTGTGACTAAATCCCGCGCTGCACATCGCTGCTTAGCGATCAAAACCCGCGCTGTCCATCGCGACTGTGCGACAGAAACCCACGCGGTCCATCACGGATTTTCTGTCAAAACCCGCGATGCTAATTTTTTCATTCGGCCGAATTGTTTAAAAAATTAATTTCTTACTGTATTTTCTGCCCACATAGCACATTTTTACAGTATTAGATTCTGCATATTTTACAGCCATAGAAAAATTTTACTATTTAAAATGCATGTGAAAAAGTCTTTTTAAATATTTTCAGAAATTGAAAGAAGGATCTCTTTGCACTTTATCTAGATTCAAATTTTTTACTGTTTACTTCTTTGATTTTTTGCCCATAGCAATTTTTGAAAAAGAAATCCATTTATTTCTCAAAGAAGTTACATTATTTGCTTTCCTATTTCAAAAAACCCTTTGTTTTTTGAATAATCTTTGCAAAGCACTTAATTTCCATTTATTGAAAAAGTACATAATATTTGCTTTTTATTTTCAAAAGATCCTTTGTTTTTTGAATACTTAGCATTTACTTTTTCAATTTCAGTTTAAAATATCACACGTGCACCCACTCAAACACTAATTTTAAACTGAGCCTTAAAACTTACCCTAATTTCAACCCACTTTTAACCCCACTTGGGGAACACTAAAAGAACTTTGTAGCTAGGTAGTATTGAGGGGATAGGTGTTCCAATAACACCCCTCAGTTATTACATCTGAGACATAGTTGTTGTCCATTAGGGAGCTAAAATCTCTTAGTATTTATTGGCGCGGTCACAACCGGTTTGTGGAAGGCCTCTCCCCTAGGAGGGTTGAAGTCACGAGGATGGTTCCGGAAGCCTGAGTGGAATACCGAAATCCATTCAGTAACCGAAGGGATACCATTCGCAGTTCTTGGGATATCCCTGTATGGGGGTATTGCGGTAAAGGACCAAACGACAGATTTACCTTTTCTCGACGCGTCATGAACGGAGTATACCTAATTTTAATGGGAGTTATATAACACTGATTCATACTTGAAAATGGTCGGCAGCTCAAGGATAGAAATTGAAAAGTTAATTATTGGACATAATTTTGAATTTTGGTAGCTTAAAATGGAGGATCTTCATGAAGTATTTTGTCTCTTTTTTCTAAGTCCACTATGTCCCTTCGTAGGTGTAACTCTTCATTGTGTAATCCATGTTTCCTCTGAAACTTTAAATTCTAGGGGTTGAAAGGTGCTAGTGCTTCCATTTTGTCTTTTGAGATAGACATTTTGATTATTTTTGTAATTTCCTTTAACTTTTTGTTATCTTGAAACTCCTTTATGATGCATGCAATTCCCCCATGTCCTTTATGATTATTTGATACTTGGTTTTGCATTGACCATATTGTGTCCTCAATTCTCTTGAATTCTTTAATCTTCATGTTCATGAGTTTCAACTAGCACTACGATGTCCCATACCATTAATTTTAGTGTTCTTTGGTTCACATGAGCTCTCCCTATTTTTTGGCTTGTGCCTATAAACTCTTCGATCTTAGCTTTATCATTCCAAAGGACAACCCACTTGCTTTGGTCCCTTGCTTCCTTCAATAATCCCCCCTCTTTCCTTCTTCTTAAGTGGATGGGTTTGATATCCTCATCAATAAACCATTTAATCCACCTCAACCTCTTTCTTTCTCATAGTTTTTGAGCTTTTCCTTGTTCATCTCAGAGTGTGACCTTCAACAATCTTTGTCAACCTTCCTGGCTCTATCATTTTTGCACCTTTCCTATTGTCTATATTAGCTCTAGACACCCCATGATATCGCTCAAGAAGCCTACCATTATCCTTGTTGTGTCTTCATCCTCGTTTTGTTCGTGCACTTCTCATTATAAAGTCTTGAAAACTACTAAAGAAAACTCTTCAACATGGTCTACGTGGAAAGCATTCAAAACTTGCTCCATAATGATATCAACTTTTTGAATATTTTTTATATATCTATATATAATATTATCAAATTTATTTTTTAGATCTATTCAACTTTATTAATAATAAACAATTTAAAAAAATGTTTTCCATTTAAATATATTTTCAATAATTCTCACTTCTTTTGTGAATATAAAATCACCTTTACTTTTCCTTTATATTTCTTCATTAACCACCTTTACTTTTCCTTTATATTTCTTCATTTACCATGCATTTGAAACTATAGAATCCCCTCAACTCTACTCTTACATCTCTATTTCTTCAATCACTATCCCTCCATCCCTAGGGCACTCTATTAAAAAGTATACATTACTTACAATGGTATAATTTATTGTATCTTAGCATGAGGCATTGATTTGTATTCCCAAACTATATTTACCGTAGACATCCTTTATCTCAATGGCCATATTTCAACTGTTTCCAAACTTCCCACCTCGACTAGGTTGTTTCCACGTGGATTGCTTAGGCCATGTGGAAAAACAAGTTTGAATTCCAAATCCTATCAATAAATAGGCTGTAGAAATCTGTTCTTTACATTTGTTAAGGGCTGATGGCTCCAGCGTTGTCTGGGGTTTCATCACGTTGGGAAGGACAGGGTTCAAATCCTACACCTAACATTTCTGCATTCTTTGATATCCCCTAGGTATGAGCGTTTTCCTATTTTACTCTTTTTTCTGGTATTCATCTACTTTGCTTTACGCAAAATATGCTACAACAAGTTTCTATTTATTTTGATTTCGTTACACAAAAAATAATTCATTGAAAGACATTTGGTCTAGTGGTATGATTTTCGCTTAGGGCGCAAGAGGTCCCGATTTCAATTCTCAGAATGCCCCCTCAATTTTTAACGAAGATGAAATCTCTTACATGATTTACACCTTCACATATCTTTAAACAACGAAGATGAAATCTCTTACATGATTTACACCTTCACATATCTTTAAACATATTTCAATCTGATCATTTATCCCTTTCAGTTACAATACAATAAAATTTTCACTTCTAAATCTATGGGATTAGGCCCTGCACATTGAAACCAATTCAGTGGCCTACAACTTCACATATTTTTAAATATTTTTCATCTGACCATTTACCCCTTTTAGTTACAATACAATAAAATTTTTACTACTAATTCTTTGGGATCAGGCCTCAGTAGATTGAAATGATTTAACCAGGATTTAAAAGCAAATCACTTTGAACATGGATCCACAAGAAAAAATCCATATGAGCCATGATCTCCCAGAATTTTGTTATTTCCTACATGTTCCTAGCTATGAAATAGGATCAAAAGTATTTTGCAGGCAAGTAGTTTTTGGAGAGTTGGGATGTTTCCATAGCTTTGCATTGAGAAGACTTATGGAACCAATTCCCACATTTCAAGTCCAACATAACTTCCCAAGAGTTCTTTATTCATGCTAAAACATTTTAAGGCTTAAATCAATCAATTTGATGTCAAAGACTAAAATGGTGATTCAGGGAGTATTCTCTTAGGAAAAGGAAAAACCCAGATATCAAATTTGCACTAAAAGGTCAATATGAAGGGTAGAGAATCAGGAGGGACTTCAGTAAATGCCATGCTCTACTACAGATGCTTCCTGTTCTATTCATGGATGTGGTAAAACAACAAACAAATACTTCGATCTAGGTAACAATAGCTTCTATCTTTATTCTAGATGTGAAATTCATGAAATCAATAATTAAAAATTGCTTGCAGATACTATAAAAGAAAACTGAAGAAATGAAAATCATCTGTAGATTTATGCAAAGGCGGGTTGCTTTAGAAATTCCTCTGTGATATTTCACCTTGTTCAATCAAACCATGATACTAAAATTAGGGCTCTGCATTTTGGCTTTCATGGCGTGTTGATGAATTTAGGACTTTGTTTCTACTATGTAAGCTTTAATTCCTTTGAATCTACCATGTAAGCTTTAATTCCTTTGATATTTAAAGTGAAGCTCAAAGCAATTAAATGTTAGCATTAAAGGTGTCTGCTAACTTGTGTTGGACCAGCTTATAGGACTCAATTGATAAATTAGGTCTGTGAATGTTTATGTTTCTCTGATTAATATTATTCCTTCTTACATGGTTCATGTGTACTCCTTGGTTCATTTGTATCAGATTTTGATTTTTTATTATCCTCTACACAGTTGGAACTCGAATAAAGTGAAGCAGTCCCCCTTTTTGGGTTAAATCAAACAACCCAGCCTTATCCTACTGATATGAAAATTTTTCCATACAAACTGATTTTTGAGCATACTTTTAGCCAGTGGGTTCCAAATGGACAAGCTGTTTGTGAAAACAGGGATCTTAAAACTAGCCAAAATATTGATCAACATACTCGATTAGTGTTTTCCAGTTTGTCTATCTATCTTACAATCATCAAATGATCCAACTTGTTCATTCATTACATCTTGAGCATATTGAGTGGCATAAACATTTACTG